>CM031951.1:5341179-5416179 GCA_018749465.1 Paracanthobrama guichenoti | reverse complement strand
CGATACCGATGCTGAAGTCGACCGACGCTTGACTGGAAAGCAGGCAGTTAATGCAATATACATATCTTTTCATAAATCAAAATTAAAATGCATTATAATATTTCCAGATTCCTTGATATATCTGAAATTGGTTGTTTATCATGTTTCTTTAATGCATTATACTTTCTAAAGGTGTAGAGAAGCATTATAATGTATTATAACAGTGGTTAGAATTATTCATGAGATCATAAACTGCATCATAAGGTTTTATAATGCATTATATATATATATATATATATATATATATATATATATATATATATATATATATATATATATAAAGGCTTTAAGTAAAGCATTACCAAAATATTTTATTTGTTTCCCCTGCATGTCATGTGAACATTAATCAACGAATGAATCGATTTAATAATTTATTTTGTGACTATTTAACCATTCCCTTATCCCTCCCTCGGGTCATTTTGACCCGAAACTCATTTTTAAAAATTGAGTGTTCATCGGATTAAGACCTTAGAGTTGCACTTGAACCACGAAAACACAAATAAAATTGGAATTTATGAGGTTGAAATTAAAAAAAGTAACAAATCTTTCCTGACGGGTCAATTTTACCCCCTTTAGGAATGAGTGGAAAGCAAGGAATGCTTCAGTACACATAGAAAAGTCTAAAAAAATCCTCAAAATTAAAACTAAACTTTACCAAAAAAAATTACTTTAGGACCCAGCGGAACAGCTCATCCGCTCCATATAGTGCTATAAGGCCATCTAGGGGCAAGAGTCATGAATATCATGTTATTATTTTCCACAAGAGGTCGGCAGAGACAGCCAATGTAAGATATTCTGAGTTCATTTGAATTTAAGTTGAACGAATCTGAAGAATGGTCATATAATTAGAATCTCATCAAAAAGTTTATTTATTTCACTAATTCCATTCAAAAAGTGAAACTTGTATATTATATTCATTCATTACACACAGACTGATATATTTCAAATGTTTATTTCTTTTCATTTTGATGATTATAACTGACAACTAAAGGAAAATCCCAAATTTAGTATCTCAGAAAATCAGAATATTACTGAAGACCAACACAAAGAAAGGATTTTTAGAAATCTTGGCCATGAGAAGTATGAGCATGTGCAGCACTGAACACTGAGCTGGGGCTCCTTTAGCCTGAATCACTGCAGCAATGCGGCGTGGCATGGAGTCCATCAGTCTGTGGCTCTGCTCAGGTGTTATGAGAGCCCAGGTCGCTCTGATAGTGGCCTTCAGCTCTTCTGCATTGTTGGGTCTGGCGTATCGCATCTTCCTCTTCACAATAGCCCATAGATTTTCAATGGGGTTAAGGTCAGGAGAGTACGAAATGGCACCGCCGTGTTCGGTCGCCGTTCAGGTCGCTCCGCGAAGACTGTGCTTTTATTTACTATTTTACTTTCTTTTACTCTCAATTTTTACAAACTTATCATCTGCATTGATCTGCTATGACAGCAAAACTCTTTTGGACATTGGTTACCTCTACACTGGACTGTTTCAGGACACTTTCGCCGATCCTCTGTGGCCATCTGAGATCCTTCGCAACGCCGAGTTGAAAAATGGACAGACGAGTCAACGGCGAAGAACCAAGAAACACCGTGGGAAACGCGCTGGTATCCGTAACAGACTGAGGAAAAGGGCATTCAGCCCTCCTCTCCCGAGCATCATGCTCGCAATGTCCAATCCTTGGAAAATAAGATGGACGATCTTAGAGCCAGGATAAGTTTTCAACGGGACATGAGAGACTGTAACATCTTTTGCTTGTCCGAAACATGGCTCACGCCCGCGGTCCCGGACACAGCTGTGACGCCGTCGGAGAACTTCTCTGTTTTTCGGATGGACAGAACAGCCGAGGCCGGTAAATCCAAAGGCGGTGGAGTATGCTTCATGATCAACAAGAAATGGTGCGATCCCAGGAACATCACCATTCTCTCGCGGTCCTGCTCGCCTCATCTGGAACATTTAACAATCATCTGCCGCCCATTCTATCTGCCGAGGGAGTTTTCTGCGGTTGTCGTGACCGCTGTTTACATCCCACCGCAGGCAGACACAGCGCTGGCTTTATCTGGCCTTCATGATGTTGCCAGCGGCGCCATAAACAAACACCCTGACATGGCATTCATTGTCGCGAGCGATTTTAACAAAGCAAACCTAAAGAAAGTCCTGCCAAACTTTCATCAGCACGTCTCCTGTCCTACACGAGGAGCAAATACGCTGGATCATTGCTACTCTCCGTTTAAGAACGCCTATAAAGCGCGGTCACTTCCAGCGTTTGGCAAATTGGATCATGCCGCCATTTTCCTCACTCCCGAATACAAACAAAAGCTCGTTCAGGAACCCCCGGTGAGGCGGGAAGTTAAGCGCTGGTCACCCCGTTCAGAGACCGTGCTACAGGCAGCTCTTGATGATGTCGACTGGGACATGTTCCGGGCGAGTTCAGCTGACGTCAGCGAGTTCACGGATGTGCCGCAAAACTGTTAGATGTAGAAGCTATTTCCACTCAGATATTGCTAGTAAATTTCACAATTGACACAAACAACACTGAATTAAATGTGAAATTTTGAAGTAAAGACTGAAATAGTATTTTCTTGTAAAACGTGATTTTTAAATTTTTTTTTATTGAAAACAAGCAAACATGCAGTTTATTTAAATACAGGTAGAAAAATGATGCCCTGTTTTACAAATAGGGAGTCATTTTCAACATGCTCCACTTGCATATGTTTCTCACTGTTATGTTGAGGTTTAATATTTCATGCTGATTCATTTATATTGTATAAATCAGTTGAACCACTGCTGTAATTACAGACTCCAGCATGTAAACATCACGTCTGTGCAGCAGAGCAATAAAACGCTTTGTGTGTGTTAATGACGTAAGAGTGAAACTGTGTTCGACACTGAAGTCATTGCTCACATTTCTGTTGTCATTAATACATAAAGAATATGTATATGTTTTGCTGGTAGATCTGTGAATCTCTCAGAACTGGCCTGCGTTTTACTCGAGAGCCGATTATATTTCTCTAATGTTCCTGGAATGAGCGATCCGTAAGCATTCCCATTCATCTCAGTGACAGCTGTATGGAAGCTCCCAAAATATCTACTTTAAGGCAAAATCATTGTTTTTTTTATGCACTGGGCAATTTTGAGATAAACCTCCAAAATAATAATAATAATTTGCAAGTGGTGAGTATGAGTCAGAAATCTCCACTTCAGCAGCTTCACATTCACCAAAATTTACAGTTTTATTCCTATCTATAGTCTGAAGGTTTGTATATACACTCACCTAAAGGATTATTAGGAACACCATACTAATACTGTGTTTGACCCCCTTTCGCCTTCAGAACTGCCTTAATTCTACGTGGCATTGATTCAACAAGGTGCTGAAAGCATTCTTTAGAAATGTTGGCCCATATTGATAGGATAGCATCTTGCAGTTGATGGAGATTTGTGGGATGCACATCCAGGGCACAAAGCTCCCGTTCCACCACATCCCAAAGATGCTCTATTGGGTTGAGATCTGGTGACTGTGGGGGCCATTTTAGTACAGTGAACTCATTGTCATGTTCAAGAAACCAATTTGAAATGATTCGAGCTTTGTGACATGGTGCATTATCCTGCTGGAAGTAGCCATCAGAGAATGGGTACATGGTGGTCATAAAGGGATGGACATGGTCAGAAACAATGCTCAGGTAGGCCGTGGCATTTAAACGATGCCCAATTGGCACTAAGGGGCCTAAAGTGTGCCAAGAAAACATCCCCCACACCATTACACCACCACCACCAGCCTGCACAGTGGTAACAAGGCATGAAGGATTCCATGTTCTCATTTTGTTTATGCCAAATTCTGACTCTACCATCTGAATGTCTCAATAGAAATCGATACTCATCAGACCAGGCAACATTTTTCCAGTCTTCAACTGTCCAATTTTGGTGAGTTTGTGCAAATTGTAGCCTCTTTTTCCTATTTGTAGTGGAGATGAGTGGTACCCGGTGGGGTCTTCTGCTGTTGTAGCCCATCCGCCTCAAGGTTGTGCGTGTTGTGGCTTCACAAATGCTTTGCTGCATACCTCGGTTGTAACGAGTGGTTATTTCAGTCAAAGTTGCTCTTCTATCAGCTTGAATCAGTCGGCCCATTCTCCTCTGACCTCTAGCATCAACAAGGCATTTTCGCTCACAGGACTGCCGCATACTGGATGTTTTTCCCTTTTCACACCATTCTTTGTAAACCCTAGAAATGGTTGTGCGTGAAAATCCCAGTAACTGAGCAGACTGTGAAATACTCAGACCGGCCCGTCTGGCACTAACAACCATGCCACGCTCAAAATTGCTTAAATCACCTTTCTTTCCCATTCTGACATTCAGTTTGGAGTTCAGGAGATTGTCTTGACCAGGACCACACCCCTAAATGCATTGAAGCAACTGCCATGTGATTGGTTGATTAGATAATTGCATTAATGAGAAATTGAACAGGTGTTCCTAATAATCTTTTAGGTGAGTGTATATCAATTGCCTTATTCATAGAACATGCACTATATTGCCACAAGTATTGGGACGCCCCTCCAATCGCTGAGTTCAGGTGTTCAATCCCTTCATGGCTACAGGTGTATAAATCAAGCACTAGGCATGCAGACAAGAACAGTGCATAGAGAGCTTCATGGAATGGATTTCCATGGCCGAGCAGCTCATCCAAGCCTTACATCACCAAGTGCAATGCAAAGCGTGGGATGCAGTGGAGTAAAGCACGCCGCCACTGGACTCTAGAGCAGCGGAGACGTGTTCTCTGGAGTGACCAATCACGCTTCTCTGTCTGACAATCCCATGGATGAGTTTGGGTTTGGCAGTTGCCAGGAGAACAGGACTTGCCTGACTGCATTGTGCCAAGTGTAAAGTTTGGTGGAGGGGGGATTATGGGGTGGGGTTGTTTTTCATTGGTTGGGCTTGGCCCCTTAGTTCCAGTGAAAGGAACTCTTAATGCTTCAGCATACCAAGACATTTTGGACAATTTCATGCTCTCAACTTTGTGGGAACAGTTTGGGGATGGCCCCTTCCTGTCCCAACATGACTGCGCTCCAGTGCTCAAAGCGTCGGTCCATAAAGACATGGATGAGCGAGTTTGGTGTGGAGGAACTTGACTGGCCTGCACAGAGTCCTGACCTCATCCCAATAGAACACCTTTGGGATGAATTAGAGTGGAGACTGCGAGCCAGGCCTTCTCGTCCAACATCAGTGCCTAACCTCACAAATGCGCTTCTAGAAGAATGGTCAAAAATTCCCATAAACACACTCCTAATCCTTGTGGAAAGCCTTCCCAGAAAAGCTGAAGCTGTTAGAGCTGCAAAGGATGGGCCGACTCCATATTAAACCCTACGGATTAAGAATGGGATGGCATTAAAGCTCATGTGCATGGAAAGACAAGCGTCTCAAAACTTTTGGCAATATTATCTTTTTGCCTGTTAGTTGACTGTTTTCTGGAGTGATAAAATGAGAAATCCTAAATCCCCTCTGTAAAAACCTTTAATATGACAAACAACATCAAACAAGAGTTTTGAGCCTGGCTTTATCCAATGCTCACCAGCTGTCATGCCTTTGATCTCCACCAGAGGGCACTCCTCCTTCGTCCATTGCTATCTCATCACAAACTGCATTTCCCACAATCCATTGCCTGGACTCATTGTGTGTCATTACTTTCAGCTGTGTCTTGTTAACTCTGTCTTTATATGCCCTGTGTTTTCAGTCACTCTTTATGAAGTCTTGGTTGTGTTGCACTGAAATTCTGAGCCCTTGCATCATGATCGTTGGCCTGTTGTCCTAGATTTCCCTGTTTGCCTGTGTTTTCTGCCCTGGTGTTCATTGTCTGGATTATCTGCATGGTGTTTTGATGGATTATGATTCGGGATTTCCCAATAAAGATGCATTTGGATCTTTGCCCAAGTCTCAAAGCAGTCCATAACAGTAAGCAAATTTGTGCATTTTTAATTAGAAAATTAGGGGCTGTCTGAAATCGCATACTCTTTTGAGTAGGTACTTTTATTTTGAAGTGCGTTCTATATAGTATGAATGTGATCTAGACGCACTACATTCGCCGTGTTGTCAAAGTCATGTGACCTACCAGCGTCAGTTGTCGCTTCACTGTCATTCATAAATCCTAACCCATGGGATAGTAAAGTGTCCATCATATGCACACTTTAGAATAGTATAGTAGGGAAGTATGTGATTTCAGATGCAGGAGGTGCATTTCCCAAAAACCTTGTTGGCCAACTATAGTCGCATGTTCCGTTGAACTTTATTGTTAATGACTGAACTGACAATAATGCTTTTTGGAAATGCACCCCATCTCAACACTGACCCTTCAGCTTAATCTGCTCAGGTTTGTTGTGGGTGTGTCTTGGATGAAGTCAGTGCCGACTGATTGACAGGAATTTCTCAACCAATCAGAACATGGCAGCTGATCACGAGCAGCTGTGACTTCAGGACGGGTTTGGTCTCAGATGGTCAGTACGCTGATAGTTTTGGGTCTGCATGATCTTCTCAAATGTCTGTTTTTCTTTCCTGCAGTAATTTGATTTCCTCTCTTTGATCCTCCACCTCATCTGTGTCTAAAGCTTTGTTTGCTTTATTACTCTTTTGAGCATCTCTATAGTTCCCTCAACACCTTTAGAAACATTTGATTTTGAAAAGGGTGTGCTTACTTTTTACTTATAGCATGTTGCTCTGGTGTCTGGCTCAAAAGCAAGTGTCTCATGAAGTGAAATTTCAAGTTTCATGCTTTTTGGTTTTCCTGAGCAGTTTGCCTTTGGGAATGATGGAGAACTCCTGATATTCTAGGCCTGCTGTGGCCGTTTGCTGCATGAAGTATTGAACAGATCGTCTCAGTTCGGGAAACTTCTGCACTTATTGAGTGACACACTTAAAGTGACAAAGACATACAGTCACTTTAAACATGATACATTCCCTTTCCAGTGTAACACAGAAAGACATAAAGCAGAGGAATTGATGGCAGAAACACTCCACAGAAGCTTGATCTGGCACTTTCTGCGTCTTGAGGAATAATCACTCATTTACGAGAGACTTTACGAGAGACTTTTAGTCTGGTATTTAAACAATGCAGGGCAGAAATTGACTAATTTAGGGCACTTCGTCATGCAATGTACATTTAGATTTTTCGAAAGAGACTTTGAATTCATTTATTTAAATTTATTTAGTCTTTTTTCATGCCATTTATTTTGCTTTGAAATAGTTTTTGTTTCATGAGTTTTTTTAAGGGTTGGGGCACGTAGGACGTTCTGGGAATGTTTACGGGACCATTACTATAGGACGTTCCCTCTAGGTCTCTACACTACATTCCCATAACGTTTGCAGGACCTTTAGGGGCCCAACCTAGAATGTTATTTTTGGTCCTTTTCAGGTCCTTCATCACGTTTACTGAATGTTTTCAGAGCATGTTTGAGTGAATCAATGTACACTGGGCTGCTTTGCTAATGAGGGTCAGTAAAACACAGGATTTGCACAAAAGTTGCTTCTCAAAGATGGATCAATACCAAGCACTGAACAAGATATGTTGCAGCTGACTAACAGGGAACCGTGTGGGAATGTTCCATTAACGTCCAAAATATCCTCTTTGTAATGTTGCCACATGACCATAGAATAACCAAAATGGAACGTCCCCCTAAAGTCATATTGGGAACGTAATTATATGACCAACAGGGGACCATGTGGGAACGTTCTTTTAATGTCCCAAATACAACGTTGCTGTGTGACCATAGAATAACCTAAATGGAACGTCCCCCTAAAGTCATATTGGGAATGCTATTATATGTTCTGTTAATGTCCCAAATGTCCTCTTTGTAACATTGCCCTGTAACCATAGAATAACCAAAATGGAACGTCCCCCTAAAGTCGTACTGGGAATGTTATTATATGACCAACAGAGGACCATGTGGGAGCGTTCTGTTAACGTCCCAAATGTCCTCTTTGTAATGTTGCTGTATGACCAAAGAATAACCAAAATGGAACGTCCCCCTAAAGTCACATCAGGAATGTTATTATATGTTCTGTTAACATCCCAAATATCCTCTTTGTAATGTTGCCACATGACCACAGAATAACCAAAATGGAACGGTCCCTAAAGTCATATTGGGAAAATTTTTATATGACTAACAGAGGACCATGTGGGAATGTTCTGTTAATGTCCCAAATGTCCTCTTTGTAACATTGCTATGTGACCATAAAATAACCAAAATGGAACGTCTCCCTAAAGTCATATAAGGAACCTTGAACTGCAGCACTTTCATAACCAAAAGAGGATGTTTTAACTCAATGTCCCTAATGTTCTATAAAGGTTCAGGGTTTTTGTCGCCTTTAGAGAACTTTTAGGGAACATTGCGTAAGGTCGCGGGACCGTCACGTTCTACGTGGGAGATTTGAGTTAAAAACGGTCAATCACTTGCATTAATGGTTTGCAAGTAAACTTTGTCATCCTAACACAAAGAATGAAGTCTGTATAGTTTCAGAAAGTGGACAAAGTTTGGTTAATTATGAGACACTTTGCACGTGCGTGTGTGTGTGTGTGTGTGTGTGTGTGTGTGTGTGTGTGTGTGTGTGTGTGTGTGTGTGTGTGTGTGTGTGTGTGTGTGTGAGTGAGATGCACTAAAATGTCCAGCATCTGAACTTTAGAGCCATCGTCCTTCACATCAGTGAACCGTTTCCAACCTCAGTCAGTTTTTCCATGTGTTTCTGTCCAGGTGATCAATTATTGTGTTATCTAGACAGAAGGAGGCTCGTTGTTAATCACACAGATCAAGTGCTGGAGTTCTGTGTGTGTGTGTGTGTGTGTGTGTGTGCGCGCAGTGAAAGCTCCCGTCCCTCCGTCCACCGGCACGTTTTTATGTTTCCCACTGAGGCTGTAAAGAAGCCGCTGGGAATGTCATGGAACGGAACATGTGTGGATATAACATTCCCAGATGAACAACTCCAACTTTAAGAGACAAACGTGGTTGGTCGTCGCTGCCAATTCCTTGTGAATAGCTGTTGATATCAATACACTTTATGAAATATAAAATGAGTTTCTGGAGGAAAACTGACAGGGAAAAAAAAAAACATCTAATAAAAAGTTTTCCTGGAAACAGACTCGGAAGTGCTTGTAAAAAATGTAGTTGTTTTTGTGAACGTTTAGAGAGTTGGTGATTTTCTTAACACATTGTTATTTTCTTCATTACGTGAAGCTTTATTATTTTCAAGGAATGTGTTTCTTTCTCTTTCTGTGGATGTTCATGTTCCACAGATCTTCCAGTTTCTGCTGTAATGAAAACACATCTTTACAATTAAATCCATTATTTTACTACTTATACATGTCTTCGTAACACATTACATTTATCTTACATTTGGTTCGGTGTTGCTTTAGTGTCTGAGACACTGTTATAGTTTTTATTAATAGTTTGAATTAATGCGACTGTCATTCAAGAAAATCCACTATACGGTAAAATAATACTTGTGTCACGAAATTTAGTTTTAACAGTTCTTTGGACCTCAAATATGTTACTCGTATATAAACGGCACCTATTTTACAATTTGTTTAGACGCAGATGTGAAGATACTATATAGATGTAGATACTAATAATGCAATAATATGTGATTATACATGAGATATAATTCATTTGAGGTATATCAAACGGGCAATCTTTGGCCCAGAGCAAATTGACTTTGGTTAAGGGGAAATTGATTATTGGTATTGAGAAAGGGTCCGTTAGTGATTGTGATATGGACTTCAGGGACAGTTTAAACCATTAGATGGCATAATATGAGTGACTGGTTGTAAACAAGGAAGTCGTTTCAGTGCTGTCAATCTTTTAAAAGGACAAAAACAAAGGTATCGCTTTCTTCAGTGGACATTCAGACTGTTTTTTTTTTTTATGGATATAATATTATCAAGCTGAAGAATGAATGCTATATCAGATGCAATACACTCGTTTAGTCGATCTCTCGCTCATATTACCATACTAATCTCCAGTGAAGCGACTCGCTTCTCTTCGTTTCTCGTTATAAAGTAGCGTTTCTGAATTTGTAACTGAGGCTCGGGCTCGACTGTTAAACTGTCAACTTGAGATGTGAAGCAGTGCCGGAAGGAAGTTGTTCTGCACAAAATAGGTTTTAAAGACACTCTTTTGTTGCTTCAGATTTATTTACACACCATGAAACTGTTATATAAGCACAATATCACACTCGTATCAGTGCGATATGACTGTATGTCAGTGATTACCTACGGCCGAATCACAGCCGTGCTGATATACAGCCATGTCACACTGATACGAGTGTTGGTATTGCTCATATATATATATATATATATATATATATATATATATATATATATATATATATATATATATATATATATATATATATATATATATATATATATATATATATATATATATATATATATATATATATATATATATATATATATATATATATATAATTAGATTACATTATATTAAAGTTTTTAGTAATTTTTCCCATGTTTTGCCTTTTTATTACTATTTTTTAAATATAAAAACCTAATAAAATTATAAAAATACCTAATAAATTAAAACCTATTAGCAATTTATTTTAGTTTTAATTATTTTAGTGCATAAACTAAATTAAAATTATTAATGAATTAAGATGATCATTTTAAAAATGTCTATAGTTTTTTTGTGTTAGTTGTTTTTTCCATGTCTATTTAGTGCATTGAGTTAAAATAAATGAAAATATATTAATTTAAATTAATTTTGTTACATGAAGGTCATTTTTTTGTTTCATGTCATTTTGTTTTGGTTTGAAAATAATAATTTTATTGTGTCGTGTCCAATCAAGTAATGTTTCCTTGGCAACTAGCTGAAGTGTGTGTGTGTGTGTGTGTGTGTGTGTGTGTGTGTGTGTGTGTGTGTGTGTGTCATTAATGAACAAAATAAGCCTGAAGCTCGAGCTGACGCATATGACACAGCGCTGACCACAAGACTCCTACATAACAGATTATTTTATCAGTTCTTTTGTCTTTGGCTCATTATATGTCTCACTGATTTCTGCTCATTCTAAATCAGATACAGATAAAGTTACAGTAAAGATTACATTTATATGAATGCATCCGTGAGAGAGCGATTGCGTGTGCATTAATTCTGGCAGCATCTCTCTACTAATAGTGAAGCTGTGGGATTTAGTTGATAAGAAGTGTATGCTAGAATTAAAGCTGCAAGCAGCGATGAAAGGGCCCTCGCACCCGGTGGCCTCAGGAACACAGCGACGTGCATTTAAGCGACTAAATATAGGAGAAATATGGCACACTATTTGACTATAACTGAATATTGGCATGTAGATGTGTTCAGGTTAGGAATCTAATAACACGTGAAGTTTGGGGCAGGTCGGACATCGTATGCCGAGTTACAGCAGCTTCCTGTTTCATGGCGAAATGCCAAACTTTGTGAGGCCGCCTCGGACACGCCCTTCAGTGAAAACTCAAGATCTTCACAATTCAATGCCGCAAAGGTTTAGATTACACGTACCAAATTTGAAGAGGATCCGATTAAAACTGTAGGAAGAGTTTGTTAAAGTATGAGGCCTGGAAATGACAAAAACTGCAAAAAATTTTGCTGAGAAAAATCAAAATATCTCACTTCCTGTTGGTTTTCAGATTTTGCTCCCAGTGAATTTTTTTGTAGGTACTGGGCTGTTACATGTGTGTACTGAATTTCATACTTGTGAAAACGTAGCGCGAACGGCACTTAATTGAAATTTTGTAGATGGTGCTATCGAGCCATTTTGCCACGCCTAATTCTGAAACCCATATCGGACGTGAATTTGCAGCACTTCTGACACGTGTGCAAAGTTTCATGAGTTTTCCAGCATGTTCAGGCCCTCAAAAATGCGATTCATTTCAGAGAAGAAGAATAGACCGAGCGATTCCAAAAGGGTCCTCACGCCATCGGGGCTCGGGCCCTAAATATTCACTTTCCAAGCTTTATTGATAAATCACAGAACAGTGCTGAATGTTTCTGTTATCTGATCATGATGTGCACACTGCTGTATGAGTTGGAGTCTGTTCAAATCAGCAAGATATTTGACTCCATCCTAACTAATTAACACAATTAAATATCCCATCAGCAGCTCCTGAACTCTCCTGCGTCTTCCAGTGAAGGTCAGTGACTCCCACATTCACTGAATTCCTTTGGCACGCTCATATTTATGTGAGTTCGTCATTTACTGTCCCCGATCACACTTCACACACTCCACTTTGACATTTACAACACCTGAGGACGCTGTAATGGCTCTAGCAGGCTTCATCTGAGGAACCTCTGCTCTCACGTCTTAAAGCCGCCAGAACTTCACAAAACCCCTAACAGGTCCCGCGGACCCGTTTGGCAACAGCGAGGCCTCATAGGAAACGTATTAGAAGAGAGTTCAGTGTGAGTTCTCAAGGTGCCTCGTTCCCCTGGAGCTTCTGTTTATATGGAGGATATAATGATTCAAGATCGAATCAGGGAAAGCGTGACATTGGTTACTCTCACATTCCCTTCAGCAGGGCAGGTCGGTTATGAGTTTAAGACGGCGTGAAATGAAAGTGGTCTTTAATCCGTGTCTATTAGCTCTGTGTGCTTTCCCAGCTAACAGGAAATGGTTCTTCCAGTAACATTAATAGAACATTCGTTCAACATTCAAAGTTATCTAGTCTTTAATAGCATTCTCAGGAAGTTTGCACAAAAACATCAGTCGCAGAACATTTTCCCTGAAGCGTTTTGGATGTTCGTCTAACATTTTTAAATGTTGCTACTTGTTTCAGAATGTTCAGATCATTCAAAAGTAACATTCTCACATGTTTGCAAAATGGAATGTTTTTGAACATTTAAAAAAAACTGGACGTTTTAAAAGTTCTGAGAACATTCATAAGTAACATTTTCATAACTTAAAAGCTAAACATTCTTAGAACATACACTATACTGCCAAAAGTATTGGGCTGCCCCTCCAGATCACTGTGTTCAGGTGTTCAATCCCTTCATGGCCACAGGTGTATAAATCAAGCACTAGGCCTGCAGATGCTTCTACACACATTCTGCAGAGTCAATAGCTCCAGACCTCCAAACTTCTGTGGCCTTCAGATGAGCTCAAGAACAGTGCGTAGAGAGCTTCATGGAATGGGTTTCCATGGCCGAGCGGCTCATCCAAGCCTTACAAGTGTAAAGTTTGGTGGAGGGGGGATTATGGGGTGGGGTTGTTTTTCAGGGGTTGGGCTTGGCCCCTTAGTTCCAGTGAAAGGAACTCTTAATGCTTCAGCACACCAAGACATTTTGGACAATTTCATGCTCTCAACTTTGTGGGAACAGTTTGGGGACGGCCCCTTCCTGTCCCAACATGACTGCGCTCCAGTGCACAAAGCGTCGGTCCATAAAGACATGGATGAGCGAGTTTGGTGTGGAGGAACTTGACTGGCCTGCACAGAGTCCTGACCTCATCCCGATAGAACACCTTTGGGATGAATTAGAGCGGAGACTGCGAGCCAGGCCTTCTCGTCCAACATCAGTGCCTGACCTCACAAATGCGCTTCTAGAATAATGGTCAAAAATTCCCATAAACACACTCCTAAACCTTGTGGAAAGCCTTCCCAGAAGAGCTGAAGCTGTTAGAGCTGCAAAGGGTGGGCCGACTCCATATTAAACCCTACGGATTAAGAATGGGATGGCATTAAAGCTCATGTGCATGGAAAACTTTTGGCAATATTGTGTATTTTTGTTAGCTATTACTTTAGTCAAAGTAAGAGATTGTGTTTAATTGATTTTGAAAATAACAATACATATCTGTGTGCACCAAACAAAAAAAAAAAAAAAAAAAAGTCTTAAATGAAGTAGAATCAACTTGAATGTTGTATAACAAAAAAAAAAAAAAAAGTTTAATTTGATGCATTACAGCAATGTAAAAGCAAATGTTGCCATGTAAAGTTTTACAGTGCGTTCTCATACACAAGACCAGAATCCTGAGCATCATCAGATTTGAGAGTGTAGAATATGAATAACTTATTTACATAAAACGCGTCCTCAGTGTCTGAACTTATCATCTCATTTCACAAAATCCTGGAAATATTCATGAATATTATGCCAGGAAACATTTACAGTAATTTCAATTTCCAAAAGTAAATTATGCACTCTTTTTTAGCCCTTTTCTTTTCTTTAGAGCAGCTAGAATATAAACACTTTTTATTTTGGTTTGTTAAAAACTGTAGTCAGTGTTGACAGTTATGTAATTTTACACCATATAGGCCTACTATTTTATTTATTTTATTTTATTTTTATTTTATTTTATTTTATTTTATTTATTTTTATTTATTTTAGTGCTTATTCTCTTAACAGGATATTATCAGAAATGCATACATTCTAATTTATTAAATATTAAATTATTTATTTATTTTCAATTTCCAAATGTAAATAATTTGTTGTGTTTTCAAAAAAAGGGAAAAAAGTTAATTTTTCCAACAGATGGATTTTCTTTACAGTACGAAATTTTGCCAATGCTCATTTTCATTTATTTATTTTATTCATTATGGTAATTTGACATAAAGCATGAATGTTTCATAATAATTTAGGTAAAAATGACATGACATGACATCTGAGATCCTGTAATTCGTCACTATAAGTTGTAAAGTTCAGCCAAGCGTGTGTGTTTGATTTCTTCAGGTTTTCACAGTCATTATTAACGTGAGGGATGTTTTCATGCAAAGCTCATGGAAGTTATTACAGTATGATAATAAAAGAAATGAGCTTGTTTTGTTCTGCTGTTGTCAGGGGTAAACATTAACAAGGGCTTGTCCTTGACCTGGACATGCAACAGCGCGTGTGTGTGTGTGTGTGTGTGTGTGTGTGTGAGAGAGAGAGTGTGACTGACTTACTCTCGCTCTGGAGGATGAAACCCATGCAGAAGTGCTCGACCCTGAGCTTATATGAACCCTATAACCCATATTTGATACGCAGAACTGTGTTTTATTATCATCCAGAGGTGAAAATGGTGCATCTGATCACTGACTATAAGTGCATGAGCAACTACTAATAATTCCTCTAAATGATCCCAGGCTTTTCCTCAGACTGGATGGACAGCATCTCGTACTTCCCGTTATCAGGAGGACGGAGTGACATTTGATCCGTGACACGACCTTGTTCCACTCCGAGGTCGCCTGAAGCCCTGCAGATTTTCCTGCTCTAATTGTGTGTGAGTTTCCATTAATAACAGGATACGGTCTCCACTGACCTGCCCGTCTGACCCCAAAACTCATTTAGAGTTTCATTTCAATTATGAGCAACTGAATCCATCAGGAAAGGACACGAGAGTGACTCGGATTCATCGGGACACTCTCTGAATTGAAGTTTTGAGCTAATTAAAGGAGCGCTCACTGCCACAGAATATCAGTTATTATTTGGGTTTGTTAACTTTAGTCAGTGTTGGCAGTTATTTAATTTGACATATATATAGACATATTTTATTTTATTATTTATTTTATTGTTTTATTTTTGTGCTTATTCTCTTTGTTGAAGGATAAAAACAGGACATTTTAATTGATTAAATATTAAATCTGTTTAATTTATTACATTTATGTAATCTTTTTTTTTTTTTTTTTTGTCTTATTCCATTTTACTGAACTTTTAAAAATAACTAATAATTTTAATTATTTTTTTTATCTTATAATTTTAATGTTAAACAAGCACCACTGGTTGCTCCATCAGTCGGTAAACTGTAAAGATTGTTGAAATTTTTTAAAATATTAACATGATAAAAACAGAACATTTTAACTTATTAAATAATTTAATACATTTGTTTAACAATTTTTATTCTGTTTTACTGAACTTTTAAAAATAATAAGATAAAAACAGGACTTTTTAATTGATTAAAAGTATTAATTTATTTAATAATACATTTTTTTATCTAATAATTTTAATGTTAAATAACCACAACTGTCACTTCTGCAGTCTGTAAACTTTTACACATGACCCGGCGCTCCTCCATCGGTCACGTGACCCGGCGCTCCTCCATCGGTCACGTGACCCTGCTCTCCTCCGACGGTCCCATGACCCTGCTCTCCTCCGTCGGTCCCATGACCCTGTGCTCCTCCGTCGGTCCCATGACCCTGCGCTCCTCCGTCGGTCCCATGACCCTGCTCTCCTCCGTCGGTCCCATGACCATGCGCTCCACTCCATGCCGGTCCCATGACAACTGAATCCATCAGGAAAGGACACGCGTGACTCCTCCGACACTCTCGGTCATTGCGCTCCTCCATGGGTTTGTCACTGCTCTCTATTCCGGTCCCATGACCCTGCTCTCTCCGCCGGGTCCCATGACCCCGCGTAATTTTTTTTTTTTTGTCTCCTCCGGGTCACATGACCCCGCGCTCCTAATTATTTTTTTTATCTTATCGGTAAACATGACCCTGCTCCTCTCCGCCGAACTTTTAAAATATTAACATGATAAAAACAGTACATTTGTTTAACAATTTTTTATTCTGTTTTACTGAAACTTTTTAAAAATAATAAGCGCTCCATCGGTATTAATTCGGTCACTGCTCTCCTAATTTTCGGTCCCATGACCACCTGTCCTTCTGCTCCGGTCCCATGACCCCGCGCTCCTCCGTCGGTCCCATGACCCGCGCTCCGTCGGTCACATGACCCTCGTCCCATGTCCTGCATGACCCTGCGCCTCCTCCTCCGTCGGTCCCATGACCCTGCGCTCCTCCATCGGTCCCATGACCCTGCTCTCCTCCGTCGGTCCCATGACCCTGCTCTCCTCCGTCGGTCCCATGACCCTGCTCTCTCCGCCGTCCCATGACCCTGGTCCCGGTCCCATGACCTGCGCTCCTCCGCCGGGTCCCATGACCCTGCTCTCCTCCGTCGGTCCCATGACCCTGCTCTCCTCCGTCGGTCCCATGACCCTGCTCTCCTCCGTCGGTCCCATGACCCTGCGCTCCTCCGTCGGTCCCATGACCCTGCTCTCCTCCGTCTGTCCCATGACCCTGCGCTCTCTCGTCACTGCTCGTCCCATGTCCCATGACCCTGCTCTCCTCCGTCGGTCCCATGACCCTGCTCTCCTCCGTCGGTCCCATGACCCTGCTCTCCTCCGTCGGTCCCATGACCCTGCTCTCCTCCGTTGGTCCCATGACCCTGCTCTCCTCCATCAGTGCTGAACACTGCAGGTGCGTCTCATACGTTTCCGTCCTTCACGCCACTTAAAGAAGACTGTCACTCGGCGGAGAGATGTCAAAGTTTCTTCATTCACTCCTTCACGCCGACAGCTTGCATCTGCTCAGCTGTTAGTGCATCCAGATGTGCAGGTTGTCAAGCCCATCATTTCTTCTCGTTTATCCCAAACAAATGGCTTGCATATGGGCTGAACGTCTTTGTCCCAGCAGCAGCAGAGCTCAAAACACTTGACACTGCACGTTTTCTCATCTCATTCAGGATGAAGCCGAGCGCACATGTCAGTTTGATTTATTGGCATGCCTCTGTGATGACTACAGAGAAGACCTTTCATTGCTCAGTGTCAGACGTCAGTTGATCAGTTACTTCAGTTCCAAACATGCGGTCACTAACCAGCCAAACCTTTAAAGACAAATGCACACTGCACCAGCAGAAACATGATCTCATACTCTCAACCCCACATGTTCTTCCACTGTCAGCTTTATGTTGACTTCAGGCCATCTGCTCGTCTGTTTGCTGAAGACGTTTCTCTGCTCATCTGAGTGGCTTCAGCCACTGGCTTTAGGAATGGGAAGGTGCTGCTCATGCATTGGCTCAGACCGCTCGTCCATCGATCTTTCATACTGATTTCCTCCACAATATTCCTCATAATCATTCATACGCAGAATAAAGGGCTGGGGCCTGGTTGAGTTAGTTAACTGGCGGTTATGGTAAGGGGCGGGACATTTCCCAAACACCAATCACGACACGCTGCTCCAGCCGACCAATCAGAGCACATTGTGCTTTTCAGAAGGCGGGGCTTCATAGAGACAGGATCTAAACAGAGCGTTACTGACAGACTGGGAAGAGAGGAGCCGCAACAATGGAGAATATGGTCTATGCTCTAGTAGAGCCAGAAAACAACATCAAGACTTCCTCTTTAATGCAAGCATTTGTAACTGTGTAAACATTCGCTTTCAGTTCTTTTACCTTTATGAAAACAGTCCGTCAAGCTCCATTTAACACGAGACACAGACGGTGTGTTTGAAGCTATTATGATGAGATGTGAGCAATATTTCTCTGGCTCATAAACTCGAGGGCTTTTGAATGAATGAATCTCACCTAGTGTGAACAAAATGTAAATTTAACAATAAATACACTGAAAAAAAAATTGGACTAGGATTTACTTTCAGTAATTGCTAGTAAATCGCTAAATAATTACGAAAAATGGCAGTTGAGTAAAACTTGACAAATATTTTTTATTACAATTAGTGCTGTCAAATCCATTAATTGTGATTAATCACATCTATCATAAAAGTTTGTGTTTATATAATTATATATATATATATATATATATATACACCGATCAGGCATAACATTATGACCAGTGAAGTGAATAACACCGATGATCTCTTCATCACGGCTCCTGTTAGTGGGTGGGATATATTAGGCAGCAAGTGAACATTTTGTCCTCAAAGTTGATGTGTTAGAAGCAGGAAAAATGGGCAAGCATAAGGCGTAAGGATTTGACAAGGGCCAGATTGTGATGGGACGACTGGGTCAGAGCATCTCCAGAACTGCAGCTCTTGTGGGGTGTTCCCGGTCTGCAGTGGTCAGGATCTATCCAAAGTGCTCCAAGGAAGGAACAGTGGAGAACCGGCCACAGGGTCATGGGCGGCCAAGGCTCATTGATGCACGTGGGGAGCGAAGGCTGGCCCGTGTGGTCCGATCAAACAGACGAGCTACTGGAGCTCAAACTGCTCAAGAAGTTAATGCTGGTTCTGATAGAAAGGTGTCAGAATACACAGAGCATCTCAGTTTGTTGCGTATGGGGCGGCATAGCCGCTGACCAGTCAGGGTGCCCATGCTGACCCCTGTCCACCGCCGAAAGCACCAACAGTGGCACGTGAGCATCAGAACTGGACCACGGAGCAATGGAAGAAGGTGGCCTGGTCTGATGAATCACGTGTTCTTTTACATCACGTGGATGGCCGGGTGCGTGTGCGTGGCTTCCCTGGGGAACACATGGCACCAGGATGCACTATGGGAAGAAGGCGAGCCGGCGGAGGCAGTGTGATGCTTTGGGTAATGTTCTGCTGGGAAACCTTGGGTCCTGCCATCCATGTGGATGTTACTTTCAGTCGTGGGCAGGGCCTGAGCATATGTGACGTCACATTGCATATAAACTGCAAACGGCTTATTCTGCTTATGATTTATGGGGATTAAAAAAAGGAGTGAGTGGCTTTTTACCATTATAGGGTGGTTGTGCACACACCGCCGACACACATTTATGTTCAAACACCATGTAAAAGGGAATTTTGCATAATAACCTCCATGGAACCTTTCCAGGGTTCTTTATAGTGGAAAAAGGATTATTAAAATGTTCTTTACCGTAAGAAAAAAAAATTCTTTTAAGAACTGATCACTGAAATGAAGGAGCCAAAAACAGTTCTTCTATGGCATCGCTGCACTTTTGGAACACACAGAAAACCTGAATACATTAGAAAGTGATTTGTCTGCATGAAATATGATCTCATTAATCCAGTCTCTCTGAGGTCACGCAGCTTTCGCCTCCAAGTACGGAAACCCAGGAGTCACAGATGTCCATCATACCATCATAAACGGCCCATAATCTCAGATAAATCAGGATCCACCACTTTTCTGGCTCTGTTTGTTCATGACTGAATGATTCAACAAATCCCTCAAAGTCATCTGGAATGCTGCTGGGCGATAAACACAAAAATATTCTTCTTTATGCATCTCTGATATAAACATCAGTAAATTAAAACAAAAATGACTTTGTGGCATATAGTAAAATAGTTCTGTAAAATGTTTAGGGAAATATTGCTGTTTATTAATGTGCTTTGCTATATTAGTGTATATAAATGACAATGATTAATGTCCCTCTGACTGGGAAAAAAGCATTTTTAAGCCATTTCAGGACAGATACATAAATATGGTGATACTGGATATGGTGTAATGGATGATAAATATTGAGCTCAGTGTTTCAGGTCTGTTCTGCAGCCAATCGCTCCATTATCAGCCTGGCTCCATCCCAGCGCCGCTCTCTGTCCAATCTCACGCGCAGAAGACCTGGCGTCCAGAAACTTCTTCAGTCCTGACCTTCAACACAACAGAATGATCACCAGCTCAGCTCACACACTAATGTGTGGATGCTTGCTTCTGCATGGATTTAAAACATTAAAAAGTTACAAATGTTATCTCACAATTCTTTGACTTTTTTTGGTCTTTTTTTTCCATCAGAATTGAAAGTTTATACAGTATCTTGCGATCTTCGCAGTTTATAGAAAGTCCGAATTGTGAGATAAACATGACCTTTTTAATTTTTTTATTCAAGCTTCCGTCTCACCTTAATAAACCCAAAACGGTGACCACAGTTTTATTACTTAAAAGACATAATCATGACATACTAAACCAGAATCCTGACAAGTCAATTGACATAAAAGTTGAAATTATGACAAAACAAATGAAATTATGTCTTAAAAAGATGTCAAAATTATGACAAAAATTTAATTATGACTGTCAATTGACACAATGTCAAAATTACTACATACTAAATCCTAATTATAAGATTAAAAGTCGAAATTATTACTTAAAAGGCATAATTATGACATTAAAAGTCGATATTATGACAAAAATGTGAAATTCTGATTTAAAAGTCATAATTGACATAAAAAGCTGAAACTATGACATTAAAAAACGAATGAAATTCTGACTTCAAAAATAAAAAAAAACAAATCAAAATTATGACAAAAGTTAAAATTATGGCTTAAGAAGTCACAATTATGATGTTAAAAAGGAGAAATGATGACATACTAAAGTATAATTATGAGATTAAAAGTCAAACATTTTACTTAAGGCATAATTATTACATTAAAAGTCGATATTATGATTTTTTTTTTTTTTTTTAAATCCTAACATTATGACATAAATCAAAATTATGATAATGATGAAAGTTATAGACAAAAAGGCGAATTCATAACATATAAATCAAATGTATGACATAATGTGAAATTATGACTTAAAAGAAGACTTTTTAATGTCATAATCATGATTATGTCATAATTTTGACTTTTGAAGTTTGTTTTATGAGATTTACAGAAGCATGATTTTTTTTAATGTGGTGGAACGCCTTCTTTGACTCAATGCCAATCCCACAATTCACCACAAAGGCATGAAGCTCAATTCCCATAGGAATGAACTGAAAACACCGGCTCCGCTCAGTCCGTCGTACTCCCTTGACTGTGCACAACACAAGTGTGCATAGAAGAAAAGGTTCTATATAAAGTCTTAAACGGTTCCGTCAGGCGCTTCATGTATAGAACCTGTAAGATGGCAGGATTTTATAGATTAGTTTTAATTCATTTTTGATTTTAATAAAAGTTTATCACAGCTCAAGAACCCTAGAGGTCTATAAAGAACCTTTTCTCTAAAAGTGAGATTCCGGTGTAGACACAAATGTCATGATAGTATGCTTTGTTTGCTGTTTAAAGAGTTTGTACATCTTCTTCATCACTGATCCGTCCTTATGCATGACACACACTGTCATACATGTTTGTCTGGCTGCCATTTCTTCAATATCCTGCTAGTGTGACTAAAGGAGTCAAGACACTTTTACGGCTTCCCCTCTGGAAGTCTTTTAAAGGACGGATGTGGACACATACCTGTGGTTATAATAAAGCTCTTGTGCTGTAATTGGAAGTAAAGCATTTCATTATTTCACTCTATATTGTCTCGAGCAAACAAAATGACTTGGTTTTATTGAGCGGGCGCTCGCATACCCCCCGTCACCGGCCCTCCAAGTGCGATCATGGCCAAGTGGAGCAGAAAGAAGCAATTGTGCACTTTTATTGAACTGTAATGGACTGATTCATCGTACAGCTTCAGGAGTCGGGCTCCTCTGGACTACCTTCACGGTGGAAAGGTGCCAAAGCGCTGTCTCAGCTCCGCATAAAAATAAATGAGAAGCGCCGGAGCCAGGGAAGCAAAGCCAAAGGATATTGTTCCATTCCAGGTCCTGGCCTCTCGAAGGCAATTTAAATAACTGGATGTGACAATCAAGAGCTCTTCTAGAGAAGACGGATACGGCCACTCGCTGCAGTAGCTAAACAGTCAATTGAAAAATGACAATTTGAGTTGAAAGTTTGGTTTAGCCCTTTCGAGTGGAACAAATTGGGACTTAGCATAAGGATACGTCGAGGAAAGATGTAATCAATCTGAAGCATGTGATCCATAACGGGCCTAACCATCTCTGAGTTTAATAGTTCTGTTAATGTTCTTTTGTGGGACAGACAGAGCATTTCATCTTCCGTGTTTCAGGGTTTAACTTGGGGTTCAAATCTACAGAGGAATTTCTTTCTTGGAACAAGACATGAAGGAGAGCGATGCTAGTTGTCACATATTTTTAGGGTCGGTTTATTCATTTTAAGTAAAGCTATAGAAGCATATTTCCTCCACAGATTAAAAAAATATCTTTGTCTCCTCACATTTCTAAGTTTATATCTCACAATTTGTGAGATAAAATGATTCATGGTGGAAACATAAAAAAAAAAATCAGAATTGTGAGATGTAAACTCAGAATTCAGAGACAGCGAGATGTAAACTCAGAATTCTGTGATGGCGAGATGTAAACTCAGAATTCTGTGATGGCGAGATGCAAACTCAGAATTCTGTGATGGCGAGGTGTAAACTCAGAATTCCGGGACAAATTTCAGAATGGCGAGATGCAAACCCAGAATTCTGAGATGGCGAGATGTAAACTCAGAATTCCGAGATGGTGAGATGTAAAACCAGAATTCCGAGATGGCGAGATGCAAACCCAGAATTCTGAGATGGCGGGATGCAAACCCAGAATTCTGAGATGGCGGGATGCAAACCCAGAATTCTGAGATGGCGAGATGTAAACTCAGAATTCCGAGATGGCGAGATGTAAACTCAGAATTCCGAGATGGTGAGATGCAAACCCAGAATTTCGGGACAAATTTCAGAATGGCGAGATAAACCCAGAATTCCGAGATGGCGAGATGCAAACCCAGAATTCCGAGATGGCGAGATGTAAACCCAGAATTCCGAGATGGCGAGATGTAAACTCAGAATTCCGGGACAAATTTCAGAATGGCGAGATGTAAACTCAGAATTCTGAGATGGCGAGATGCAAACCCAGAATTCTGAGATGGCGAGATGTAAACTCAGAATTCTGAGATGGCGAGATGTAAACTCAGAATTCCGAGATAGCGAGATGCAAACCCAGAATTCTGAGATGGCGAGATGTAAACTCAGAATTCTGAGATGGCAAGATGTAAACTCAGAATTCTGAGATGGCGAGATGTAAACTCAGAATTCTGAGATGGCGAGATGTAAACTCAGAATTCCGAGATGGTGAGATGCAAACCCAGAATTCCGGGACAAATTTCAGAATGGCGAGATGCAAACCCAGAATTCTGAGATGGCGAGATGTAAACTCAGAATTCCGAGATGGTGAGATGTAAAACCAGAATTCCGAGATGGCGAGATGCAAACCCAGAATTCTGAGATGGCGGGATGCAAACCCAGAATTCTGAGATGGCGGGATGCAAACCCAGAATTCTGAGATGGCGAGATGTAAACTCAGAATTCCGAGATGGCGAGATGTAAACTCAGAATTCCGAGATGGTGAGATGCAAACCCAGAATTTCGGGACAAATTTCAGAATGGCGAGATGTAAACCCAGAATTCCGAGATGGCGAGATGCAAACCCAGAATTCCGAGATGGCGAGATGTAAACCCAGAATTCCGAGATGGCGAGATGTAAACTCAGAATTCCGGGACAAATTTCAGAATGGCGAGATGTAAACTCAGAATTCTGAGATGGCGAGATGCAAACCCAGAATTCCGAGATGGCGAGATGTAAACCCAGAATTCCGAGATGGCGAGATGTAAACTCAGAATTCCGGGACAAATTTCAGAATGGCGAGATGTAAACTCAGAATTCTGAGATGGCGAGATGCAAACCCAGAATTCTGAGATGGCGAGATGTAAACTCAGAATTCCGAGATAGCGAGATGCAAACCCAGAATTCTGAGATGGCGAGATGTAAACTCAGAATTCTGAGATGGCGAGATGTAAACTCCGAATTCTGAGATGGCGAGATGTAAACTCAGAATTCCGAGATGGTGAGATGCAAACCCAGAATTTCGGGACAAATTTCAGAATGGCGAGATGCAAACCCAGAATTCCGAGATGGCGAGATGTAAACCCAGAATTCCGAGATGGCGAGATGTAAACCCAGAATTCCGAGATGGCGAGATGCAAACTCAGAATTCCGAGATGGCGAGATGTAAACCCAGAATTCCGAGATGGCGAGATGTAAACTCAGAATTCCGAGATGGCGAGATGTAAACTCAGAATTCCGAGATTGTGAGATGCAAACCCAGAATTTCAGGACAAATTTTAGAATGGCAAGATGTAAACTCAGAATTCCGAGATGGCGAGATGTAAACTCAGAATTATGAGATGGCGAGATGCAAACTCAGAATTCTGAGATGGCGAGATGTAAACCCAGAATTTCGGGACGAATTTCAGAATGGCGAGATGTAAACTCAGAATTCCGAGATGGCGAGATGTAAACTCAGAATTATGAGATGGCGAGATGCAAACTCAGAATTCTGAGATGGCGAGATGTAAACCCAGAATTTCGGGACGAATTTCAGAATGGCGAGATGTAAACTCAGAATTCTGAGATGGCGAGATGTAAACTCAGAATTCCGAGATGGTGAGATGCAAACCCAGAATTTCGGGACAAATTTCAGAATGGTGAGATGTAAACCCAGAATTCCGAGATGGCGAGATGCAAACCCAGAATTCCGAGATGGCGAGATGTAAACTCAGAATTCTGAGATGACGAGATGCAAACCCAGAATTTCGTGACAAATTTCAGAATGGCGAGATGCAAACTCAGAATTTCAGGACAAATTTCAGAATGGCGAGATGTAAACTCAGAATTCCGAGATGGCGAGATGCAAACCCAGAATTCTGAGATGGCGAGATGTAAACTCAGAATTCTGAGATGGCGAGATGCAAACCCAGAATTCTGGGACAAATTTCAGAATGGCGAGATGCAAACTCAGAATTCTGAGATGGCGAGATGTAAACTCAGAATTCCGAGATGGCGAGATGCAAACCCAGAATTCTGAGATGGCGAGATGTAAACTCAGAATTCCGAGATGGCGAGATGCAAACCCAGAATTCTGAGATGGCGAGGTGTAAACTCAGAATTCCGGGACAAATTTCAGAATGGCGAGATGCAAACCCAGAATTTTGGGACAAATTTCAGAATGGCGAGATGCAAACCCAGAATTCTGAGATGGCGAGATGTAAACTCAGAATTCTGAGATGGCGAGATGTAAACTCAGAATTCCGGGACAAATTTCAGAATGGCGAAATGCAAACCCAGAATTTTGGGACAAATTTCAGAATGGCAAGATGTAAACCCAGAATTCGAGATGGCGAGATGCAAACTCAGAATTCTGAGATGGCGAGATGCAAACCCAGAATTTCGGGACAAATTTCAGAATGGCGAGTTGCAAACTCAGAATTCTGAGATGGCGAGATGCAAACCCAGAATTCTGGGACAAATTTCAGAATGGCGAGATGCAAACCCAGAATTTCGGGACAAATTTCAGAATGGCGAGTTGCAAACTCAGAATTCTGAGATGGCGAGATGCAAACTCAGAATTCCGAGATGGCGAGATGCAAACTCAGAATTCCGAGACGGCGAGATGTAAACTCAGAATTCCGAGACGGCGAGATGCAAACCCAGAATTACGAGACGGCGAGATGCAAACCCAGAATTACAAGACGGCGAGATCCAAACCCAGAATTACGAGGGGAAAATACTCAGAATTTTAAAATAACATTTTTTTATTCTGTGGCAGAAACAAGCTTCCATACATTTCTGCACAGACAAAACCCTTGTGTGTAGTCTTGACTAGATAAAGCTGAATGTTTCCACATTATAGCTCAGGGGTGCAACTCATTCAACACTCTGAAGTGTGTTTTCATAGATGCTGGAATCAGATGGAGATCACCAGCTGAGCTTCAGCGCAGGAGGAACATCTCAGCGTTTCAGTGGCGTGACATTAACCACTTCACAAGGTCAAGAAGTAGCCCGTGTTATTGCCCAGCTTCTCAGGCTCCTGCGGATAATCCAATATAGGAATATTCCAGTAGTCTCTCTCCAGGGAAATCTGATAGGCTTTATCCAGACTATATTTTGTCTTGTGGAACATGAGGCATTCTGCTTCCTTGTGTGAAAAAACGAGCTCGAGTGCTTTTTATTCTCATAAACTCAGACTTTTGAATGGCAAAACTATGCATTAACTTCTAATGTCTGTATAATTAACATTTAATTTGGTTTCCCAGCTAACAAAAATATGTTCTAAGAGCATTTTACTAACATAAAAACATTATTTCTGAAGGTTCAAAACATCCAGTTTTATTGGTAATGTGAATGTTCGAGAACACATTAAGGTAATATGTTATAATTTTTTTTTTTTTATTATGGAAATGTTTATTTTGAGCTCATTTTTGCTAAAACACAATTATCTGCAATCAAAGTCCCAATGTTGCCTCATGATAAATTCATAGTTGTGTGAGCATGAAGCTATAATAGAACGTATCCAAAACCAAACAATTAAAATAGTGCTTGTTATTGTTATTGTTGATGATTTCCTTCATTTTGGTAATCACTGTCAGTAAATTCACATTACTTTCAAATGTTTATTCAGTGTTGGCAGAACAGCCAAATGAACTTCCTCTCAGTCTGAATGTGTTCTGAATGTGTTAGACACGCAAACACTGACCCCTAGTGGTCAGGAGAAGCCAGTGACACTTCTCAAGCTGATTCTTTTTAATGAATCTTTTCGGACAATGAACCGGTTCAATAGAAATGATTCACTGATTCGTTTGATTCACTCCAAAGTGTTCCCAGAAGTCCAAGCGCAGCTCCTTTTTGAAGGTAAATATTCATTAAACATGCTGTTGTTATCACTTTTGTCCACTTCATCCAGCCTAAGTGGCTTCACTGATGGCTTTCGAGGATTTTTATACACTTCAGTCTGTGAGATCATCACTTTAGATGGTTTAAGACTGTCTGTCTTTGGGTTAGTTTAGTGAATTCTGTCCTTCAAGCTATAATTGTATTACAAAGTGCTTTAATTGCACTACCCCAGTGTGACAACATGCCCCTGTGTGTAGTGTCAATGTGTGTAAATGAACTCATCGTTCATCAGCTCGGTCAGAATGGAAATGTGTTGGTGTGTGTTTGCAGTCTTAAGGTTTGTGTCTGTGTAAGAAATTAGCGTGAAATTGTGGAACTATCCTAAAAATATATTCAATTGAGAAAAAACTATCCACTATTGTTGTCATGTCTCAGATATCATGTCTCAGAAGCCCATTTCTGCCAATTAATGCTTTGCCAAATCTTAATTATGACATGTCATAACTTGTGTTTTTTTTCTAATTATGAGATAAAAGTCAAAATTATTACATAGCCATTATAGGATAAAAAGTAGAACTTACGTGACTTAAGTCAAACTTTTAAAGTTTTTATGTCAATTTCAATTTTGTATGTCATCATTTTGACTCTAATGTCATAATTATGACATAAAAGGTCAAAATTATGACAGTCAAAATGAAGGAATACTTATTCATTATATGATTAAAAGCCATAATTATGATATAAAGTCAAATTTATGACAAAAAGTCGGTCAAATTAAATGATGACAGTCGGTTATGGCATACTTTGTCATTATGGAATTAAAAGGTAGAACTTATGAGGTAGAAATAATTTTTTGTCATAATTATGACTTTTTAATCCTATAATTAATAAGCATTCCTTAATTTTGACTTTTGTCGTAATTTTCACTTTTTATGTCATAATTAAAATGTTGTGTCATCATTTTCACCCTAATGTCATAATTATGATCAAAAGTCAAAATTATGACTTGATATGTAATATTTATACTTTTAATGTCATTTAAGTCATTTACAATTTGTGATGTCCTAATTCTGATGGACAAAGGCATGTTTTTGTCGTCTGCCTCGGCAGGAATGGTCTGATTGTGCGTCTGAACCGGGAGCTCTTGGGTGGTCCGAGACGGATGGTGTAAATATCACACTGGGCCTCATTTACTCCAGGACGGGGTTTTGTTAAAGCATGTATATTTTATGGTTTGCGGTTTTAAGGAGTTCTGATGCTAAAGTGTCGCTGGCTTCATGAAGCGTGTCTATAAATCAGAAAGGTTAGGACGAGGAGAACGCAGAGCCGACTGCCAAGAGAACCTGTGATGAATGTTCACTGAGTGACGGGTTTATAGTCTTGTTAGAGTTCATGTCTATCCTTTCATGATTTCAATAAATAATACAAAAGCTGGAGAGAAATCCATGCCAGCGTTCTTCAGTCTAATCTGTTGTGTGTAGACGATTCCCTGCGGATTGGGTGTTTAACAGCGTGGAGCCTTATTAGTGCTGTTTACCAAGACAAGAGTCACTGCTAGTGCTCACGGCTGGTTCTCAACAAAAACATACTAAGTCATAATTATCAGACACAAGTCAAAATATTACATACTAAGTCATAATTTTGAAAATTATGACAGTCAAAATTAAGCAATACTTATTCATTATAGGATTAAAAGTTGAAATTATGACATAAAGGTCTAAATATTACACACTAAGTCATAATTCTGTCATAATTCAACCTAGCTATCCAAAATCTTTGTCTGCAATTTAATAATACTGACCTATTAAGCTCCGCTCGCTCTACCCAGAATGCCCTTTGTGACGTGCTGGTTCAAACATATGAGAAATAAGGAGGGCTGCCCCCGAATAAAGTTTTACTGGACTAGTTGTTCATTTAAGCCATTAGTCGACTAAGCACTTTTATTAATTGAATTACATATATACTGGAGAGAATTCTAAACCATAATGAGCGTTTATAGGCTGATATATTACAGAATAAATATATATATTATGCATAAAGCTTGCCACAAAGAACCGGCAAAAGTAATGATTATGAATGTGTCAAAAATAGCAAGGAGTCATTTGAATTGTTCATTAATAAACCAGTGTTTTCTGTGTCAGTGTCGACTGCAAAGAGGAAGCTAACGACTCGCCATCTCTCAGTGAACGCGCCAAGAGAGAAACGCACATTTACATAATCAGAGAGTAGCCCGTTTCTTTTCTTCTTGAATTGTTTCATTTAAAAGTATGCACGTCTATAGAGAAATATGTCATGTCTGTGAGGCAAGTAGAAGAGTTTTGGTTCACTAATGAGATGCGATCCAGTTCACATGCAATGCAGGCGATCGCGCCGGCGCCTCCATGTCAGGATTATTGACTGCTACATTTGCTGTAAAACCAGGCAATTGGCTGATGAAACATTGATTAAAATTAAGATACAATTTATACAAAATGAAATTGACTTTAAAGAAAGGCTTTCTACAAAACAAACCTTATGACGTGGTCAGAATCATGTCTGACCCACTCCACGTCTCAACATATTGCGCATCTTATGATGTGTCCTATCTCATGCTGTTCACTTTTCATAATCAACACAGATGACAAAAAAATAACATTATAATATTTAAACATAAATATGAAACTAAATACCTTTTCTTAATGGCTACAACAAGTATAGTAGCCTACAGTACAGAGACATTTCATGTCGGAGCGGGATTTGAGTGAACGCCGTTTTACCGGTGAGTGTGAACGGTTCACGAGTGGAGCGTGTCAGAAATGCAGAAATAAGCAGGTCAAGAAACCGAGATTATTGTGCAGAGAGCATTTTCTCTCTATTATGGTTCAATATTCAGACATCACAAACAAAAATCAGCATAAACAATATAAACACAGAATTATAAGCAGCAAATACAAACTGCTGTGGACACGACAGGGATAATAATTCACACAAAAATTAAAACTCTGTCATTATTTACTCAACCAAGGTGAATAAATCATATAAGAAAGAAGCTCAGACATTCTGCCCAACATCATCTATTGTGTTTGATGAAATAAAGCATTAGAAGAGCATGTAGGATGAGGATAAAAAAGCTTATTGGTGAATTATTCTTCTGAAGCCTGTGAATGTGTGCAGCGCGACAGATGGCGGGAGACCTTTGAGGAGAACAACCATCTTCTGATAAATACTTCACATCTGTGCCATTCTGGAGAAAACTCTCACAAATGAAGCGGATGTGCCAGACCTGATCACTCACGTCACCATCAGAAGACACCATCTGACCTCCAAAACAAAAGATTCAAGATTCAAGGTTCAAGAGTTTTATTTGTCACACACACAGTTATATACAGAATATACAACCGGCAGTGAAATGTAAACAGGTCCGCTCCATGGACAGTGCAAATTCACAGTTAAAAACACAAGGAAGAAATTATAATAGAAATAGAATAAAAAGTAGTATATATATATATATATATATATATATATATATATATATATATATATATATATATATATATATATATATATATATATCTGTATAATTATAAATAATCAAGTCAAGTGGAAAAAAATAAAAAATAACAATAAAGTGGAATAAAATAAGTGGAGTAAACTGTGCAGTGAGTAAACTGTAGACTTATAAATATGTGGTTAACAAATGTATAAAGAGTATAATGTGCAAACAGGTTTATGACAGGTTGTTACACAGTAACAACGAGAACAGAAAGTGCAGTGCAATGTCAGTGTATCGATGTTTATCCTGAAGTGAAGTCACGTGATGTTAAGTGACTGAGTTCAGGAGTCTGATGGCCTGGGGAAGAAGCTCCTCCTGAGTCTCTCAGTTTTGGCCATCAGGCTCGGAAGCGCTTACCAGATGGTAGCAGCGTGAAATGAGGGTTTGCAGGGTGATTAGAGTCCTTGATGATCTTGGTAGCTCTACCTTTGCAGCGTTTGGTGTAGACGTCCTGCAGAGACGGAGAGCTGACCCTGAGATACGCCGATAAGCGCACTACTCTTTGCAGGGCTTTGCGGTCATGACTGGTGCTGTTCCCATACCACGCTGTGATGCACTGAGTTAAAACACTTTCTATCACCCCTAAATAGAACGTTTTCAGGATAGCTGGTGAAACCCTGAATTTCCTCAGCTGGCGCAGGTGGTACAGTCTTTGCCTGGCTTTTTCACCTGTGTCTGAATGTGAGCAGTCCAGGTCAGGTCCTCGGAGATGTTTACACCCAGGTACTTGAAGCTGCTCACTCTCTCTACTGGTGACCCGCTGATCATGAGGGGAGTATGTCCATTGCTGTCTCTCTTCCTGAAGTCCACAATCAGTTCTTTGGTCTTGCCAACATTCAGAGAGAGACAGTTGTCCTGGCACCATGATGTTAGATGCTCCACCTCGTCCAAGTATGCCGTCTCATTGTTGTTGGAGATGAGGCCCAGGACAACAGTATCATCAGCAAATTTGATGATAGAGGTGGAGCTGTGTGTGGACAAACAGTCATGCGTGTAGAGAGAGTAGAGCAGGGGACTCAGGACACAGCCCTGTGGAGCTCCCACACTCAGGGAGATGGAGGTGGAGATGGACTGGCCTATTCTCACCGCCTGAGGCCTGCCAGTGAGGAAGTCCTCAATCCAGTGGCAGAGAGAAGGATTCAGGCCGAGATCCAGGAGTTTGGAGGTTAGCTTGGTGGGAACTATGGTGTTAAAGGCTGAGCTATAGTCAATAAATAGCAGCCTTACGTAGTTCCCACTTTTGCTGTCGATGTGAGTGAGGGAGGAGTGGAGGACATGAGAGATGGCATCTTCCGTCGATCTATTGGGACGATAGGCAAACTGAAGAGGGTCCAAAGTGTCAGGAATGAAGGAGCAAATGGTGTTTTTAATGAGTCTCTCAAAGACCTTCATGACTATAGATGTGAGAGCCACTGGACGAAAGTCATTTAGGCAAGAAGGTTTACTGTTCTTAGGGACAGGGATGATGGTGGATTTTTTTGAAGGAGGTGGGGACCACAGATGTAGCGAGGGACTCATTAAAGATAGATGTAAACAACCCGGCGAGCTGATCAGCACAGGACCGCAGAACACGGCCTGAAATACCATCCAGCCTGGCAGCTTTCCTGACGTCCACACGCTTGAGTGCTCTCCGAACTTCATCCTCTGAGACAGAGATCACGTGGTTGTTGCTGCTCTGAGTGATTCCCTCTGACGCGTCACTTGGTGGAGTCGCGTTGCCGCGGTTACAGTCAAAGCGAGCGTAGAAAGAGTTTAACTCATTCACAAGCGACGGATCAGCTCTGACCTCTGCAGAGGATTTAGATCCAAAAGAGCAGATGGACCTCAGACCTTGCCACATGCGCCGCGAGTCATTGAGTTGGAAATGAGACTCCACTCGATCCTTATAACGATCCTCGATCCAAAATATTCACTCATTCATGAATTCACTTCATTGAATTTTGTATGCATTATGTATGAATATTGAACCATAATAGAGAGAAAATACTCTCTGCACAATAATCTGTTTCTTGACCTGCAGTGTTGGTTGACATTACATTTTTCTTGACATTACATTGTTTTTTTGCATAAAATGTACTTATGGCCAACAACTTATTCATATTTAAAGTAGAGTATTTATTTTATGTGTATAAATGAGATGCTTATAAAAACATTAGTGCTGGGGATTTGGCAGTGACTCTTTCTGTAAGTTTCATCGTTACACCAGTAGGAGGTGCCGAGTGACTCTTTTAGTTATAGCGATGTCCTTATATAAGATTTATATGTTTTATATACACTCACCTAAATGATTATTAGGAACACCTGTTCAATTTCTCATTAATGCAATTATCTAATCAACCAATCACATGGCAGTTGCTTCAATGCATTTAGGGGTGTGGTCCTGGTCAAGACAATCTCCTGAACTCCAAACTGAATGTCAGAATGGGAAAGAAAGGTGATTTAAGCAATTTTGATCGTGGCATGGTTGTTGGTGCCAGACGGGCCGGTCTGAGTATTTCACAATCTGCTCACTGGGATTTTCACGCACAACCATTTCTAGGGTTTACAAAGAATGGTGTGAAAAGGAAAAAACATCCAGTATGCGGCAGTCCTGTGGGGCGAAAATGCCTTGTTGATGCTAGAGGTCAGAGGAGAATGGGCCGACTGATTCAAGCTGATAGAAGAGCAACTTTGACTGAAATAACCACTCGTTACAACCGAGGTATGCAGCAAAGCATTTGTGAAGCCACAACACGCACAACCTTGAGGCAGATGGGCTACAACAGCAGAAGACCCCACCGGGTACCACTCATCTCCACTACAAATAGGAAAAAGAGGCTACAATTTGCACGAGCTCACCAAAATTGGACAGTTGAAGACTGGAAAAATGTTGCCTGGTCTGATGAGTCTCGATTTCTGTTGAGACATTCAGATGGTAGAGTCAGAATTTGGCGTAAACAGAATGAGAACATGGATCCATCATGCCTTGTTACCACTGTGCAGGCTAGTGGTGGTGGTGTAATGGTGTGGGGGATGTTTTCTTGGCACACTTTAGGCCCCTTAGTGCCAATTGGGCATCGTTTAAATGCCACGGCCTACCTGAGCATTGTTTCTGACCATGTCCATCCCTTTATGACCACCATGTACCCATTCTCTGATGGCTACTTCCAGCAGGATAATGCACCATGTCACAAAGCTCCAATCATTTCAAATTGGTTTCTTGAACATGACAATGAGTTCACTGTACTAAAATGGCCCCCACAGTCACCAGATCTCAACCCAATAGAGCATCTTTGGGATGTGGTGGAACGGGAGCTTCGTGCCCTGGATGTGCATCCCACAAATCTCCATCAACTGTAAGATGCTATCCTATCAATATGGGCCAACATTTCTAAAGAATGCTTTCAGCACCTTGTTGAATCAATGCCACGTAGAATTAAGGCAGTTCTGAAGGCGAAAGGGGGTCAAACACAGTATTAGTATGTGTTCCTAATAATCCTGACAGGTGAGTGTATATATCATTCTCCAAACCGATTTGTTCTAAAACATTGATTCATTTAGAAAGGAAACATGTGACTGCCTTTAGATATGATTTATTGAATCATTCACTTTACCGATTCTTTCAAAGTCAAAATATTGCATATTAAGTCATAATTTTGACATTTGGTCAATTATGAGATAAAAGTCTAAATTATTACAAAAAAATTATAATTGACATACTAACTCATTATGAGATAAAAAGTCAAATTATGACAAAAGTCAAAATATTACACCCTAAGTCCTAATTTTGACATTTGTTCAGTTGAGATAAAAGCTGAAATTATTACCAAAAATCATAATTGACATACTAAAAAAGTTAAAATTATGATACAAATGATATTATGATATTTGACTTTTTATGTCATAATTATAACAAAAAGTCAAAATTATGACAGTCATAGTAGTCATTATGGAATTAAAAATAAATTATGACTTTTAAAGTCGTGATTTAAATTTTTGTCATAATTTTACAAACCTGATTACAGAAAAGTTGGGCTACTGTACAAATTGTGAATAAAAAGAAATGCAATAATTTACAAATCTCATAAACTTATATTTTATTCACAATAGAATATAGATAACAAAATGGCGCTAGCTGTGTTTGGTCGCTGCCCGTTCAGGTAGCCTCCTTGAAGACTGTGCTTTTATTTACTATTTTACTTTCTTTTACTCTCAGTTTTACAAACTTATCATCTGCATTGATCTACTACGACAGCAAAACTCTTTTGGACATTGGTTACCTCTACACTGGACTGTTTCAGGACACTTTCGCCCGATCCTCTGTGGCCATCTGAGATTCTTGAACGCCCGAGTTGAACAATGGCCAGAGCCAGCGGCGTAGACAAAAAAACACCGTGGGAAACGCGCTGGTATCCGTAACAGACTGAGAAAAGGGCATTCAGACCTCCTCTCCCGAGCATTCTTCTAGCAAATGTTCAATCCTTGGATAATAAGATGGACGATCTTAGAGCCAGGATAAGTTTTCAACGGGACATGAGAGACTGTAATATCTATTGTTTGTCTGAAACATGGCTCACGCCAGCGGTCCCGGACACAGCTGTGGCGCCGTCCGGAGAACTTCTCTGTTTTTCGGATGGACAGAACAGCGAGGCCGGTAAATCAAAGGCGGTGGAGTGTGTTTCATGATCAACAAGAAATGGTGCGATCCCAGGAACATCACCATTCTCTCGCGGTCCTGCTCACCTCATCTGGAACATTTAACAATCATCTGCCGCCCATTCTATCTGCCTAGGGAGTTTTCTGCGGTTATCGCGACCGCCGTTTACATCCCACCGCAGGCAGACACAGCGCTGGCTTTATCTGGCCTTCATGATGTTGCCAGCGGCGTCATAAACCAACATCAGCCGCGGCATTCATTGTCGCTGGCGATTTTAACAAAGCAAACCTAAAGAAAGTCCTGCCAAACTTTCACCAGCACGTCTCCTGCCCCACACGAGCAAACACACTGGATCACTGCTACTCTCCGTTTAGAACGCCTATAAAGCGCGGTCACTTCAGCGTTTGGCAAATCGGATCATGCCGCCATTTTCCTCACTCCCAAATACAAACAAAGCTCCTCCAGGAACCCCGGTGAGGCGGGAAGTTAGCGTTAGTCACCCCATTCAGAGACCAGCGCTACAGGCAGCTCTGGGCGATGTGGATTGGGACATGTTCGGCGAGTTCAGCTGGCGTAAGCGAGTTCTGGCGTGGCGCTTTGCTTCATCAACACGCTTACAGAGCAAGCCACGCCAAACAATAACAATAACGTCCTTCTCAAATCAGAAACCGTGGGTGGACAATTCAATCAGCAGCGGCAGTGAGCATACGCTGCTGCTGCCTAGCGCCGGTCTCCATTCAGGGAATATGAATGAATACAGATCGTCCTGCTATGCTCTCAGGCGAGCAGTTAAAGCCGCAAAACTCGTTATAAAGACCGAGTGGAGTCTCATTTCCAACTCAACGACTCGCGGCGCATGTGGCAAGGTCTGAGGTCCATCTGCTCCTTTGGATCTAAATCCTCTGCAGAGGCAAGCGTTGATCCGTTGCTCGTGAACGAGTTAAACTCTTTCTATGCTCGCTTTGACTGTAACGCGGCAGCGCGACTCCGCCAAGTGGGCGCGTTAGAGAAATTACTCAGAGCAGCAACAATCACGTGATCTCTGTCTCGGAGGATGAAGTTCGGAGAGCACTCAAGCGTGTGGGCGTCAGGAAAGCTGCTGGGCCGGATGGTATTTCAGGTCGTGTTCTGCGGTCCTGTGCTGATCAGCTCACCGGGTTGTTTACATCTATCTTTAATGAGTCCCTCGCTACATCTGTGGTCCCCACCTCCTTCAAAAAATCCACCATCATCCCTGTCCCTAAGAACAGTAAACCCTCTTGCCTAAATGACTATCGTCCAGTGGCTCTCACGTCTATAGTCATGAAGGTCTTTGAAGACTCATTAAAAACACCATTTGCGCCTTCATTCCTGACACTTTGGACCCTCTTCAGTTTGCCTATCGTCCCAATAGATCGACTGAAGATGCCATCTCTCATGTCCTCCACTCCTCCCTCTCTCACATCGACAGCAAAGTGGGAACTACGTAAGGCTGCTATTTATTGACTATAGCTCAGCCTTTAACACCATAGTTCCCACCAAGCTAACCTCCAAACTCCTGGATCTCGGCCTGAATCCTTCTCTCTGCCACTGGATTGAGGACTTCCTCACTGGCAGGCCTCAGGTGGTGAGAATAGGCCAGTCCACTCCACCTCCATCACCCTGAGTGTGGGAGCTCCACAGGGCTGTGTCCTGAGCCCCCTGCTCTACTCTCTCTACACGCATGACTGTTTGTCACACACAGCTCCACCTCTATCATCAAATTTGCTGATGATACTGTTGTCCTGGGCCTCATTTCCAACAACAATGAGGCGGCATACTTGGACGAGGTGGAGCATCTAACATCATGGTGCCAGGACAACTGTCTCTCTCTGAATGTTGGCAAGACCAAAGAAATGATTGTGGACTTCAGGAAGAGACAGCAACGAACATACTCCCCCCTCATGATCAGCGGGTCACCAGTAGAGAGAGTGAGCAGCTTCAAGTACCTGGGAGTAAACATCTCCGAGGACCTGACCTGGACTGCTCATTCAGACACAGGTGAAAAAGCCAGGCAAAGACTGTACCACCTGCGCCAGCTGAGGAAATTCAGGGTTTCACCAGCTATCCTGAAAACTTTCTATTTAGGGGCGATAGAAAGTGTTTTAACTCAGTGCATCACAGCGTGGTATGGGAACAGCACCAGTCATGACCGCAAAGCCCTGCAAAGAGTAGTGCGCTTATCCGGCGTATCTCAGGGTCAGCTCTCCCGTCTCTGCAGGGCGTCTACACCAAAGCGCTGCAAAGGTAGAGCTACCAAGATCATCAAGGACTCTAATCACCCTGCAAACCCTCATTTCACGCTGCTACCATCTGGTAAGCGCTTCCAAAGCCTGATGGCCAAAACTGAGAGACTCAGGAGGAGCTTCTTCCCCAGGCCATCAGACTCCTGAACTCAGTCACTTAACATCACGTGACTTCACTTCCAGGATAAACATCGATACACTGACATTGCACTGCACTTTCTGTTCTCGTTGTTACTGTGTAACAACCTGTCATAAACCTGTTTGCACATTATACTCTTTATACATTTGTTAACCACATATTTATAAGTCTACAGTTTACTCACTGCAAAGTCTACTTCAATTATTTTATTCCACTTTATCCTTATTTGTTACCTTTTTTTTTCTCTTGACTTGATTATTTATAATTCTACAGATATAGACATATATATATATATATATATATATATATATATATATATATATATATATATAGAGAGAAAGTACTTTTTTATATCCTATTTCTATTATAATTTCTTCCTTGTGTTTTTAACTGTGAATTTGCACTGTCCATGGAGCGGACCTGTTTACATTTCACTGCCGGTTGTATATTCTGTATATAACTGTGTATGTGACAAATAAAACTCTTGAATCTTGAATAACATATCAAATGTTGAAAGTGAGACATTTTGAAATGTCATGCCAAATATTGGCTCATTTTGGATTTCATGAGAGCTACACATTCTCTGTGCGTAAGGGTCAAGGCCGGAAAACCATACTGGATGCCCGTGATCTCCGGCCCTTAGGCGGCACTGCATCACATACAGGAATGCTACTGTAATGGAGATCACAACATGGGCTCAGGAATACTTCCAGAAAATATTGTCGTGAACACAATCCACCGTGCCATTCGCGCTGCCGGCTAAAACTCTACAGGTCAAAAAGAAGCCATATCTAAACATGATCCAGAAGCGCAGGCGTTTTCTCTGGGCCAAGGCTCATTTAAAATGGACTGTGGCAAAGTGGAAAACTGTTCTGTGGTCAGACCAATCAAAATCTGAAGTTCTTTTTGGGAAACTGGGACGCCGTGTCATCCGGACTAAAGAGGACAAGGACAACCCAAGTTGTCCTCAGCGCTCAGTTCAGAAGCCTGCATCTCTGATGGGATGGGGTTCATGAGTGCGTGTGGCATGGGCAGCTTACACATCTGGAAAGGCACCATCAATGCTGAAAGGGATATCCAAGTTCTAGAACAACATCTGCTCCCATCCAGGCGTCGTCTCTTTCAGGAAGACCTTGCATTTTCCAACATGACAATGCCAGACCACATACTGCATCAATTACAACATCATGGCTGTGTAGAAGAAGGATCCGGGTACTGAAATGGCCAGCCTGCAGTCCAGATCTTTCACCATAGAAAACATTTGAGCATCATAAAGAGGAAGATGCCACAAAGAAGACCTAAGACAGTTGAGCAACTAGAAGCCTGTATTAGACAAGAATGGGACAACATTCCTATTCCTAAACTTGAGCAGCTTGTCTCCTCAGTCCCCAGACGTTTGCAGACTGTTAGAAAAAGAAAAGGGGATGCCACACAGTGGGAAACATGGCCTTGGCCAACTTTTTTGAGATGTGTTGATGCCATGAAATTTAAAATCAACTTATTTTTCCCTTAAAATGATACATTTTCTCAATTTAAACATTTGATATGTCATCTATGTTGTGTTCTGAATAAAATATTGACATCTGAAACTTCCCACATCATTGTTTTCACATAATTGTTTTCAAAAAAAAAAAAAAAAAAATGACTTGGTATGTCAGTTGCAATCTCATAATTATGATTTACAAAAGCGTGATTTTTTCCTTTTCCCCCCATTATGTGGCAGAAATGGTCTTCCATATGAATATGTACAAACGTACAGTTGCTTTTATGCTTTCAAATACAGTATATTTGAACCTAAAATCTAAAACCTTGATTAATTTAAAAAGGAAGCACGTGACTGCCTTTAAATACAAAAATAAATTTGTGGACATGCCTATTTAATTATTTCCTAGACATAAATTTGAATAAAATGCATTTGGTGAGGAAAAACATCTTTGATTCCAGCAGAATATTGACCGGATCAAATGTTCCTGATGTATCGTTTTACTAACACCATGATGGTCTTTTTATATTTCAAGCCTCAGTTGTGTTTGTGCTGGTAAAGTTGCTGCTACATTAAAGTAAGCATGAAACAGAAGTTACGTTAGCCTTTTCTTCCCTATCGTGCCGTGTATCCGAGTGAAGCGCTTCTCAAACAAGAACAAATGTAGGGCGGGGCTTGATTGTGTCTGAGGGGAATTGATTGGATGGTTGTGGTTTGCTATTGGTGGATCTCATGTGAGTGACAGGTTGCCCCACCCACATCATCAGAGAAGAGATGAAGTTATTCTGATTCAAGATTATGAATTTATAATAAACATTGCAATATTCCATTAAAAACAAGAACTGTCCATTTTGATTTCATGGTGACTTTAACAGTGAATCATTTCACCATTAAATGCTCTTCTGTGACCAGCAGAGGATGCTGAATCTCTACACACTCATGCTGACGCTCAGTAACACACGCTCACACTGAAATAAACACTCATTCAGCGTTTTCATGTGGCGTCAAAACAAGGCTTTCCTCCATTGCCTGCCAGTCATTTTTACCAGGTTTGTAAGTACTAATGCAGTAAGATAGTAATATTAAAAGACCAAATTCAACATACACCTTAGTGATAATGCATACTACATGCAGGTGAGCAAATAAACCCAGAATACAAGTTTCTCTTTAAGTGTTTTTCCATAGAAAACCATTATAAAGTAAACTCTTAACCATTTTAGCATGTTGTGAGCATCTTTATTGATTGACTCTACCATCTGAAGCATCTTTAGTGATTGTGATTTAGTGGTTATATGGATCACAAGTGGTCAAAAGTTGCATTTTGTTCACATATTTTAGTTTTTCTACATCTGAGATGGAACATTGACAGGCCTGTGCTGCAGTTATGGATGTTTTTCAGTCACGTGACTGGAGACTATGAATTACAAATGATGTTCTGAAACCCACAGCTGCAAACACTCGACCAAAAGACACTTGTGGCTTTGATTTGAACTGAGATTTTCACTTTTTTTGATGCCATTACAGTGCTCACGGCAGCTCTGTTGATATTCCTCAGATTTTGCAGTTTTATTGGTTCTGTTAAGTCAATCATCACTTGTACTAGTGCTCATGTTTTCACTTAGTATTAAAGTTGAGTGTGTAACTCGTCCTGCAAAATCTCCGCTCTGTCCAGCATTCAAACAGTGATGACATCATTACAATATCTCCATACTGAATTCTAATGGGTCTTAAATATTTAGCCGTCTTTACACTGCAGTTATTACAGTCTTATCTTTATTCATTCTTACATGTTAATAGTGAAGCGATTTGCTCTGCAGCATTGAATTTGCACAGAAAGAAAATCTATGGAAGCTTGTTTCCACAGAATAATTGAGACTTTTTATCTCACAATTCTGACTTTTATTCTTGCAATTGCTTTTGCGATTCAGAATTGTGAGATAAAAAGTCTCAAGTACTTTAACGGAGTGGTTGATGATGATTTGACGTGTTTAACTGTAGTGAGTGTGTAGTGTCGCTGTTTGAGCACAAACAACATCTGCAAAGTTACGACGCTCAAAGCAAAGGAAGATATTTTCTTCTACAGAAATCTCTCTTTAAGGACTACAACAAGCGGCTGGTAGGGACTACAACGAGTTAGTGACATCACTAACCCTAACATTTACATAACCCCGCCCCCGGGAACATGTTGAGAAGAGGAAGAGTTGTTGTAGTCGAGCACATTTGGGAGTCGCTCAAGCTGTCGTCCGTCTTTCACATTTATTGATACAGTACGAACACAAATGCAATGGCATGTCATAAACAAGATGACATCATAAGTTATAACCGTAATTAAACTAAACTATCCCTGTTCTCTCTTCATCAGCAGATATTCTCTGTCTCATCAGTTCCCACACCAGCGGTTTATAGATTATCATTACAGAATATGCTCATAAATAACTCATAAATTCATCCTCTATCCCTTCAGAAACGTCCTGTCTTATTCTACATGTTGTCTCTTCTTCTTGAGTCCCTCCATCATTGTCCGGCTCCGGTTTGATCATAAAAGGCTGAACAGTTTCTGATATTTTCAGTGTGTCTGCGTGAGGTAATCAGAGCTGCTAACCCGAGCTCTTGAAGCTCCGCCCTCTTCCTGAAAGGGGGCGGGTGCAGCAGCTCATTTGCATTTAAAGGAACATACACAAAAACGGTGCATTTTTGCTCACCCTCAAAAAGTTTTGACATGCCATAAAATATGGGGTATTTTGAGCTAAAACTTCACATACACACTCTGGGGACATCAGACTTATTTTATATCTGGTAAAAATGGCATTAGGACCCCTTTAACAGAAACAAGCTTCCACATTAAACCACGGTTTTATAGAGTGTTCTAGATTGAAATGCAAATGTAGTTTATTGCTGATTTGATTTTGTGTCCGGTGCTTTAATGGTTCTCTCCACATGTGATGGGCCTTTTACCTTTTCCTTGCGTTCAGTTAAAACGTGAAAGCTGTGCAGATGGGAATTGTGCAATCGATAAATCGTTCTCTCTGCCGTGCTGTTTTAGCTGAGTCGGCTGCCACTTTCCTCAGAGAAGTCACTCAAAGCTCAGAGACACGCGTGTCCGTGTCGGACTTGCAGGCTTTAAATGGCATTTTACAGACTGTGCAGCTCACACACAGAGGGCCAGCTGCGTTTATCTGAACATTTCGGTCATTTCATGATTTGCTAACATAATGCAATCTGACAACGTCATAACTTTTTATGTTTTATGTGCATTTTGAACATTGCATTCTCTAACACAAAATTTCCCAACCTTATGTCAGCCGAACCACTTGCACATCATGATTTTGCCAAGTTAGACGCGTCCGACATATCTTGTTGACCCTGGAACAACATTCCTTCCACTCCTAAATCAACCCGTAACTTATCCCTAAAATAAGTATATAGAGTAGCACCTAACCCTAGTTGTAAGCCTAAAATTGACACAAAAAAAAAAACTGTAAACTTGTCCCTCAATCTGATCGGTTGATTGAAATGTTGATCCGGGAACATGTTGCACTTGGTGAAATCAGGTTTTGCGAACCGCTTAATATTTACTTGAATCCCCTCTGATACTTTAAAATAATATTTCACAAATTTAATGACACATTTGCATGTTCACGGTTCTTTGATGACAGTTAATGGCCACATGACATGCAGGTAAACATTAAATATTTCATCTTTTTTAGTAAGTTTCATTTTTTATTTAAATTAAATGTATTAGTATTATTATTATGGTAACACTTTACAATAAAGTCTCATTCATTAAACTAACAATGTTTTAGCATTTATTCTTAAATAAAGATACATTTACTGGCGAAGTCTTGTTTACTGAAAAATGTGTCAAAATTAAATAATTTTTTGCTTAAAACAAGAACAAATGTCTGCCAGTGGGGTCAGAAAAATAAACTTGTTTTCCTTTGAATTAAGTTTATTTTTCTGACTCCATTGGCAGACATTTATTCATTTAGCATTTTTCACTTAATATCTTCAGTCATTGTTCTTCACCAGTAAACGTAAAGATATTTGTTAGTATGTGATCTGCACATTTCTTCCTGGAGAAATAAACCTGATGATCAGCTTTTGCTCGTATGGAAAAGCCTTTACACAGGTGAGCTTTGACTGATGTGTTGAATATTGCTTATGACCATTTGTACATTTTCAGCATATTTTCCACACGCAGGAGAGATTTATCAACCTTCCTCCAGTCTAAGCTCTAGTTCCATTTAATCAATCATACGTGTCTCAGAACTCATGGATTTCTGGTGAGCGATGTCGGTTTAAGGGTCTGTTTCTCTCAAGTAAAGGGCTCTAATCAATCTGAGATAAAAATAATGCAGCATGTTTGCAGTGTTAATCAAACGTCTGGCGCTCAGACTGATTTGATATAAACCAACCGTTTGAACTTCAGTGTTCAGAGTTTCACTCAGAGTATTGATAGATGAGACGGTCGTTTCTGTGCAGATGACCATTCAGCTCTGTAACTTTACTAAATTATTATGCAATATTAATATGTTGTAATTTACTGTGATGTGTATTGATGAGGGTGTCTTTCACTGCAGAGGCTCACATTGGCACGAAACTTCTCCAGTTTGTGAGTTTAATATTTTATCCAGTGCACTGTGAAAAATTACTTTTTGTGAAGTTGTGGATAAAACAAATATTGTTGGAGTATGTTTTATGAGAAACTACTATGTTAGTTTTTCTACTTTAAAATTTCACATTTAATTCAATGTGTTGTTACTTTTTCTTTGTAATTATTTGTAAAATTTACTAGCACTTGCTAGGGTTGCTGGGGTGATGCTAGAGTGTTCTGGGTGGTTGCTAGGGCATTGGTACGTTGATATTGGGGTGCTTTTGGTGGTTTTAGTTCTGGGTGCTTACTAGGGTATTGCTGGGGTGATGCTAGAATGTTCTGGGTGGTTGCTAGGGCATTGCTAGGGTGATAATAGAGTGTTCTGGGAAGTTTTAGTTCTGGGTGGTTGCTAGGATGATATTAGGGTGTTCTGGGTGGTTGCTAGGGCGTTGGTATGTTGATATTGGGGTGCTTTTGGTGGTTTTAGTTCCGGGTGGTTACTAGGGTGTTGCTGGGATGATACTAAGGTGCTCTGAGTGGTTGCTAGGGTATTGCTAGGGTGATGCTAGAGTGTTCTGGGTGGTTGCTAGGGCATTGGTAGGTTGATATTGGGGTGCTTTTGGTGGTTTTAGTTCTGGGTGGTTACTAGGATGATACTAGAGTGTTCTGGGTGGTTGCTAGGGCATTGGTAGGTTGACATTGGGGTGCTTTTGGTGGTTTTAGTTCCGGGTGGTTGCTAGGGTGTTGCTGGGATGATACTAGGGTGCTCTGAGTGGTTGCTAGGGTATTGCTGAGGTGATGCTAGAGTGTTCTGGGTGGTTTTAGTTCTGGGTGGTTGCTAGGATGATACTAGGGTTTTCTGGGTGGTAGCTAGTTCATTGTTAGGGTGATATTGGGGTGTTTTTGGTGGTTTTAGTTCCGGGTGGTTGCTAGGATGATATTAGGGTGTTCTGGCGGTTTCTAGGGTATTGCTAGGGTGATGCAAGGGTGTTCTGGGTGGTTTTAGTTCTGGGTGGTTGCTTGGATGATATTAGGGTGTTCTGACTTGTTGCTAGGGTATTTGCTAGGGTGATGGAGTGTTCTGGGAGGATTTATTCATGGGTGGTTGCTAGGATGATACTAGGGTGTTCTGGTGGTTTTAGTTCTGGTTGGTTGCTAGGATGATACTAGGGTGTTCTGGTGGTTGCTATGGCATTGCTAGGGTGATATTGTAGTGCTTTTGGTGGTTTTAGTTCTGGGTGGTTGCTAGGATGTTTCTAGAACAATACTAGGGTGTTCTGGGTGGTTGCTAGGGTGATACTGGGAGGTTATTGGTGGTTTTTCAGTGTATGTTTAGACATGAATGTAATGTGTTGTATAACAGGAATGACCCAGGTTAATGCATGCTTGGAGACTGTTGTATACTTATAATGAAGCAGCATGCATACTGATAAAGCTCAGATCAAACTAATAGCTGTAAAACAACCTGGAAACCCAGAACTGAACAACCCATTTCCTCTTAATCTCATTTCTACTCTTTGACCAAGCAATTTAAGTGGTATTTGGGGCGCAGTCGTGTTTGAGTGCTCAAGGCCATAATTAGTTTTAAGTGCATAAAGCACTTCATTGTTTAACAGATTATGAACAAACAGCCATGAAAAAATCATACAAATTCTCATATGATACATTTACATTGTCTAACATGAAGAAAATCCAAAACCTACCATAGATGTATCTGAAGACTGATTAAATATTCATGAGCGTGTTGCATTAAAAAACAAGTCAATCACTGGTCTGCTGTTTACTAAAGGAGCAAGATTCACATCAGACCACAGAGGCTGTTCAGAATGACTTATAGATGGACAGACAGACAGACAGACAGACAGACAAACAGACAGACCGATAGATAGATAGATAGATAGATAGATAGATAGATAGATAGATAGATAGATAGATAGATAGATAGATAGATAGATAGATAGATAGATAGATAGATAGATAGATAGATAGATAGATAGATAGATAGATATATTACACCCCTTTTCACCAGATGTAATATAAATCTCTGATGTCCCCAGAATGTGTGTCCCTTTAAATGCAAATGAGCTGCTTTTCCCCGGCCCCCTTACAGAAGAGGGCGGATCCTTTACACAGCTTCAGATACTCCGTCAACAACAAATCAGTGTTGTTGTATCGGTGCTCGTGTGGGAACGTAACACGTCCGTCACCCGACTATACAATCCATAATAAATGTGTGTTTATGAATCCCGCAGACGGTGAGTGTTTTCAGGATCAAACTAACGGCACAGCTCTAGTCTCTGTGAATACAGTCAGAGACGATGCTAACTTTAGCCATATTAGCGTACAGCGTTCAGCTCACTCAGAAGGACATGTGCAAACATTCACAGAATATGAAGTGCCATCCTCACTCGTTCTGATATGAAGTTAGAGTTTGAAGCGTTGGTATCGACCAGTCCTTCAGAAACAACATTCACAAATCCAGCGTTGGTGAAGCAGTCATGTGTAAAATGAAATACGCAAAAATATAACATTTTCCTTAAAATTTCACTTCAGTGGCTCTGATGTCCGGAGTCTATGAGACTCGTGTGTTCGCTGGTTCATCAGAACATTAGTAATGTTTTTGGCACAGACATTATAGAGTGAACAGAAATGGCGTCTCTGTGCTTCTCACTCAGGGGCGTGTCTATGCTAAAAGGGCCAATCATCAACAGTCAGGGGCGGGGCTTCCCTACTCTTACATAGGAGTAGGGGAAATATGAAACAGCGCATTATGAAAGATTGATAATGATTGATGGGGATTATAACAAAGGTACTGGGTGGATTTTTATCATAGGCTGGTTGTGGACACACATCTGTGTTCAAACACCTTATAAAAGTGAATTTTGCATAATATGTCCCCTTTGAAACGTGGTCATAAAAAACACTCATAGCCGTCATCTTATTCTCCATCCCTTTACCTCCTTTTAAAATTAATTTGCTCTGTTCTTCAAATAAGTTCTAATGACTGCCTTGAAATATTCCATGCATGCATTAGTGTCAGAGATTGCTATTATTATAATCATGCAAATGAGAACACACTCAGATCCATTTGCGAGATGTCAGGGCGCTAGTTTCCTCACATTTAATTAGATTTTGGAGTTAACGTGAGCTGCCCTGAGAGGTTATGATAGCAGTCAATTAACAGCTCTGCTTTTCAATCATTTGCTGGGAAAAAAATGCTAAAAATATTACCAGCTCACAACTGTCTTTGTTTGCTGAGAGAGCTTTCTGTGTGTTCAGTTTTAGCCACTACAGATTGTAATTGAGCTTTCTTGTCTAACAGGATAACACACTAGAGTCTGGTTTGTGGACAACCGTTCTGTAAACCGACCCCGTCCACAACGCATGACTATTGTGCTTTTTATATTTGATGGACGGTTTAATATCTCTCGCTTTTCCCTTCTGAACAGGGAGCAATGGGTGTGTAACTGAGCCTTGTTCTGTGAGTTTTATTGTTCATGTGCAGACGCAGAGAATGATGGGAAATGTAGTTTGTTGCACACGTCTAGCTCCTCATAAATCAGTTAAATACAGTTTAACATGTTTAATATCATTAACAGAAACTTTAACAATTACAACTTAAGATCACAAGTACAACTAGGGCTGCACGATTTGGGGAAGAAATCTCATTTTGATTAATTATTTTTATTTTCTGTCAAAAATTGCAATTGCAAATAAAATTAGCTTTTTTTTTGTTTGTTGGTGCTGCACAATTCGCCCAAAGTTTTGTGATTTATATATCAGTATGACTGAATAACAACAACAATAATAATATTTATATTAACCTAACCCTGTATAAAGTAATATAAGATTAAATTAAATCATACATAAAACTAGATGAGTAAAGTTTCTTTAGGACAAACTTCGATGTTGGCTTGACAAAGCCGTATGAAAGTTTTATAAACTTTAAATTTTGTAAAGTGGAAAGAGAAAGAAAGAGAGGAAACATTGCTAGAATGAATTAGCATCTTGCTAACATGTTCTAACACTTTGCTAACATCAATTTAACATTTTGCTAGCATGTTTTAGCACACTGCTAGCATGAATTACCATTTTAACACGTTATCATCAATTAATTAGCATAATGTTAGCATGTTTTAACACATTGCTAACATAAATTAGCATGTTGCTAGTATGTTTTAAGATTGATTACATGGATTAGCATGTTTCTAGCATCTTTTACCACATTGTTAGCCTAATTTAACACTTTGTTAGTATGAATTAGTATTTTGCTAGCATGAATTAGCAGGTATTAGCACTTTGCTTGTTGCAGAATTTTGTTTGCATGAATTAACATGTTAGCATGTTTTATCACATTGCTAACATGATTTAACACTTTGCTAGCATGAATTAGTATGTTCGTAGCTAGATTTAGCACATTGCTAACATAAATTAACAGGTTTTAACACTTAACATTAACATTGCTAGCATGATTTAACACTTTAAAGACTTTTGGAAGTATTTTTCCATTCATTTTCTCATAGGGATTTCAAAACAGTCTTCGTTAAAGAGTTATAAGAGGAGAATCACAACATTACAAACGTTGCAAAAAAGTATTTGAAATCGGACAAAAGACTGTGAACTTAATGGCTTCAGTGCGGGAAAGAACTACAATCCCATGAAGCATTGCGAATGACATCAGCAAAATAAATACAATGGAGAAATATAAAACTACTCGTTTAATGATGTTTATTGCAAGATATTAAATATACACAAATATTTAAGTATTTTGAGAGCATAGAGAGAGTGCTTCACGGGAGTGGGCGGAGCTAACAAGCTCTTTTGGTTCAACTCTGATTGGTGGAATTTTACCCATTCATCATGGGAATTGTAGTTTTTCACCCCTTACTCTGCTGTTAAACATGATTATTTTAAAACTAAGCTGAAATCATGCGAGCTGACGGCTTCAACAGAAGCAGATACCATCGATTAACAAACACAACCTAACAAACTCTGTCTCTGCTGAGAGAATGCCTGGTTTTACACTCTCTGAATGTTTCCTGTCAGTGTCATAAGCCTGTTCCTCGGCTCACAGATGTTATGTATGCAGGATGTTTCTGTGCTGGCGACAGCCTGTGGACGGCCGCTGTATTACCCTCATATTCCTCAGTTCAGCACGTCCACATCAGCAGCGCTCTGTCTCGGTCAGTCTAATGCAGATACAGCAGTGAGCGGCTCGCTCTTGTTTAGAGGAAGAAACAGGCCGTTTGTGTGATTTATGTGCATTTGAGCAGTTGCTGTGTCTCTTCATGTTGTGTTTGGTCGGGTCTGTTGTGAAGGTGACATTGAGGTGACTATGAATGATTCATATGGCAGAGGATGCTTTATGAATGTCAAACACATTTTCCTGAGGCTTTACAAGGCCAGACCAGGCCGACGTCTAATTGATACACACAGTGTGTCCCACTGAGGCAGCAGAGCATGAACACACACTCACACACATTAACATAAACACCGTCATGCAAGAGGAATATTTATGTTTGCAGTAGTGACACACCAGTATATACTGTATTGGCCAGGCTGATTCATAAATCTGCAGTATTTGAATAGTTAGAGATGATCAGTATCGGCCGATAACTGAGCCTTGATTCATCCGTTAACAGATTATGAGTCTTGCTAATAGATTATGACATGTTTTGTGTATAAATTTAGAGTAAATAATGTGTGGATATGTTCATTTAAAGAAAAGGAATTGAAATTTGTAAACAGATTTGTAAACTGTCATCATCAGCATTATACAGAATCAGCAAATTATAGTTTGTGCAAAAGTGATAATCCTGAAAGCAATATAAATTATAAAAATGATGCACTGTATTGCCACAAGTATTGGGACGCCCCTCCAAATCCCTGAGTTCAGGTGTTCAATCCCTTCATGGCCACAGGTGTATAAATCAAGCACTAGGCATGCAGACGCTTCTACACACATTTGTGAAAGAATGGGTCGCTCTCAGGAGCTCAGTGAACTCAAGCGTGGTACCGTGATAGGTTGCCACCTGTGCAATAAGTCCATTCCTGAAATTTCCTCACTACTAAATATTCCAATCACGCTTCTCTGTCTGACAATCCCATGGACGAGTCTGGGTTTGGCAGTTGCCAGGAGAACGGGACTTGCCTGACTGCATTGTGCCAAGTGTAAAGTTTGGTGGAGGGGGGATTATGGGGTGGGGTTGTTTTTCAGGGGTTGGGCTTGGCCCCTTAGTTCCAGTGAAAGGAACTCTTAATGCTTCAGCATATCAAGACATTTTGGACAATTTCATGCTCCCAACATTGTGGGAACAGTTTGGGGATGGCCCCTTCCTGTCCCAACATGACTGCGCTCCAGTGCACAAAGCGTCGGTCCATAAAGACATGGATGAGCGAGTTTGGTGTGGAGGAACTTGACTGGCCTGCACAGAGTCCTGACCTCATCCCGATAGAACACCTTTGGGATGAATTAGAGCGGAGACTGCGAGCCAGGCCTTCTCGTCCAACATCAGTGCCTGACCTCACAAATGCGCTTCTAGAATAATGGTCAAAAATTCCCATAAACACACTCCTAAACCTCGTGGAAAGCCTTCCCAGAAGAGCTGAAGCTGTTAGAGCTGCAAAGGGGGACAACTCCATATGAGCAAGAATGGATGGATGGATGGATGGATGGATGGATGGATGGATGAGAGGTGACGGGATGGGATGGGATGGGATGAGACGTGGATGGATGGATGGATGGATGAGAGGTGATGGGACGAGACAAGACATGGATGGATGAATGGATGTGATGGGACAAGACATGAATGGATGGATGGATGGATAGATGGATGGATGGATGAGAGGTGATGGGACGAGACATGGATAGATAGATAGATAGATAGATAGATAGATAGATAGATAGATAGATAGATAGATAGATAGATAGATAGATAGATAGATAGATAGATAGACATGTTCTCAGCTGTGCTTGTCTTTGACCAAAGCATAACGTGTTTGCATTGATTGCAAACACACAGAATATCACCTATGAGCAACACTATATGATAATTGAAATATTTTGCATCATTTTCACAGTAAAACAAGAACACTAATTAATACATTAATTACAAATTCTTTAATTTTTGAGATGTTTTGTATTTTTGTAAGATTGCATATGTATGTTTGTGAAGTAATCACCCCATCTCTGCAGGTCACTAGCATTGGTCATTCGGTGGATGTTCTCAGGTCAGAACATGGGCTGCTTCTATTTCTGTGCTGGCAGTGATGCTGTGATTCACAAGACTGATTCATCCCGCTCCTGGCACCTTCCAGTGCTCCGTTATGACGACACATTCCTGGCCTTGCCTTTTCCCCTTCCGTGGCGGGCCAGTTGTGCCCTTTTTCCAATAAGGAAAGGTCACCCCTCCTGTTCCGCATGTTCTTGGCTAGTTTATCATTGTGAGACATCAATGCCAACCTTCCTCTGCCTTGTGTGCTTGATATTCTGTGTGTTTGCAATCAATGCAAACACGTTATGCTTTGGTCAAAGACAAGCACAGCTGAGAACATGTCTATCTATCTATCTATCTATCTATCTATCTATCTATCTATCTATCTATCTATCTATCTATCTATCTATCTATCTATCTATCTATCTATCTATCTATCTATCTATCTATCCATCCATCCATCCATCCATCTATCTCCATCCATCCATCCATCCATCCATCCATCCATCCATCCATCCATCCATCCATCCATCCATCCATCCATCCATCCATCCATCCATCACATCCATCCTCACATCTCTCATTCATCCATCCATCCACGTCTCATCCCATCCCGTCACCTCTCATCCATCCATCCATCCATCCATCCATCCATCCATCCATCCATCCATCCATCCATCCATCCACATCTCGTCCTATCCTGTCACCTCTCATCCATCCATCCATCCATCCATCCATCCATCCATCCATCCATCGTCTCGTCCCATCCTGTCACCTCTCATCCATCCATCCATCCATCCATCCATCCATCATCCATCCATCCCATCACCTCTCATCCATCCATCATCCATCCACATCTCCGTCCATCCTGTCCTCATCCATCCATCCATCTCATCCATCCATCCATCTCATCCATCCCTCCTCGTCCATCTGTCATCATCCATCCATCCATCCATCCCATCATCCTGTCATCTCATCCATCCATCCATCCATCCACATCTCAATCCATCCTGTCACCATCATCCATCCATCATCATCCATCCACGTCTCATCCCATCCTGTCACTTCTCATCCATCCATCCATCCACATCTCGTCCTATCCTGTCTCATCCATTCATCCATCCATCCATCCACGTCTTGTCCCATCCTGTCACTTCTCATCCATCCATCCATCCATCCATCCATCCATCCATCCATCCATGTCCCGTCCCATCCTGTCACCTCTCATCCATCCATCCATCCATCCACATCTCGTCCTATCCTGTCACCACTCATCCATCCATCCATCCATCCATCCATCCACGCATCTCGTCCATCCTGTCACATCTCATCCATCCATCCATCACATCTCATCCATCCATCCATCCATCCATCCATCCATCCATCTCTGTCCCATCCTGTCACCATCTCATCCATCATCCATCATCCATCCATCCATCCATCCATCCACATCTCGTCCATCCTGTCACTCATCCATCCATCCATCCATCCATCATCATCCATCCATCCATCCATCCCATCTCCATCCATCCATCCATCCATCCATCCATCCATCCATCCATCCATCCATCCATCATCCATCCATCCATCCATCCATCCATCCATCCATCCATCCATCCATCATCCCATCCATCCATCCATCATCCATCCATCCATCCATCCATCCTCCGTCCATCCATCCTGTCATCCATCCATCATCCATCCATCCATCCATCCATCCATCCATCCATCCATCCATCCCATCCATCCCATCTCATCCATCCATCCATCCATCCATCCACCTCTCATCCATTCATCCATCCATCCATCCATCCTGTCCCATCCTGTCACCTTCTCATCCATCCATCCATCCATCCATCCATCCATCCATCCATCCATCATCCATCATCATCCATCTCATCCATCCATCCATCCATCCATCCCATCTCGTCCCATCCTGTCATCTCATCCATCCATCCATCCATCCATCCATCCTCATCCATCATCCATCCATCCATCCATCATCCATTCATCCATCATCCATCCATCCATCCATCCATCCATCATCCATCTCATCTCCTCTTATCATCCTGTCACCTCTCATCATCCATCCATCCATCCATCCATCACATCCATCCATCCATCACCTTTCATCCATCCATCCATCCATCCATCTCATCCATCCATCCATCCATCCATCCATCCATCCATCCTCCATCCCATCTATCTCATCCATCCATCCATCCATCCATCCATCCATCCATCCCATCCATCCATCCATCCTCTCGTCCATCCATCTCTCATCCATCCATCCATCCATCCATCCATCCATCTCATCCATCCATCCATCATCCATCCATCCATCTGTCATCTCATCCATCCATCCATCCATCCATCTCATCCATCCTGTCACCTCTCATCCATCCATCCATCATCCACATCGTCCCATCCTGTCACCTCTCTCATCCATCCATGTCATCCATCCATCCATCCATCCATCCATCTCTCATCCATCCATCCATCATCCACATCTCGTCCCATCCTGTCACCTCTCATCCATCCATCCATCCATCCATCCATCCATCCCCATCCTGTCACTCTCTCATCCATCCATCGTCCATCCATCACATCATCCATCCATCCATCCATCCATCCATCCATCCATCCGTCCCATCCTCACCTCTCATCCATCCATCCATCCATCCATCCATCCATCCATCGTCATCTCATCTCATCCATCCATCCATCCATCCATCCATCCATCATCCATCCATCCATCCATCCATCCATCCATCCATCCATCCATCCATCCATCCATCCATCCATCCATCCCATCCATCCTGTCATCCATCCATCCATCATGTCATCCATCCATCCATCCATCCATCCATCCATCCATCCATCCATCCATCCATCCATCCTGTCACCTCATCCATCTCATCCATCCATCCATCCACATCTCATCCATCATCTATCCATCCATCCTCTCATCATCCATCCATCCATCCATCCATCCATCCATCCATCCATCCATCCATCCATCCATCCATCCATCCACGTCTCATCCCATCCTGTCACTTCTCATCCATCCATCCATCATCATCTATCCTGTCCCATCCATGTCATCCATCCATCCATCCATCTCATCCATTCATCCATCCATCCATCCACGTCTTCCCATCCATCATCCTGTCACATCCATCCATCCATCCATCCATCCATCTCATCCATCCATCCATCCATCCATCCATCCACGTCCCGTCCCATCCTGTCACCTCTCATCCATCCATCCATCCATCCATCCACATCCATCCATCATCCATCCTATCCTGTCACCACTCATCCATCCATCCATCCATCCATCCATCCATCCATCCATCCATCCATCCATCCATCCATCCATCCATCCATCCATCCATCCATCCATCCATCCATCCATCCATCCATCCATCCTTGTGTTGTCTCATGTCGTCTCATCTCCTCTCATCTAATATCATCTCGCCTCCTCTCCTCTCGTCCCATCCCGTCACCTCTCATCCATCCATCCATCCATCCATCCATCCATCACCACGTCTTGTCTTGTCCCATCTTGTCCCATCTCGTCACCTTTCATTCATCCATCCATGCCTCATCTCATCCTGTCTCAACTCGTCCCACCTCTCATCCATCCATCCATCCATCCACGTCTCGTCCCATCCTGTCACCTCTCATCCATCCATCCATCCATCCATCCATCCATCCATCCATCCATCCATCCATCCATCCATCCATCCATCCATCCTGTCCCTCTCATCCATCCATCCATCCATCCACATCTCGTCATCATCTGTCACCTCATCCATCCATCCATCCATCCATCCATCTCCATCCCATCCTGTCACCTCCTCATCCATCCATCCATCCATCCATCCATCCATGTCTCGTCCCATCCTGTCACCTCTCATCCATCCATCCATCCATCCATCCATCCATCCATGTCACCATCATCCATCCCCATCCATCCATCATCCATCCTCCATCCATCCATCCATCCATCTCATCCATCCATCCACGTCCATCCATCCATCCATCCTCTCATCCATCCATCCATCCATCCACATCTCTGTCCCATCCCTGTCATCTCATCCATCCATCCATCCATCCATCCATCCATCCATCCATCCATCCATCCATCCATCCATCCATCCATCCATCCACGTCTTGTCCCATCCTGTCACCTCTCATCCATCCATCCATCCACATCTCGTCCTATCCTGTCACCTCTCATCCATTCATCCATCCATCCATCCATCCATCTCATCCATCCATCCATCCATCCATCCGTCGTCCCATCCTGTCACCTCATCCATCATCCATCCATCCATCCATCCATCACCTCTCATCCATCCATCCATCCTACTCATCCATCATCCCTCCTCTCATCTCGTCCCATCCCGTCACCTCATCCATCCATCCATCCATCCATCCATCCATTGTCTTGTCCCATCTTGTCCATCTCTCACCTTCCATCATCCATCCATGCCTCATCTCTCCTGTCTCATCCATCCATCCATCCATCCATCCATCTCGTCCCATCCTGTCACTCTCATCCATCCATCCATCCATCCATCTCATCCATCCATCCATCCATCCATCCATCCATGTCTCGTCCCATCCTGTCACCTCTCATCCATCCATCCATCCATCCCGTCTCCATCCCATCTCATCCATCCATCATCCATCCATCCATCCTGTCCATCCATCCATCCATCCCATCCATCATCTCGTCCCATCCTGTCACCTCTCATCCATCCATCCATCCATCCATCCATCCATCCATCCATCCATCCATCCATCCATCCATCCATCCATCCATGTCCCGTCCCATCCTGTCACTTCTCATCCATCCATCCATCCATCCATCATCCATCCATCCATGTCATCTCCCATCCATCCATCCATCCATCCATCCATCCATCCATCCATCCTGTCCATCCATCCATCCATCCATCCATCCATCCATCCATCCATGTCTTGTCCCATCCTGTCACCTCTCATCCATCCATCCATCCATCCATCCATCCATCCATCCCACCCATCCATCCATCTATCCATCCATCCATCCATCCATCCATCCATCCATCCATCCATCCATCCATCGTCCTCCATCCCCATCCTCTCATCTCTCCATCCATCCATCCATCCATCCATCCCATCTCATCCATCCATCCATCCATCCATCCATCCATCCATCCATCCATCCATCCATCCATCCGTCACCTCATCCCATCCTGTCACCTCTCATCCATCCATCCATCCATCCATCCATCCATCCATCATCCATCCATCCATCCATCCCATCCATCGATCCCATCACTTCATCATCCATCTCATCCATCCATCTCATCCATCCATCCATCCATCCATCCATCCATCCATCCATCCATCCATCCATCCATCCATCCATCCATCCATCCACGTCTCGTCCTATCCTGTCACCTCTCATCCATCCATTCATCCATCCATCCTTGTGTCGTCTCATCTCGTCTCACCTTTCTCATCTCGTCTCATCTCACCTTCTCTCATCTCATCTCATCTCGCTCCCATCCTCTCTCTCTCATCCCAACATCCAATCCATCCATCCATCCATCCTCTCATCCATCCATCCATCACCACGTCTTGTCTTGTCCCATCTTGTCACCTTTCATCCATCCATCCATGCCTCATCTCATCCATCCATCATCGATCTCCATCCATCCATCCATCCATCCATCCATCCATCCATCCATCCATCCATCCATCCATCCATCCATCCATCCATCCATCCATCCATCCATCACCACGTCTTGTCTTGTCCCATCTTGTCCCGTCTCGTCACCTTTCATCCATCCATCCATGCCTCATCTCATCCTGTCTCTCTCCCCCCTCTCATCCATCCATCCATCCATCCATCCACGTCTCGTCCTATCCATCCATCCTCATCCATCCATCCATCCATCCATCCATCCATCCATCCATCCATCCATGTCTCACCTCATCTCGTCCCGTCCCGTCTCATTAAAAATGATTGCACTTTATCTATATTAAATTGGTGGTGAGTTTGAGTCTCCACTTTAGCAGTTTTTCATACACAACACAGTGTCTGGTCCCCATTGACTTCCATGGAATGAAAAAACTGGCCAATGGGAACCAGACACTGTTTGATTACCAACATTCTTCGAAACATCTTCTTTTGTGTTCACCAGAACAAAGAAACTCATACATGTTTGGAACAACTTGAGGGTGAGTAAGGCTTGGGTGAAGTGAAATATTCCTTTAAATTCATATTACACTATGATGAATGCTATCCCCCTTTTGTCTATAACATGCATCAAATCATTCACAGTAAGGATGGAAACATGCATAAAGTGCTATTTTAACTACTGGATTTAATTAAATGAGAAAGCCTCACTTGCAGAGAGTATGAATGTGAGAATGAATGAACTGTCCCCGAGTCATTTTCATTAGTCCCTGAGGCGTTTTCTATTTAGGTCTTTTAATGAGCAATCGTGTGGATTCAAACACATTAAAGCATCTGTAATCTTCTTGCATGTATTGGACGAGAACGGAGAGAAAATAAAGGCTTTTTCTTTAATGTGAACTGATCCCGAAAGAGAAAATTCAGTTTCAAGCCAGCACACGTCATTTCCCTTCGGGCTCGAAATGCTTTAAAGCCTTGAAACAGAGCGCCGACAGGATCAAGTACATTTAAAATTAGATTCCCTGCAAATGTAACATTATTCCTTTGATCCCCTAAATTCCACTGTTGATGAACATTTCCGTGGAAGCGCTAGTTAAAGGCCAATTACTGCGCTTATAGAGCCAGTGTAATATAAACTAGTGATTTTCTTTCGGTTTTAGCTGGGAAGATGCATGATTTGTTTAAAATAATCAAGGAATTCAAATCGATGCTATTTACTCAAATGCACGGTCGTGGTCTTATCGTGGTTATTCTGAAGAAAACTCTTTGTATGTTGTTTTGTTTTATAACCACCTGTCATATAGAGACCATCCAATTTCATCATCCAATTAATTCCTCATTGATAAAATCTAGTCCTTCCTACATTAGTCAGTGCTCTGAATAGGAAAGACTACATGAACAGTGTTTCCAATTACCTGAATGAGATTTGGCTGCTTAATAGTTTGAAATAATCAAGATAAAAATCAAATGGAAGCCATTCCATTTTTAGACGCATTACAGAAGACATGAAGCCGTTCAGGAAACTACAGCAGCGTCTTCAGAAAGAGAGCAACTCAAGCAAATGTGCATTTCCAAGAAATAAACATGTACATGCACTTATTAATGCAAAACAATAGTAGTTTTATGACTCAAAATAAACTACCATTCAAAAAGTTTAGGATTTTTAAATGTTTTTGAAAGAGTCTCTTTTGCTCACCAAGGCTACATTTGTTTGATCAAAAATACAGAAAAAAATGTAATATTGTGAATATTATTACAATTTAAAATGGTTTTCTATTTTAATATACTATAAAATATAATTTATTTCTGTGATGCAAAGCTGAATTTTCAGCATCATTACTCCAGTCTTCAGTGTCACACACTCTAAAAATGCTGGGTTAAAAACAACCCAAGTTGGGTTGAAAATAGACAGACCCAGTGGTTGGGTTGTTTCATCCCAGCGGTTGTGAAATGTTTGCCCAATGTGCTGGGCAGTTTTATTTAACCCAACTATTATATAAAATGACTGTATGGTTGGCCTAAAAGGAACCCAAAATAGGTTGGAAATTAAAAATCAGACACATAGAGGCAACAATAATAATCAAAAGTTGAACATTTATTAATAAGCAATTTATTATTGTTTAATTATTATTCATTTAACTTATTAATAATGTTCATTTATTAAATGTTAATTTCCAACATACTGTGGGTTCATTTTAAGGACACAATACAGTCATTTTTAAACAATAGTTGAGTTAAATAAAACTACCCAGCAGGTTGGGCAAACATTTAACCCAACCGCTGGGCTAAAACAACCATTTGACTGGGATAAAACAACCCAACCGCTGGGTCAAAACAACCATTTCACTGTGATAAAACAACCCAACAGCTGGGTCAAAACAACCCAACTGCTGGGTCAAATCAACCCATTCACTGGGTCAAATCAACTCATTCGCTGGGTCAAAACAACCCTATTGCTGGGTCAAAACAACCCGATCACTGGGTCAAAACAACCCTATTACTGGGTTAAAACAACCCAATCGCTTGGTCAAAACAACCCAATCACTGGGTCAAAACAACCCAATCGCTGGGTCAAAACAACCCAATCACTGGGTCAAAACAACCCAATCGCTGGGTCAAAACAACCCAATCACTGGGTCAAAACAACCCAATCGCTGGGTCAAAACAGCCCAATCGCTGGGTGTTACAAAAAATATCTATTTGTAATAAATTCTGTTATTTTTTAAAAATGTTTCATTAATCAAATGAAAAAAGTATCTTGGGTTATTAAAAAAATATTCAGCCGCAAAACTGTTTGATAATAAATCATCATATAAGAATGATTTCTGAAGGATCATGTGACACTGAAGACTGGAAAGGAAGTATGGCGCCGCTGTGTTTGGTCGCCGTTCAGGTCGCTCCGCGAAGACTGTGCTTTTATTTACTATTTTACTTTCTTTTACTCTCAGTTTTTACAAACTTATCATCTGCATTGATCTACTACGACAGCAAAACTCTTTTGGACATTGGTTACCTCTACACTGGACTGTTTCAGGACACTTTCGCCGATCCTCTGTGGCCATCTGAGATTCTTCGGAACGCCGAGTTGAACAATGGACAGAGCCAGCGGCGTAGAACAAAGAAACACCGTGGGAAACGCGCTGGTATCCGTAACAGACTGAGGAAAAGGGCATTCAGACCCTCTCTCCCGAGCATTCTTCTAGCAAATGTTCAATCCTTGGATAATAAGATGGACGATCTTAGAGCCAGGATAAGTTTTCAACGGGACATGAGAGACTGTAATATCTATTGTTTGTCTGAAACATGGCTCACGCCCGCGGTCCCGGACACAGCTGTGACGCCGTCGGAGAACTTCTCTGTTTTTCGGATGGACAGAACAGCCGAGGCCGGTAAATCCAAAAGCGGTGGAGTGTGTTTCATGATCAACAAGAAATGGTGCGATCCCAGGAACATCACCATTCTCTCGCGGTCCTGCTCGCCTCATCTGGAACATTTAACAATCATCTGCCGCCCATTCTATCTGCCGAGGAGTTTTCTGCGGTTGTCGCGACCGCCGTTTACATCCCACCGCAGGCAGACACAGCGCTGGCTTTATCTGGCCTTCATGATGTTGCCAGCGGCGTCATAAACCAACATCCCGGCGCGGCATTCATTGTCGCGGGCGATTTTAACAAAGCAAACCTAAAGAAAGTCCTTCCAAACTTTCACCAGCACGTCTCCTGCCCCCCACGAGGAGCAAACACACTGGATCATTGCTACACCCGTTTAAGAACGCCTATAAAGCGCGGTCACTTCCAGCGTTTGGCAAATCGGATCATGCCGCCATTTTCCTCACTCCCGAATACAAACAAAAGCTCCTCCAGGAACCCCGGTGAGGCGGGAAGTTAAGCGTTGGTCACCCCACTCAGAGACGCGCTACAGGCAGCTCTGGGCGATGTGGATTGGGACATGTTCGGCGAGTTCAGCTGACGTAAGCGAGTTCACAGAGCGTGGCGCTTTGCTTCATCAACACGCTTACAGAGCAAGCCACGCAAACAATAACAATGCGTCCTTCTCAAATCAGAAACCGTGGGTGGACAATTCAATCCGCAGCGGCAGTGAACATACGCATTGCTGCTTACAACGCCGGTCTCCATTCAGGGAACATGACTGAATACAGATCGTCCTGCTATGCTCTCAGACGAGCAGTTAAAGCCGCAAAACTCCGTTATAAAGACCGAGTGGAGTCTCATTTCCAACTCAACGACTCGCGGCGCATGTGGCAAGGTCTGAGGTCCATCTGCTCCTTTGGATCTAAATCCTCTGCAGAGGCAAGCGTTGATCCGTTACTTGTGAATGAGTTAAACTCTTTCTACGCTCGCTTTGACTGTAACCGCGGCAACGCGACTCCGCCAAGTGGCGCGTTAGAGGAAATTACTCAGAGCAGCAACAATCACGTGATCTCTGTCTCGGAGGATGAAGTTCGGAGAGCACTCAAGCGTGTGGACGTTAGGAAAGCTGCGGGCCGGATGGTATTTCAGGTCGTGTTCTGCGGTCCTGTGCTGATCAGCTCACCGGGTTGTTTACATCTATCTTTAATGAGTCCTCACTACATCTGTGGTCCCCACCTCCTTCAAAAATCCACCATCATCCCTGTCCCTAAGAACAGTAAACCCTCTTGCCTAAATGACTATCGTCGTCCAGTGGCTCTCACGTCTATAGTCATGAAGGTCTTTGAGAGACTCATTAAAAACACCATTTGCGCCTTCATTCTTGACACTTTGGACCCTCTTCAGTTTGCCTATCGTCCCAATAGATCGACTGAAGATGCCATCTCTCATGTCCTCCACTCCTCCCTCACTCACATCGACAGCAAAAGTGGGAACTACGTAAGACTGCTATTTATTGACTATAGCTCAGCCTTTAACACCATAGTTCCCACCAAGCTAACCTCCAAACTCCTGGATCTCGGCCTGAATCCTTCTCTCTGCCACTGGATTGAGGACTTCCTCACTGGCAGGCCTCAGGTGGTGAGAATAGGCCAGTCCACCTCCACCTCCATCACCCTGAGTGTGGGAGCTCCACAGGGCTGTGTCCTGAGCCCCTGCTCTCTCTCTACACGCATGACTGTTTGTCACACACAGCTCCACCTCTATCATCAAATTTGCTGATGATACTGTTGTCCTGGGCCTCACCTCCAACAACAATGAGACGGCATACTTGGACGAGGTGGAGCATCTAACATCATGGTGCCAGGACAACTGTCTCTCTCTGAATGTTGGCAAGACCAAAGAAATGATTGTGGACTTCAGGAAGAGACAGCAACGGACATACTCCCCCCCTCATGATCAGCGGGTCACCAGTAGAGAGAGTGAGCAGCTTCAAGTACCTGGGAGTAAACATCTCAGAGGACCTGACCTGGACTGCTCACATTCAGACACAGGTGAAAAAAGCCAGGCAAAGACTGTACCACCTGCGCCAGCTGAGGAAATTCAGGGTTTCACCAGCTATCCTGAAAACTTTCTATTTAGGGGCGATAGAAAGTGTTTTAACTCAGTGCATCACAGCGTGGTATGGGAACAGCACCAGTCATGACCGCAAAGCCCTGCAAAGAATAGTGCGCTTATCCGAGCGTATCTCAGGGTCAGCTCTCCCGTCTCTGCAGGACGTCTACACCAAACGCTGCAAAGGTAGAGCTACCAAGATCATCAAGGACTCTAATCACCCTGCAAACCCTCATTTCACGCTGCTACCATCTGGTAAGCGCTTCCGAAGCCTGATGGCCAAAACTGAGAGACTCAGGAGGAGCTTCTTCCCCAGGCCATCAGACTCCTGAACTCAGTCACTTAACATCACGTGACTTCACGTCAGGATAAACATCGATACACTGACATTGCACTGCACTTTCTGTTCTCGTTGTTACTGTGTAACAACCTGTCATAAACCTGTTTGCACATTATACTCTTATACATTTGTTAACCACATATTTATAAGTCTACAGTTTACTCACTGCAAAGTCTACTTCAATTATTTTATTCCACTTTATCCTTATTTGTTACCTTTTTTTCTCTTGACTTGATTATTTATAATTCTACAGATATAGACATATATATATATATATATATATATATATATATATATATATATATATATATATATATATATATATATATATATATATATATATATATATATATATATATATATAGATAGTACTTTTTTTATATCCTATTTCTATTATAATTTCCTCCTTGTGTTTTTAACTGTGAATTTGCACTGTCCATGGAGCGGACCTGTTTACATTTCACTGCCGGTTGTATATTCTGTATATAACTGTGTGTGTGACAAATAAAACTCTTGAATCTTGAATCTTGAGTAATGAAGCTGAAAAATCAGTTTTGATCACAGAAATAAATGATAATTTAAGGTATATTAAAATAGAAAAACATTATTTTAAATTGTAATAATATTTTATAATATTACTGTTTTTCTGTATTTTTGATCAAATAGGCTTGATGACCAAAAGAGACTTCTCTCAAAAACATTTAAATATAATGTCTCTAAACTTTTGACTGGTACTACACACACACACACACACACACACACACAGACAGACACTCACACACACACACACACACAGACACACACACACACACACACACACACACACACACACACACACACACACACACACACACACACACACACACACACACACACACACACACACACACACACACACACACACACACACACACACACACACACACACACACACACACACACACACACACACACACACACACACACACACACACACACACACACACACACACACACACACACACACACACACACACACACACACACACACACACACACACACACACACACACACACACACACACACACACACACACACACACACACACACACACACACACACACACACACACACACACACACACACACACACACACACACACACACACACACACACACACACACACACACACACACACACACACACACACACACACACACACACACACACACACACACACACACACACACACACACACACACACACACACACACACACACACACACACACACACACACACACACACACACACACACACACACACACACACACACACACACACACACACACACACACACACACACACACACACACACACACACACACACACACACACACACACACACACACACACACACACACACACACACACACACACACACACACACACACACACACACACACACACACACACACACACACACACACACACACACACACACACACACACACACACACACACACACACACACACACACACACACACACACACACACACACACACACACACACACACACACATACACACACACATACACACACACATATATGAATATAATATATATATATATACATATTATAACATATTACTCATACATATATACACATATATACACACACACACACACACTTACACACACACACACACACACACACACACACACACACACACACACACACACACACACACACACACACACACACACACACACACACACACACACACACACACACACACACACACACACACACACACACACACACACACACACACACACACACACACACACACACACACACACACACACACACACACACACACACACACACACACACACACACACACACACACACACACACACACACACACACACACACACACACACACACACACACACACACACACACACACACACACACACACACACACACACACACACACACACACACACACACACACAGTCAAAGGTTAGGAATAGTTCACCATATATGAATATAACATAATATATATATATATATATATATATATATATATATATATATATATATATATATATATAGCATATTTTATAATATGCTCTTTTTAAGCCTCTAGTGATGGTTTAGTGCCTTTGTAAACAAGTGTTTCTGCAGAGCATTTATTGTGTTCTGAAATCTTGTGCATTATTTATAGCTACTTTTGTATGTGATGTTCAAAAAATGCCCCAGAAAACCAGTTCCAGGGGGAAATATTGTTTCTTAATGAAACAGTTTGTTCGCAGTTGTCACTGACTCTGCATGTGAAAATCACATGAATATGGCTCATAATAACTCCAGGCTTGTTGTGTCTTTTATTTATTGGAAAACAACGGAGTATCCCACAGTGTCCAGCCTTTAAAGCCGAGCTTTAACTCTAGTAATGTGAAACGCGTCTCTCCCAAGGTGCCCCCTGTAATGCAATGTTGATCTGTTTGAGTTCATTCTTAGCGTATGAGGGTTGATAAAGAGACGTGCTGGAGAAGACCTCACGTCTCTGTGCGCAAATCCTGTGCTGTTGAAGTGCATGAGAAATATCATCTTTATCTGAAAAGCATGATGTGATGTATCGAAGCGGTGGAGATGTTTAAAAACAGCCGCCGTCTGCTCCTGTGGAGGTGCTTCAGTAGACGTGAGCGAGATCTGTGTGAGGAAAGGCACCTTGGACGCATCGTGCCTTCAGACTACTGATCAGAGAACATGGCGTCCAGAGGAGGAAAGAGTCTGATGATCTTTAACAAGTTGCTTTGCTACATGTTTTGTTGCCCTTTATTAATAACAGCTTTTCACTCTCTGCAGACAGGATTGTCTTTGAAGGTTTGGTTTGTTCTCAGTTAAAGCATAATTCTATGGAAGCTTTCCGCCACAGAATAAAAAAAGGTAATTGCAATTTTCTCTTTTAATCTCACAATTCTGACTTTATAACTTGCAATTGAGAGTTTATGGGCCAGATTTACTAAACAGGGTAAATTAGCATGAGACCGCAATCCCATAAATCCCATGCTCTTGCCTGATCATAACCTTTCTGATACTCCTCTGACCTTTTCTCTATTGTGATGTCTCTCTCAGCCATCACTTTCTACAGCCTTTCTTCAAATCTCTCTCTTGCTCGCTCTCTCTCTCTCTCCCCCCTCCCTCATCATGAGTGAACACGCCCCTACTGCTGATTGAATGACTCTCCTCCATCATGAGTGAACACGCCCCTACTGCTGATTGAATGACTCTCCTCCATCATGAGTGAACACGCCCCTACTGCTGATTCAATGACTCTCCTCCATCATGAGTGAACACGCCCCCTGCTGCTGATGGAATGACTCTCCTCCATCATGAGTGAACACACCCCTACTGCTGATTCAATGACTCTCCTCCATCATGAGTGAACACACCCCTACTGCTGATTCAATGACTCTCCTCCATCATGAGTGAACACACCCCTACTGCTGATTCAATGACTCTCCTCCATCATGAGTGGACACGCCCCTACTGCTGATTCAATGACTCTCCTCCATCATGAGTGGACACGCCCCCTGCTGCTGATGGAATGACTCTCCTCCATCATGAGTGGACACGCCCCTACTGCTGATTCAATGACTCTCCTCCATCATGAGTGAACACGCCCCCTACTGTTGATTGAATGACTCTCCGCCATCATGAGTGGACACGCCTGCTGCTGATTGAATGACTCTCCTCCATCATGAGTGAACACGCCCCTACTGCTGATTGAATGACTCTCTCCATCATGAGTGAACACGCCCCCTGCTGCTGATTGAATGACTCTCCTCCATCATGAGTGAACACGCCCCTACTGCTGATTGAATGACTCTCCTCCATCATGAGTGAACACGCCCCTGCTGCTGATGGAATGACTCTCCTCCATCATGAGTGAACACGCCCCCTACTGTTGATTGAATGACTCTCCGCCATCATGAGTGGACACGCCCCCCTGCTGCTGATTGAATGACTCTCCTCCATCATGAGTGAACACGCCCCTACTGCTGATTGAATGACTCTCCTCCATCATGAGTGAACACGCCCCTACTGCTGACTGAATGACTCTCCTCCATCATGAGTGGACACGCCCCTACTGCTGATTGAATGACTCTCCTCCATCATGAGTGAACACGCCCCCTACTGCTGATGGAATGACTCTCCTCCATCATGAGTGAACACGCCCCCTGCTGCTGATGGAATGACTCTCCTCCATCATGAGTGAACACGCCCCTACTGCTGATGGATTGACTCGCCTCCATCATGAGTGAACACGCCCCCTACTGCTGATTGAATGACTCTCCTCCATCATGAGTGAACATGCCCCTACTGCTGATTGAATGACTCTCCTCCATCATGAGTGAACACGCCCCTACTGCTGATTGAATGACTCTCCTCCATCATGAGTGAACACGCCCTACTGCTGATGGAATGACTCTCCTCCATCATGAGTGGACGCCCCTACTGCTGATGGAATGACTCTCCTCCATCATGAGTGGACACGCCCCTACTGCTGATGGAATGACTCTCCTCCATCATGAGTGGACACGCCCCTACTGCTGATGGAATGACTCTCCTCCATCATGAGTGGACACGCCCCTACTGCTGATGGAATGACTCTCCTCCATCATGAGTGGACACGCCCCTACTGCTGATGGAATGACTCTCCTCCATCATGAGTGGACACGCCCCTACTGCTGATGGAATGACTCTCCTCCATCATGAGTGGACACGCCCCTACTGCTGATGGAATGACTCTCCTCCATCATGAGTGAACACGCCCCCTACTGCTGATGGAATGACTCTCCTCCATCATGAGTGGACACGCCCCTACTGCTGATGGAATGACTCTCCTCCATCATGAGTGGACACGCCCTACTGCTGATGGAATGACTCTCCTCCATCATGAGTGGACACGCCCCTACTGCTGATGGAATGACTCTCCTCCATCATGAGTGGACACGCCTGCGTATCTTTAGTAAATCCTAACAGTAGTTTTTTAACACCATAAGAGTGTTGGCGCTGCTGGTAAATCTGGCCTAATATCTCACAAAACATCATGAAAAAGTCATAATTGTGACTTATAAACCCGTAATTGTGAGAAACAATCAGAATTGAGATATAAACTCACAGTTCAGACTTTATTTCTAACAGTTGTGTTTATAAACCTCATTTTCTGAAAAAAAAAAATCTGAATTGCAAGATAAAAAGCAGCAATTACCTTTTTCATTTTTTGTTCCGTGGCAAAAGCAAGCTTCCATACACTTCTGAGGGAACACAAATGCATGTCGAAAATACAACCAACACCTTTGAATTCAGTAGATAACGCTTACCTGTCAGTGATGCAAATAATCTAGATGTCAAGATAAAAAGAGCAAACATCAAATCTGTGAAGAACACTGCATCTCACAGATGGAAATTCTACAGTACTCTTGATTTAAGAATGTTTAGATATTTGTTCTGAAAAACAAGACAAAAATACTAGATAAAAGGCAGCAACAAGCATGCATGTTAAATCTGTGTTTTTGCAGTGACACTGTTTGATGTATCAGGATGCTCATATGATCTATGCACTCATCTGTCTGGCTGTCCAGACTGTTAAACAGATGATATCAGCCTGCAGCTGGTTCAATAACTAATTTAACCTCCTACCTAATGTCAGGGATGACATATCAATCAGCCGGGCCTGCCTTCCTCGTGTCCCACTCAGGGGTCATTTGAAGTGCATCTCCTCTCATCACAGCACGAGTAAGTTTACTCTTCCACGTTTTCCATGATATACAGTCATGATTTAGGGTGAATTCAGGTAAACTGGGACCCTTTTTTCCATTGAGATGACTGGGGAAAATGTCTCAGTTATCCTGAATTGATCAAATAAGGCTTTTTGGTCAATATACTGTACACACACACACACACACAAAAAGGCTTCTTTATTGGCATTGATGGTTCCTTGAAGAAATGTTCTTTACACTAAGAAAGAAAGGGTTGAACACTGGGGAATAAAAAATGGTTCTTCCCCAACTAACAAAAATATGTTCTAAGAACAAGTTATAAATGTTGTCTGAATGTTCTCTAAATGTTCATTTTAACATTGTAAGGGAACATTCCATTTGCAAACATTTTGGAAATGTTACATTTGAATTCTCTCTGAACATTCTGAAACAAGTAGTAACATTTAAAAAATGTTAGACCAATGTCCAGCTAAAATGTTTGACGTGTTATCCTGCGGGATGTAGGCATCAGAAGATGGTCCACTATGGTCATAAAGGGATGGACACGGTCAGCAACAATACTCAGTTCGGCTGTGGCATTTAAACAATGCCAAAATTGGTACTAAGAGGCCCAAAGTGTGACAAAAAAATACCATTACATCACCACCAGCAGTCTGAACCATTGATTCAAGGCAGGATGATCCATGCTTTCATGTTGTTTATGCCAAATTCTGATCATCTGAATGTTGCAGCAGAAATCCGACTTATCCCATTGTCCAGTTTTGGCTGTCCGGTGTGAATTGTAGAGTTTGCTGTTCCTATCCGACAGGAGCGTCAGTGATGTGTCTTCTGCTGGAGCCCATCTGCTTCAAGGCTGGACATCAGAGATGCTCTTCTGCAGACCTCGGATGAGACGAGTGCTTACACATTAGTAGGTGGTCAATTCTTATTGAAAAATGCAATGTATGTAATCCCATTGACCGTCATTGTATGGGCAAAAACACTTTCTTTTGTGTGCACAGATTCAGGTTCTGAATGACATTTTCATTTCTGGGTGAATTATGCCTTAAATTAATCAAAACCAGTTTAATTAATTTCTTTGAATTTAAAGTCCCACTGAAGGAAGTGCCTTGAAACACACACAGCGTTATTCAGTGTGTTGACGTAATTTCCACGAAGACAGGAGGACAGCTCCTTTATATCACAGCTCGGCCAGAGCCGCTGAGCTCTGTAAAGCTGCAGTTTCCTCCTAATCTCTAATCATTTCTCCTCCTGATCTCCTCCATATCGCTTTAAAATACAGCATTTTATGCAGAATTCAAACGGGTCCAATACATTTTCTAGTCTGTGTCGACTCGATCACATGATCCGCTCTGTGCTATTGTGTCTCTGGACTGGAGCTGCGGTGGTTCACTGACAATAACGTGAAACTTCACTCGGCAAATGGAAAGCATATTTACACTGTCTATGTCCCTATATAGTGCATTGTCTGATCTTTCCCTATCCCCTATATAGTGCACTAGTGCACTGTCTGATTGTTCCCTATCCCCTATATAGTGCGTCTGATTGTTCCCTATCCCCTATATAGTGCACTGTCTGATTGTTCCCTGTCCCCTATATAGTACGTCTGATTGTTCCCTATCCCCTGTATAGTGCACCGTCTGATTGTTCCCTATCCCCTATATAGTGCACTGTCTGATTGTTCCCCTATCCCTATATAGTGCGTCTGATCATTCCCTATCCCCTATATAGTACACTGTCTGATTGTTCCCTGTCCCCTATATAGTGCGTCTGATTGTTCCCTATCCCCTTTATAGTGCACCGTCTGATTGTTCCCTATCCCTTATATAGTGCACCGTCTGATTGTTCCCTATCCCTTATATAGTGCACTGTCTGATTGTTCCCTGTCCCCTATATAGTGCACTGTCTGATTGTTCCCTGTCCCCTATATAGTGCGTCTGATTGTTCCCTATCCCCTGTATAGTGCACCGTCTGATTGTTCCCTATCCCCTATATAGTGCACTGTCTGATTGTTCCCTATCCCCTATATAGTGCGTCTGATCATTCCCTATCCCCTATATAGTACACTGTCTGATTGTTCCCTGTCCCCTATATAGTGCGTCTGATCATTCCCTATCCCCTATATAGTACACTGTCTGATTGTTCCCTGTCCCCTATATAGTGCGTCTGATTGTTCCCTATCCCCTTTATAGTGCACCGTCTGATTGTTCCCTATCCCTTATATAGTGCGTCTGATTGTTCCCTATCCCCTATATAGTGCACTGTCTGATTGTTCCCTGTCCCCTATATAGTGCACTGTCTGATTGTTCCCTATCCCCTGTATAGTGCACCGTCTGATTGTTCCCTATCCCCTATATAGTGCACCGGCTGATTGTTCCCTATCCCCTATATAGTGCACCGTCTGATTGTTCCCTATCCCCTATATAATGCACCGTCTGATTGTTCCCTATCCCTTATATAGTGCACTGTTTGATTGTTCACTATGCCCTATATAGTGCACCATCTGATTGTTCCCTATCCCCTATATAGTGCACCGTCTGATTGTTCCCTATCCCCTATATAGTGCACCGTCTGATTGTTCCCTATCCCTTATATAGTGCAGTTTGATTGTTCACTATGCCCTATATAGTGCACCGTCTGATTGTTCCCTATCCCCTATATAGTGCGTCTGATTGTTCCCTATCCCCTATATAGTGCACCGTCTGATTGTTCCCTATCCCTTATATAGTGCACTGTTTGATTGTTCACTATGCCCTATATAGTGCACCGTCTGATTGTTCCCTATCCCCTATATAGTGCACCGTCTGATTGTTCCCTATCCCCTATATAGTGCACCGTCTGATTGTTCCCTATCCCCTATATAGTGCACCGTCTGATTGTTCCATATCCCTTATATAGTGCACTGTTTGATTGTTCACTATGCCCTATATAGTGCACCATGACTGATTTCAGCTGCAGCTTCAATGTCTGTTTATAACGTTGGGGGCGGGGCTTCAGATTCTAGAGAGCTTTTGATTGGACAGCAAATCTGATGAGAAGCTGAAGTGCAGAGTGATGTCATCAGAATCATTGATCCCTATTGGCAGAAGTGAGAGACTGTACATTTTGAACGCTTATATCTTCTAAATGTGAATTTGTTTTGGAGTGCACTAAAGATAACAGTAAGAAAACATATTCATACTAAAAGCCAAAAAAACCTAATTTAGATTTCATCGGGACTTAAATTCCGCAGTAATTCTTATTCATATTGCAAACTGAAATTCAGTTTGGCTGGTTGTGATCCAGCTATACAGGGAACATTTTCAAAACGTTCTGGCAACGTTTTCTTAAAGTTATAAACAAACGTTCTCACAACGTTACTGACAACATTACTAAAACGTATTTACACTTTGTTTTTTCAAATGTTTCAGAACGTTCAGAGAACATTCAAAAGTAACGTTGTCGTAAGATAATGTTTGCTAAAATTCTGAAATGGAATGTTCCCTCAAAACTGCGAACATTCAGAAACGACGCGTTAATGGGAACGTTCTCAGAACACGTTTCTGCCAAGCCTTCTCCTCCATCCTGCCGTGGACATTAGGTGTGTCAGTCTCGCTGGAACACTTTCCGAAGGCTCGTTTGACAGAGTGTCCTGTCATCTCTGAACTTCTCCATTTTTCTCATGTAAATCTCTCCTTGAGGTTTAATGCAGTCGATCCGCAGCCGCTGAGGTTCTCCTTCGACCCAAACCCAATAGAGCTGAATCCAGCGACACACACACACACGCACATCAAGACGCTGGAATCGATCCGAGCATCGAGATTATTGTGTGCGGGATTATCTGCGCGCTTTTCACTGATGCAAGGACGTTTTTTCCTGCCTTTTCTGAGGAATCGATGAATATGGAGATTTTCCGCGCTGGCGTCAGTGTCCGCATCTTTTGCTCGTTCGGACGCTCTGTTTTCTGGATCTCTCGGATTTAAGGTTTCTTTTACCTCAGGTTTGGCCGTTGTGAAGGTAAGCAGCTGTGCCCGGTTATGCATTTTAAATGTACCCGCAGGTTGCATGCATACACAGGCTGTATCTGTGCGATGAAGACGGTCTTTTTTTCCTCTCAGATTTTTCTCGACTTTCTATGCATCATCATATAGATCATTTGAGTCACGAAAACAGCATGACTGATTGAAAACAGCGATATAGTCTAAAATATATCTGTTTCTGTCAGTTTTCTACCTCGTAAAGAGTGTGTTTATTGAAGCTGTTAGTCGCAGGACAGTAACGCAGTAACGGGTGAAGCAGGTGAGATCTGTGAGGGGTTTAATAACCTACTTTACACATTCACATCGATTGCAAAGCTTTAATGTGCCATGCATTTGGCAGAAATCTTAAATATTAGGCGCTTCAGCTCGTCCCATCCATGCCTGAGAACCCCAATAATAACTGGTGACTTGTATGGAACGGCCTGTGCTTTAATGCAAAGAGACCCAATTATATCTGATGCATGGATGATTAATACATTATAAGAATAGAAGCATTCACATTTTCCTTCATGTTTGACAGAGTTGCACATCTATTCTTCAGTAGGTGCATCACCACTTTTTTCAGCCATGTTTTCAAAAATTGTCTTTAAAAAGAAGGCAGAATTATGAGTCAGTTTAGATGATTAAAATGGGGTTTGAAGGCTACAAACACACATGGGTTGCATGCATTGCCATTAATGCACAGTGTAATTCCCATAATTCTATAGTGATCTGATACAGAATTGGTTATTTATTCACCACCAGGTGAGACGGTGCACAAAGTAACAGAAATGCTCTATGAAAGAGGATGAGATGCATTAGTTTGATTGCGAATCAGACGGATTTGTCAGCAGTAAATGAGGTCTGATGATGTGCATTGCAACATGACATGTGCATCATTATTGAACATGTCAAGAAGAGAAACAGCCTCAGAAATCACGGACAAACAGCTCCAGCAGACAGGAATAGAGTTTAAAAGCCACCGCAGGGAGACGCTTCTGAAAGCAGCACAAAAGAACAGACACAGCAGAGATTTAAAAGGAAAGTTCACCAAAAAATTTAAAGTATGTTAACATTCTCACCTCATAATGTCAGTCTAAACCTGTATGCTACTTTGAAAAAATCATCTCATCTCATTTTTCCATTATCAAGCTCCAAATTTCAGTCTTTCTACTTTAAAAGTTCATGATTAAAGGCACAACATGTAAGATTTTTGGATTTAAATGTATCCAAAAAACCACTAGAACAGTGTTCTATATTTTGTTGACTTGTGTACTCATTATCCCAAATGTTTCCAAGAATGTTTAAATCCAGAGAAATTAGTGATTTTAACCAGGACACGGCCCGCGTGTGTGCGTCTCCTATCAGTGACATCACACCTGTGTTCCCCTCCGGTGTTATTGTGTAGTAACCATGGCAACACAAAGCCGCTTTAATATCTGATGTGTTTTATTAGACACTGTTTGGATCACTGATGGACAGAAACTAATGATTGTTCTCCAGCTCAACACAGTTAGTCTGATTGTGTAAATCTGGTGTTGTTGATTTACCGCACAGAGTGCCATGTTTTACCATGCCTAATATGATCTCGCTCACTGCAGTGTGAACAAGTGTCTCATAGTAGCGCCGAGCCAACGCACAGAGTCGCATTATAACATCACTTTAACACACTCACATGTGTGTGATATGATCAAACACACACACGCATGAGTGGAAGCCTTTGCTTTCAATAAGTGACCTCTAGTGGCGAAAAATTACATATTATGCCTTTAATTCAACATGTTACTTGCCATTTCTTTGTAATTGATTGTGAAATTTACTAGCAATGTACGATTAAACATTCAAAACAAATCTAAAAAACAATGCAAATGATATTTGAGAGATTGTTGTTTGGATAAAGTTGTTTGGATTTTTGAAACAACATGAAGGCGAGTAAATACAGACAGAATGTCTATTTTAAGCTTCACAAAGCAGGGCTGGGCATTTTTAAAGAGGATCTATTATTGCCAAACTCTTGCTTTTGTTTTCTGGCTCTACTAGAGCAGGTTTTCCTGCTTGAATGTTGATTATTTCCTCATATTCTCCATTGTTGCGGCTCCTCTCTTCCCAGTCTGTCAGTAACTCTGTTTAGTTCCTGTCTCTGTGAAGCCCCTCCTTCTGAAAAGCACACTGTGCTCTGATTGGTCGGTGGTGTGTTGTGATTGGTCAAGCACTTCCAGCGTGTTTGGGAGATTCCCCACCCCTTACTATAACCGTCACTCAACAGGCTCCGCCCCTTTATTATGCATATTAATTATTATAATGAGGAATATTGTGACGTGGTGGTTCTCGGAAGAAAACTCACGACTACAGTGGAGGCGTTTCAGGGAGTGTTAATTTTGTTAACGAAAATATGACTAAAATAATTTTTTTCCATGACTAAGACGAGATAAAGATGAGATGACACAAACGTCATTAAATGATATCGTTGGCAGAAATAAAACGAGACTAAAATGTAGTTTAAAATATAAAAACTTTACCAAAATCACTCTGGTTTTGTCGGTGTGTCTGGCTTGCTTGTGGTTGCCAGATTTCAATCATTTAAATCCCCCAATCAGAGCTTTTCGCCAGGGCAAAGCGCGTTCTGTTTGATCATCCCCCTATGC
>CM031951.1:5248679-5326179 GCA_018749465.1 Paracanthobrama guichenoti | reverse complement strand
GATTAACAGATTTGCAGTTGTAAGGATTACGCGGATACCTCCTTCTCTCAGCATGTTTGCACTTTTGCTCACTACCAGAATGATCCTTCAGATCTTCGTTTTGATTTGGGGAGTTACTCTCGTCATTTGTCAGCAAGCACAATACACCACCGTCACCACTAACTACGGGAAGCTGCGTGGATTGAGGGTGGCGCTGCCCAGTGAGATCCTGGGCCCTGTGGAGCAATATCTGGGCGTGCCGTATGCGATGCCCCCTACTGGAGAGCGCCGGTTTCAGGCCCCCGAGCCACCCTCGTCGTGGCCAGGCATCAGGAACGCCACACAGTTCGCTCCGGTGTGTCCGCAGTACCTGGAGGACCGACTGCTGCTCACGGACATGCTGCCAGTGTGGTTTACCGCCAACCTGGACACGGTCGCAACATACGTGCACGACCAGAGCGAAGACTGTCTGTACCTCAATATCTACGTGCCCACAGAGGAAGGTACATCATATTGATATTTTGATATTTATGAGTGAGTCATTGAATCATTCATTCAACCAATTAATTCAAAGGCTGATTCTTTCAGGAATGAAGCATTTGACTGTCTTAATAAGTGAATCATTGAATCATTAATTCAACCAATTAATTTAAAGAGCTGATTCATTCAGAAACAAAGCATTTGACTGTCTTAATGAGTGAGTCATTGAATCATTCATTCACCCGATTCATTCAAACGGCCGATTCATTCAGAAACTAAGCATTTGACTGTCTTAATGAGTGAGTCATTGAATCATTCATTCAACCAATTAATTCAAATTACTGATTCATTCAGAAACAAAGCATTTTTGACTGTCTTAATGAGTGAGTCATTGAATCATTCATTCAACTGATTCATTCAAATGGTTGATTCATTCAGGAACGAAGCATTTAATAAGTTTGTATAATTATACTAAAAGAGTTTTACTTGATAAAAGAGTCTAAACGATCAATCAGATGACAGAACGACTGGAGGAGATTGTGTGCAAACAAACTTTTGATCATTTAGAGGCCTTTTGCGTATTAAATATGATCCAGTAGGATTTATAGGGTTAAAAATGATGAGACTGAGCTTGTATTATTCTAAGCTCAGAGGTTTTATTGAATATGTACAGTGTAACTCACACCAGCAGTTATATACATGTTTCCTTCAATTCACATGAGAATGGACGAATGCAAACAAAACAAAGCTCAGTGATTCTCCTGGAAAACATCCTATTTCTCATGAAACACTATATCATGTTTAATGGGAACAGTCAGCAGTGTTTCATAACTGACCAGCAGAAATCCAGTTTTACAGAGTTTGAGTTTGTTTCGTCCTAAATCTTCTGCCTAATGGAGACCATAATGACTTAATGGATGTGATATAAAACACTAGCAGCTAAAAGCTCAGTAATGACCTCAGTCGTCTTCTATTAAGGACAAAAACTTGAATACATTTCCTCTAAATGCTCTGAAGGATCACAGACTGAGAGTAATTCACCACAAAGATTCTGTCAATATTTACACCACAAAAAGAACTGTACTTTGGTCTTGTTTTCCAGTACATTCGTAAATCAAGATACATTTACTGCAGAAGCAAAATGACTGAAGATATTAAATTCTGAAAAATAAATCTGAAAAATACATTTAATTAATAAAAGGAAAACAAGATTATTTTTCTGACTCCATTGGCAGATATTTGTTCTTCTTTTAAGCACAAACTCATTTCATTTAGATACATTTTTCATAAAACTTTTACATATTATTTCATAATATCATCAGTAATTTTGCTTCTCCAGTAAATGTATCTTGATTTAAGAATGTTTAGATATTTGGACTAAAAAGTCAAATGCTTCGTTCCTGAACGAATCAGCCGTTTGAATGAGTCAGTTGAATGAAAGATTCAATGACTCACTCATTAAGACAGACAAATGCTTTGTTCCTGAATGAATCAGCCGTTTGAATGAATTGGTTGAATGAATGATTCAATGACTCACTGATTAAGACATTCAAATGCTTCGTTCCTGATTGAATCAGCTGTTTGAATGAATCGGTTGAATGAAAGATTCAATGACTCACTCATTAAGACAGACAAATGATTCGTTCCTGAATGAATCGGTTGAATTAATGATTCAGTGACTCACTGATTAAGACATTCAAATGCTTCGTTCCTGATTGAATCAGCCATTTGAACGAATCATTTGAATGAATTATTAAATGACTCACTCATTAAGACAGTCAAATGCTTAGTTTCTGAATGAATCAGCCGTTTGAATGAATCGGTTGAATGAATGAATGATTAAATTACTCACTCATTAAGACAGTCAAATGCTTTGTTCCTGAATGAATCAGCAGTTTGAATGAATCGGTTGAATGAAAGATTCAGTGACTCACTCATTAAGACAGTCAAATGCTTCGTTCCTGAATGAATCGGTTGAATTAATGATTCAATGACTCACTCATTAAGACAGTCAAATGCTTTGTTCCTGAATGAATCAGCCGTTTGAATGAATTGGTTGAATTAATGATTAAATGACTCACTGATTAAGACAGTCAAATGCTTCATTCCTGAATGAATCAGCTGTTTGAATGAATTGGTTGAATGAATGATTCAATGACTCATTGATTAAGACAGTCAAATGCTTTGTTCCTTATTGAATCAGCTGTTTGAATGAATCATTTGAATGAATGATTAAATGACTCACTCATTAAGACAGTCAAATATTTTTTTCCTGAATGAATTGGTTAAATGAAAGATTCAATGACTCACTCATTAAGACAGTCAAATGCTTAGTTCCTGAATGAATCAGCCGTTTGAATTAATCATTTGAATGAATGATTCAATGACTCACTGATTAAGACAGTCAAACGCTTCATTCCTGAATGAATCAGCCGTTTGAACGAATCATTTGAATGAATGGTTAAATGACTCAGTCAAACTCATCGTGTTAGAAGGTTAAAGACTGTATGAGTTTGTATTAAGTGATTCTTCTCTTTCAGATGCTCATGATGACACAGGTTTGAAACCGGTCATGGTTTACATTCACGGCGGGTCGTATGTGGAGGGCACGGGGAACATGATCGATGGCAGTATCCTCGCCAGCTACGGAAACGTGATCGTCGTCACTGTCAACTACAGGTTAGGAGTTTTAGGTGAGTTTAACCCTTCAATCCCACATCACAGCATTATACATGATGTTCAGGGTCAGTATGATTCTTTTAACCCTCTGATGCTCTTTGGTCATTTTTGACTGAAAAAAGTTACAAAATGTTTATATTTCTTTTCCGGTGGGAAAGAATCGGGACAGGACTCGGGCAGAGATCCTGTTCATGGATGTGATTATTAACGTTACTGTAGTGTGAAGCGGAGCAGGACCGAGTGTTGTGGAGCTGAGCGAGGCCGCCGGAGCGATTGTTAATGAGATGAACGCGACACACGCCTCGCGAGAAGCGGGACTTTTATTATGCCACAGTCGCCGGCGCCATTCCCGCTTTATCATGAGTATGAGGGAACGCAGCTCTGGTGATCATATTAGACACATCTGAGTGTGTGGAGAATGATGTGATGACGTTACTCTGTGCGTTCGCTCGCGGCTGCTGTGACACTCGTTCACACCGCAGGGAGAGTAAAGCGCTTCTGCAGAATAACACGCAAACCGAACGCGGATGTGATGTCATCCACAGGCCACGCCCTCACACGTCCCGGTTCATTATAGCAACTCTCACGATTTACAAATAGTTGGAAACATTTGGGATATTGTAAGTACTCAACTGAACAAAATATATCACACTGGCCTAGTGGGGTTTAGATATTTTACTGAAAATTTTTTACATATTGCACCTTTAAAGGAACTTTTTATTTATTTGTGTAATGAAGGTTGTTCTTTCAGAAATAGATTCCTCACTGAAAATAAACCTTTTATTCCTTAAATTCATTGTCTTTGAACAAAAGAACACAGTGAGGACTTGAAAGCATATTCAAACACTTCTGAATGTGGCGACATTGATGAATTCAGCAAACCGTTGGGCTGTTTCTGGCTCTTCTTCTCATCGAGAGGTTGAAGCAATGGTGTTTAAAGGTCTTGAGGTTCTTTGCACTGAATTAGACCTAGAAGACCACTTCATAACTTCATCTGTGTTTTCAGAAGAAGACAGCCATGAGGAATTGATCCGAACACTGGACCCAAGCGCATCAGATTCAGACGGAAAGCTTTTGTTCATTATGATCAGACATTTTGTATCAAATGATGTGATACTTTGAACAAGGCGTTTCCTCAGAGTCCTTATTATTGTGTGTGTTCAGATCTGGACGAAAGAGATAGAGTCAAGAGACGTCATTCATTAAGTTCACGGATCAAAGTCACCAAATATTGTCCAAATATACACAACCAGTCTACAAATCATAACTCCAGTAGATCAGTGCAATATTCCTCCAGTGTAAATCAGCTGTTCTCTGTGTGAATATATAGTAAAGTGTGATTTATTCCTGTGATCAAAGCTGAGTTTATCATCATTACTCCAGTCTTCAGTGTCACATGATCCTTCACTGATCATTACTGCAGTCTTCAGCGTCACATGACCCTTCACTGATCACTCTCAGATGAGGATTGTTGAAGTTGAAGTTGAAGTTGATTTTTTTATCTTACTGACCCCAAACTTTTGAATGCTAATGAATGATTGTTTCTACAAAAACATGAACTGTTTTCATTGATAATAATCATAAATGTGTGCTGATCATCAGATCCTCATCTGAGAGTGATCAGTGAAGGGTCATGTGACGCTGAAGACTGCAGTAATGATCAGTGAAGGATCATTTGACACTGAAGACTGGAGTAATGATGATAAACTCAGCTTTGATCACAGGAATAAATCACACTTTACTATATATTCACAGAGAGAACAGCTGATCTACACTGGAGGAGTATTACACTGATCTACTGGAGTTATGAGCAGATTCATGCAGCTTTGGTGAGCAGAAGGGACTTCTATTCACGGAATGTATAGACTTTTATTTTGAAAGATGTGCATGAAAGCTGTTCTGCAAAGACTTTTGTAAACGTGCGCTAGCCGGACGTATTTGACCGTTGCGCTTGTGTTTTTTTCCGTTCCACTGACCGGCGTCTTGCGTAGTCCTGATTCATTATCTGCTGTTAGATGAGATTATGTCAGTGTTATTATTTTAACGTTATTTTCGTAACTTGTTAGGGCTGTTGTTAAATTACAAGCATGCAACCTCGTAGTAATTACATTTTCAAAAAGAACCAATAAATTGCATAACTGGTGCTTTGTATGTTCACTGGGAAGGATTAACCATTTTTGAGAAATACATTTGCTTGGTTGAAATTTGGGTCCATGTGAAAATGTGTCCTACAGCTAAACCAAGCGGCACCTCCCGTGGCCTCTCTTGAAGCCAGTACAGAAGTGACTTAAACTGCAGTTCATCGACTGGCCACTCGAGACCGGCTCCAGAAGGGAGCAGAATCTCATTGAACCCCATGTTAAAATGCCCAACTTTACAGCAGAATAACACATGTTTACAGCCTGGGACAAAAAGTGGCTTTGGTCTACACGGCTAATTTTGCCCTTCATGACGACTGTGAGGGGGTGAATGTTTTTATAACTCAACCGTTTAAATTATATTAAGCCTTAAAGTTCTGTATAATTAAGGGTGTGGCCACTCTGAGTGACAGGTGGATTGCCACTATGGTTGAGCTAGGCGGGTGTGGTTTCAGCAACCAGGCATCTCAGCTCTACCGACGTCCCGCCTCTGTTATCCGGGAGTGACGCGCGGTGATGTGCTTCCAAGATGGAGATGGCCCACTCTAGGCTTCAAAAGTGCTCTTCAGAAACCTACGAGTGATGTAACGGACACTACGTCCATATATTTATGGGCTAAACCAGTTGAGAACCGCTGCTTTAGACGGGCTAGATGGACAATATTTCTCATAAACAGACCCAGAAATCCTGGCTCCAGTACTTCAGAGATCACCTCAGACTCCGTCCAGCAGGGACAGATCGACTGACACTAGCAGATCAACGCTCGAGCTCCAAATGACTCCAGGCATAGCAAACAAAAGCCTGGTCTTCAGCTGACAGCTTCTGAAGAGTCTGAACAAGCTCTGTCTCGTATTCCTTCTGCGGCGTCTGAGCCTTTCAGGTAGAAATTCAACTGTCAACATATCTGTCAAAAAGATGGACGTAATTCACCGATCTATGCAGAAGATGTTGTCGTCTGCAGATGACAGCTCATTTGAAGCTTTTCTTTTTTATACTGTTTACTTTCTATTTCTGTAAAGCTGAATTTAAATAAACTACTGATCAAAAGTTTGGGATCGGCAAGGTCTTTTTAAAGGGGTCATTTATAATGTTTCCTGGGGTGCACTTATAATAGGGTATCACTGCTGTGATTGGCTGCTGTGAGACTCAGTGTAAACGCCCACTGCTGTGATTGGTTGACATCTTTGCATATGAAATAGCTAGTATTACATGTGGAACTCTCTGAGTAGGTTTTTACTATTACAGCTCTCAAGGTTAACCAATCGTGAAAAGTGTTGATTATAGCATTATATTTAGATCTATAGCGTTGTTTAGATCATGGCATGAAAGGATAATTCCGGTCCTTGATTCTGATTGGTTGATTCCGCAGATTTGATTGGTTGAAGGACTGGAACTGCAGTGATGATTATTGTAGCCTATCACAGACATGTTGAGCACATAAATGCAGAGATCTCGTCATTGTAACTTGATTTCTGCACACTAACGAAGGCTTTCATCATAACTAACAGTGCAAACACAATGTAAATAAGAGATTTGTTGATTTTTACGAGAGTTTTGGTGCAAGTCCAGAACTCAGTCACTGATAAACTCGTGCTGTTTGATTGACAGCTCCAGCAATTGTCAAGGGAGCGTTCTTTGGTCACTTTCTATATATAATTAAATCACATTTTAAATATCAGTGATGTAGATGACTGACTCCTGCGCTTGTGACAGGTCACATGTCACTGAAAGAATGAGCAGAGAGAGAGCGCTCCTCCTCCGGCCGCGTGTGTGCACTCTCACCGTCTTCAAGCGGTCTTGCTCTCCCTACCTCGTGCATATTAATCAAAATCAATTGAGAATTGACACGATGGTAAAAGGTCAGAAGACCGAAGTTTCACATGGAGCATTGGGAGATTTTTTTTTTCCTGAATTACAGCTGGGTGTGAATTGTATCGGCTCCAAATATTGGAAAATCGGCAGCCCGTATTGGTCATCGGCTAAGGCTGGTGAAAAAAATCGGCATCGGCACTAAAAAACCCATATCGGTCGATCCCTAGTATTTTTAGTCGCTCTTCTCTCCTTGTCATCTCACTAACACACCAGCAGGCGGGGCCGAAGTTGCGATGATGAAGTAGGCGTTGATCTTCTTCTGCAGAGGCGGTCTCTGGGCTTGGTTACAATAAAAGCTCAATATGTCAATGTGTTATATGTCAAAAGCTCAAGGACAATTTATTCCTGTGATCAAAGCTGAATTTATCATTACTCCAGTCTTCAGTGTCACATGATCCTTCAGAAATCATTCTCATATGAGGATCTGATGCTCAACACACATTTATGATTATCATCAGTGTTGGAAACAGTTCATATTTGTGTGATTCAGTGTCTGTTTTCAGGACTCAGTGATGAACAAAGCTTGAATAACCACATTTATTTAAAATAGAAAACTTTATGATTTAAACTAACAATTTAAAACTCAATGCTTGCTGAATAAAAGTATTAAATATAGAAAAGAAAACATCATAGCAATACCAAACTTTTGAACCAAACTTTCCACAAGGTTTAGGAGTGTGTTTATGGGAATTTTTGCCCATTCTTCTAGAAGCGCATTTGTGAGGTCAGGCACTGATGTTGGACGAGAAGGCCTGGCTCCAGTCTCCGCTCTAATTCATCCCAAAGGTGTTCTATCGGGATGAGGTCAGGACTCTGTGCAGGCCAGTCAAGTTCCTCCACACCTAACTCGCTCATCCATGTCTTTATGGACCGACGCTTTGAGCACTGGAGCGCAGTCATGTTGGGATGGGAAGGGGCCACTGCACATCACTGCATCCCACGCTATGCATTGCACTTGGTGATGTAAGGCTTGGATGAGCTGCTCGGCCATGGAAACCCATTCCATGAAGCTCTCTACGCACTGTTCTTGAGCTCATCTGAAGGCCACAGAAGTTTGGAGGTTTGGATTCTGTGCACTGTGACCCTCAGCATGCGCTGACCCCGCTCTGTGATTTTACGTGGCCTAACACTTCGTGGCTGAGTTGCTGTTGTTCCCAATCGCTTCCACTTTGTTATAATCCCACTAACAGTTGAGTGTGGAATATTTAGTAGTGAGGAAATTTCAGGAATGGACTTATTGCACAGGTGGCAACCTATCACGGTACCACGCTTGAGTTCACTGAGCTCCTGAGAGCGACCCATTCTTTCACAAATGTGTGTAGAAGCGTCTGCATGCCTAGTGCTTGATTTATACACCTGTGGCCATGAAGGGATTGAACACCTGAACTCAGTGATCTGGAGGGGCGGCACAAATACTTTTGGCAATATAGTGTATTTATTTTCTTTCATTTGACATTTAATTTCTTTCATGTACCGTTTTTTCAGTGGTTTTAGTTTCAGTTATTGATAAAAGTCTGCTGCTGTTGCTGCTCAGTATGATATATTTTTACAGTGTAAATAATTGAAGCGAATGGCTCTGATAGAGACTGTGGTGGGAAACGAGGGACGTTCAGCGTGTGATGAATGCTGCTTCTCTCACGGCAAAATAAACAGATGACATCAGAATCCATCCCATTAGACATCAGATACTAAAGAGCTTGTTCAGCTCCCTCACCGTCACAGATAACCAGGCACTTTTCAAGGTGTATAACAGCGAAAGCGCTGTCTTAATGGTTGCACGGCTCATCGAAGCGCCGTTGTGTTTATTGCTCAGGAATAAATTGCCCTGTTGAAAGTCCAACATCACCGAAGAGGACTTCAATTAACCTTTATCAAACGCTGGCCTGGAGTCAGGGGATATATGCATCACGGGTGAAGGTCAGCCAAAGCGCTTTTTATTTGTGCACTGCACTGGAATTAATAATGCAACGGCCTCAGAGATGCTTGAGTATGATGCAGAAAGATGATGGATGAAGCTCATCAATAAATAACATACACAAAATCCACCTCTTATGTATCCACGGTATTTTTAAAACGAGCTAAAGGAATCCTAAATGCTGGTGGAGAAGCGTTAACAGGTGTTTAATGCCACTCTAATCTACTGAAAACCATCGACACACATTTATGATAGATGATAGTGTTGATCCTCAAGGGCAGAATCAAGGGAAATGGAGTTTGCTGTTTCATATCTTGAGTGCACATTGAGAATGATTGAAATGCTTTAAAAACTCTGAACACCTTAATAGCAACTGTATAACACCCTGGCAACCATCCACAACTCTCTAGCAACTGCACAACAACATGCTTAAACACTCTGAACACCTTAGCAACTGCATAGCAACATCCTGGTAAACAAATTCAATAATCTAGAAACTGCACAACAACATGTTAAACACTCTGAACACCTTAGCAACCGCATATCTACACCCTGGTAACCATGTTCAACACTCTAGAACCTGCACAACAGCATGCTTAAACACTCTGAATACTTTAGCAACTGCCTAGCAACACCTTGGCAACCATTTACAACACTCTAGCAACTACACAACAACATGCTTAAACACACTGAACACATTAGCAACTACATAGCAACACTCTGGTAACCAGGTACAACACTCTACCAACTACACAACAACATGCTTAAACACTGAACACCTTAGCAACTGCATAGCAACACCCTAGTTACCATCTTCAACAATCTAGCAACTGCACAGCAACATGCTTAAACACTCTGAACACCTTAGCAACTGCATAACAACATCCTGTTAACCATCTTCAATGCTATCAACAGCACAACAACATGCCTAAAAACTCTGAACACCTTAGCAACTGCAAAGCAACACCCTGGTAACCATCTTCAACACTCTAGAACCTGCACAACAGTATGCTTAAACACTCTGAATACTGTAGCAACTGCATAGCAACACCTTGGCAACCGTTTACAACACTCTAGGAACTACACAACAACATGCTTAAACACACTGAACACCTTAGCAACTGCATAGCAACACCCTAGTTACCATCTTCAACAATCTAGCAACTGCACAACAACATGCTAAAATGCACTGAAAACATTAGCAGCTGCATAGCAACACCATAGTTCTACAACAGTATCAACTGCACAACAACATGCTTAAACACTCCAAACACCTTAGCAACTGCATAGCAACACCCTGGTAACCATCTTCAACGTTATCATGCACAACATGCCTAAACACTCCAAACACCTTAGCAACTGCATAGCAACACCCTGGTAACCATCTTCAACGTTATCATGCACAACATGCCTAAACACTCTGAACACCTTAGCAACTGCAAAGCAACACCCTGGCAACCATCTGCAACTGCACAACAACATGTTAAACACTCTGACGTGACGTAACCACTGACGACGAGAAAATAAGGTGCAAAAGTTTTGTTTGAAGAAATACCTGCAGATTTTGATACATTTTTCAGCATTTAAGAATTAATATCTTAAGTCGGTAAATGTGTCTTGATGTAAGAATGTTTAGATATGTGTTGGAAAACAAGACAAAAACACTGAGGTAGAGTGTGTAAATTCATGATATACATACATATATGACATGAAACTTTAAAAAATAAAAGTTACAAAAGGGTTTTTGTCACAGTGATGCCATAAAATAACCATTTTTTTCTTAAAACATTTGATAAAAATGTAAAAGAACCTTTTTCCAGTGATGTTAAAGATTCTTCATGAACCATCAATGAAACTTTAGATTAATTTAGGACTCCTTTTATGAATTAATTTGTGTTTTTATATATACTGTTTTTATATTTCCTCTGTACGAGTGATTGTGCACAATATTTTATATTTTTATAGTGTAAATTAATTTTCTTTTCACTGCCTCTCTTGCCTCATTGAAGTGTTATTTTATTAGCATTTGTTAAATTATAGTTTTAAAAATATTTAGAACTTGATGTAAATAGCTAAAGCTAAAACTGAAATAAAAATTAATAAAAGCTATATAAACATAAAAATAATCATTGTTAAATGATATTATTATTATTATCATTATTATTATTATTATTGACATACTATTATAGTTTTTATAAATATTTAGAATTAGTTTTTGATTTTATATTTTCTGTTTCCTATTGTTTTATATTTTCGGTTTTTATTTTACTTTAAAGTTTTCGTAATTTTTTGCAGTAATTTTTAATAATAATAATCATTATCATTTTCATTGAAAATGAACAATGTTGTCTTGGCAACTACCTGAAATAAAGTTTGGAAACATTTCTATTTTTAATGTTTTTGAAAGGAGACTCTTCTGCTTATCAAGCTTGCATTTATTCAAAAATACAGAAAAAAACTGTAAAAATTGTGCAATATTCCTCCAGTGTAGATCAGCTGTTCTCTAGAGGTGTGAATATATAGTAAAGTGAGTTTATTCCTGTGATCAAAGCTGAGTTTATCATCATTACTCCAGTCTTCAGTGTCACATGTGCTGTATATATAATTTTATTTAAGTTGATAATAACCCTGGACCTGAATCAGTAGTGAAAGATGAAATCTCTCATTTATGTGTCCATCAGCCTCTGAATGTCCAGCGCTGCATGTGTTGATCTTCAGATGTGTTGTGTTGCAGGTTTCCTCAGCACCGGTGACCAGGCGGCGAAGGGGAATTACGGCCTGCTGGATCAGATCCAGGCTCTGCGCTGGGTGAAGGAAAACATTCAGGCCTTCAGTGGCGATCCCGAGCGAGTGACTATATTCGGCTCCGGCGCAGGAGCCTCGTGTGTCAGTCTGCTGACCCTCTCACACTATTCTGAAGGTCTGTTGAAGAATGAATATATAGGGCTGCACGATTCATCGCAATTGGCATATGGCTGTGATTTAACTGAAGAAGTGCGTGCGCTGCGTGTTTCAGAGTGAAGCGCAGCTCTGTGTTCGTTTACACGCGAGCAGCTCATGATCCGCCGGTGTTTTCAGCATCGATTCACTGTAAAAATATCACAACATTCTTAAATTAAGATACATTTATATTTATATTAATGTCTTTTATGCTGAAAAACTCACACTCACACACACATCAGCGAGCTTCATTCGGTTACGGGAGCCGTCGGCGGCGCTGGCGTTTTGTTTCTAGACACGAGATCAACAATGTCACTAAAGAAGTGTGTTTCTGGTGTGAGGGAAAGATCACCTTGTTCAGCTTCCAAGGGAACAGTGGATGCAGTTTGTGTTTCCGGAGTTCTGCAAGTGTGTGTGTTTGTTCCCGGTCATGAGTGGAAACCGCAGGCGGAGAGTGAAACTGCATCAAGTGTGTGTGTTTTGTTGGCAATCGGCGCGTAAGTGCATATAATGTGAACAACACCAATGTATAGTGTGTGTGTGAGAGTGTGTGACTGTGTGTGTGTGTGTGTGACTGTGTGAGTGTGTGTGTGTGTGTGTGTGTGTGAGTGAGTGTTAGTGTGTGTGTGTGTGTGTGAGTGTGTGTGTGAGTGTGTGTGTGTGTGTGTGTGCGTGTGACTGTGTGAGTGTGTGTGTGTGTGTGTGTGTGTGTGAGTGAGTGTTAGTGTGTGTGTGTGTGTGTGTGTGCGTGAGTGAGTGTGTGTGTGTGTGCGTGTGTGCGTGTGTGCGTGAGTGTGTGAGTGTGCGTGCATGCGTGCGTGAGTGTGTGTGTGTGTGTGTGTGAGAGTGTGTGTGTGTGTGTGAGTGCGTGCGTGTGTGAGTGTGTGTGTGTGTGTGTGTGTGTGTGTGTGTGTGTGTGTATACAGTTTGTACGGTATAAAAACCATTATGTCTATGGAATGTCCCCATAAAACAGCCCCAGCTCCGCCCACTGCACGTCTCCACGAGCTCGGCTGTTCTCTGAAAGAATCGGTTCAGTGTATCTGTCTTTTATAAATCTGATAAACTAAAGACTCTTGGGAGATATGAAGGATCAACACTACTCTAGAGATACTCCAGATTAACATGAGACTGCAGAAACGGTTATGACCCTTTAAAAACTTGATTTTCACCAAAAATGTTTAGATAATTGTACTGGAAAAATGACAATAATACTGAGGAAGAATTGCAATTGTTATCAGAAAAATCGTGATTCGATTTTTGTCCTACAAATCGTGCAGCCCTATGAATAATCACAATGTAAATGTTTCATTGCTCTCTGACTGAGTGTTTGTGTCCCAGATCTGTTCCAGAAAGCAATCATTCAGAGCGGCACGGCTCTCTCCAGCTGGGCGGTCAACTACCAGCCGGCCAAATACACGCGCATGCTGGCTGAGAAGGTGGGCTGCAACGAGGATGACACGCTGGAGCTGATCGAGTGCCTCCAAAGCAAAAACTACAAGGAGCTCATCGAGCAGAACATCACCCCTGCCAAATACCACATCGCATTCGGACCCGTGATCGACGGAGATGTCATTCCCGATGACCCGCAGATCCTCATGGAGCAGGGAGAGTTCCTGAACTATGACATCATGCTGGGGGTCAACCAGGGCGAGGGGTACAAGTTCGTGGACGGCATCTTAGACAGCGAGGACAGAGTCACCGGCAACGACTTTGAGTTTGCCGTATCGGAATTCGTCGACCACTTGTACGGCTATCCGGAAGGGAAAGACACCCTGCGGGAGACCATAAAGTTCATGTACACAGACTGGGCAGACAGGGAGAACCCGGAGATGCGCCGGAAAACGCTGGTGGCGCTTTTCACGGATCACCAGTGGGTGGCGCCGGCCGTGGCTACAGCGGATCTGCACGCTCAGTACGGGTCGCCCACGTACTTTTATGCGTTTTACCACCACTGCCAGAGCGACATGAAGCCGGCCTGGGCCGATTCCGCACACGGAGACGAGCTTCCGTACGTTTTCGGCATTCCCATGATCGGACCCACAGATCTATTCAACTGCAACTTTTCCAAGAATGACATTATGCTGAGCGCCGTGGTCATGACCTACTGGACTAACTTTGCCAAGACTGGGTGAGTACATTTACATGTTTACATCAACTAATACAGGTCATTCGTTTTTCAATACAAATATCAAAACATTCATAACTCAAGATGCATTTACATGCCGTAGGAATTTAAATCTAATCAAAATTGATTTTAAAAGTGTGAATAAATTATTATTAGGCAAGGCAAGTTTTTATATAGCACATTTCATACACAATGGTAATTCAAAGTGCTTTACATAGAGAAGGTATTAAAATAATGATAAAATAATCACAACATATGCATAAGAAATATTTTTTTAAAATAACAATTGTATTTAACTAAAAGCTAGAATACTATTCCTGACTAAATATTAGTATGTTAAAATAATCTAACTCTAATTAAAATGTTAAAAACACAAAATCAAGATGGAAATGAAAATCATATTTCTTTTTATTTTCTTCTTAATAACGTTTTTATTGAAGAACATACAGTTCTGGAATACAGAAAATAATTTCTATAATCACAAAATGATTCAGGTAATATATTTAATAAATAGTTATTTTTAATAAATACAAAATTTACCACATACATTCAATATTTTATCAATATTTTATTCAATATTATATATTTGTATTTAATTAAATTTTTTATTTAAATAATACACATTGTTGAAGTGAATTTTAGTAAATGTTTCATCTGACCGATTGCAACCGACTGTCATCTGACCAATCGCAACCGACCGTTATCTGACCAATCGCAATCGACCGTCATCTGACAAATCGCAACCGACAGTGTCCTGACCAATCGCAACGACTGTGTCATCTGACCGATTGCAACCGACTGTCATCTGACCAATCGCAACCGACCGTTATCTGACCAATCGCAACCGACAGTGTCCTGACCAATCGCAACGACTGTGTCATCTGACCGATTGCAACCGACTGCCATCTGACCAATCGCAACCGACCGTTATCTGACCAATCGCAACCGACCGTCATCTGACCAATCGCAACCGACAGTGTCCTGACCAATCGCAACCGACTGTGTCATCTGACCAATCACAACCGACTGTCATCTGACCGATCGCAACCGACTGTGTCATCTGACCAATCACAACTGACTGTGTCATCTGACCGATCACAACTGACTGTGTCATCTGACCGATCACAACCGACTGTGTCATCTGACCGATCGCAACCGACTGTGTCATCTGACCGATCGCAACCGACTGTGTCATCTGACCAATCACAACTGACTGTGTCATCTGACCAATCGCAACCGACTGTCATCTGACCAATCGCAACCGACTGTAATCTGACCGATCGCAACCGACTGTCATCTGACCAATTGCAACCGACTGTCACCTGACCATCTGACCAATCGCAACCGACTGTATCATCTGACCGATCACAACCGACTGTGTCATCTGACCAATCGCAACCGACTGTGTCATCTGACCGATCACAACCGACTGTGTCATCTGACCATCTGACCAATCGCAACCGACTGTGTCATCTGACCGATCGCAACCGACTGTGTCATCTGACCAATCACAACCGACTGTGTCATCTGACCGATCGCAACCGACTGTGTCATCTGACCAATCGCAACCGACTGTGTCATCTGACCATCTGACCAATCGCAACCGACTGTCATCTGACCAATCGCAACCGACTGTCATCGGACCAATCGTAACCGACTGTGTCATCTGACCAATCGCAACCGACTGTCATCTGATCGATCGTAACCGACTGTGTCATCTGACCAATCACAACTGACAGTGTCATCTGACCAATCGCAACCGACTGTGTCATCTGACCAATCTCAACCGACTGTCATCTGACCAATCGCAACCGACTGTGTCATCGGACCAATCGTAACCGACTGTGTCATCTGACCAATCGCAACCGACTGTCATCTGATCGATCGTAACCGACTGTGTCATCTGACCAATCACAACCGACAGTGTCATCTGACCAATCGCAACCGACTGTGTCATCTGACCATCTGACCAATCGCAACCGACTGTCATCTTACCGATCGCAACCGACTGTGTCATCTGACCAATCGCAACCGACTGTCATCTGACCGATCGCAACCGACTGTCATCTGACCAATCGCAACCGACTGTCATCTGACCAATCACAACCGACAGTGTCATCTGACCAATCGTAACCGACTGTCATCTGACCAATCGCAACCGACTGTCATCTGACCATCTGACCAATCGCAACTGACTGTGTCATCTGACCAATCGCAACCGACTGTCATCTGACCGATCGCAACCGACTGTGTCATCTGACCAATCTCAACCGACTGTCATCTGACCATCTGACCAATCTAAACCAACTGTGTCATCTGACCAATCGCAACCGACTGTCATCTGACCGATCGCAACCGACTGTGTCATCTGACCGATCGCAACCGACTGTCATCTGACCAATCGTAACCGACTGTGTCATCTGACCAATCGTAACCGACTGTGTCATCTGACCAATCACAACTGACAGTGTCATCTGACCAATTGCAACTGACTGTGTCATGTGACCAATCTCAACCGACTGTCATCTGACCAATCGCAACTGACAGTGGCATTTGGAACAGAGGGATTTGGAAAAATGAATCGTTGTGCTAATCATTGTGTCCTTTGGGAGTCGTTGAGCAAATAAGTAAAAAATAAATGCATATTATAAGACAATGAAAGTGTTTTTTGACCTTGCATGCATGTAAACCTGTTTTGGGGGACTCCCAAAACAAAAACAGGAACCTTTCAAATGCCATAATAGAGGCACTTTAATCGAACTTGTAGGGTCATAAAAAAACTCATCACTTTTTGCCACTACTGTACTTTGCACTTTTAAAATGTATGTATATGTATGTATTAAAGGCATATTGTGTTGATGTACCTTACAGAGACCCGAACCAACCAGTTCCTCAGGACACAAAGTTCATCCACACGAAACCAAACCGCTTTGAGGAGGTGGCGTGGTCCAAGTACAACCCTAAAGACCAGCTGTACCTGCACATTGGCCTGAAGCCTCGCGTGCGCGACCACTACAGAGCCACCAAGATCGCCTTCTGGCTGGAGTTGGTGCCGCACTTGCACAACATCAACGAACTCTTCCAGTACGTCTCATCGACGACCAAAATCCCACCGCAAGACACAACGCCCTTCTCCTACACCAAACGCTTGTCCAACAAACTCTGGCCTTCCACCACTCGCCATCCGCCTGCTCCTCCGGCCAATACCAAACAGATGTCGGATCAGCAGAAGACATCGGAGCACGCCGATGGGACGGTCATCATCGAAGCGCGTGATTACTCCACTGAGCTGAGCGTGACGATTGCCGTTGGCGCGTCGCTGCTATTCTTGAACATCCTGGCGTTCGCGGCGCTCTACTACAAGAAGGACAAACACCGGCTGGAGTCAAGCCGCCGGCTCAGTCCTCCGAGAAACCTTGCCAATGACGTTCCCCGCGTGCCGAGCGAGGAGTTGATGTCCCTGCAGATGAAACAGCTAGACCACGATCACGACTGCGACTCGCTTCAGGGCCACGACATGATCCGCCTGACCTGTCCGCCCGACTACGCGCTCACGTTACGCCGCTCTCCCGACGACGTGCCGCTCATGGCGCCCAACACCATCACGATGATTCCCAGCTCATTTGCAGGGATGCAGCCGTCGTATCACAACCCCTTTAACGCGTTCGGAAACAGCACTCCGAGCAGCACGGGTCTCCCTCACGGACACTCCACGACGCGAGTATAACCAGTCGACGGACTCTTTAGATGTGCACCCAAACACTGAGGGTGTTATTTTGCTACAGACTCTTTTATGAATTAAGTAACGTTACACTTATTAACCTGTATAATGTGATCAGTGAATGTAAACATTTTTCGCATTCATGGTACAGCGAACAAAGCACTCAAAAAATATGATTGCGTAAGTTAAGACGTATTATTTGCATCCTGATTTCCTGATGAATGTGTGAGACGATTTACCGTTTCAGACTCTCAAATACCTGCATCTTAAGGCCCGTTCACATCAAGCATGATAAGTATAACAATAACGATAATTATATAGTTTGTTCTAAATGTAAAAGAACGATAACGGAAGAACAATATCGATGGAATCATTTTCATCATTGATATATGATGGATGGAGATAGACAGATGGGTGGATGGATGGATGGATGGATGGATAGAATGACAGACAGACATGGATGGATGGATGGATACTTGGGTGTTGCTAGGCATTTGCTTGGACGTTGCTAAGCAGTTGCTAAGGTGTTTTGGGTGGTTGCTCAGAGTCGCTATGCTATTTCTAGGCTGTTCCTATGGTGTTGTTAGGCAGTTGCTAGGGTATTTTGGGGGGTTGCTAGAGTATTGTCATAGCATTTCTAGGGTTTTTCTAGGGCATTCTGGGTGGTTGCTAGAATGTTGCTGTGCAAGTTGCTAGGGCATTTGTTACTGTGTGGTTGCTAGGGTGTTGCTATGCAGATGTTAGTGTATTCTGAGAGGCTGCTAGGTTGTTGCTAATCTGTTCTGGATGGTTTCTATCTATCTATCTATCTATCTATCTATCTATCTATCTATCTATCTATCTATCTATCTATCTATCTATCTATCTATCTATATGTACAGCAGTGCTTTATGGGAGTATTGATCGCTGTGGCTGATTTAAGAGGATTTCTGAAAATACTTTGTCTCTGTGCCAAATGAAACTTTAATGAACCACATTCCCAGTGTGTTTCTAAGTGTGACTCAACAAGTGCTTGAATAGAGAAATCTTTTTGAGCCACAAGCATCACATCTTACATGTTAATCCCGAGATCAGGTTGCAGTGTGAAACTCTGAGAGGATCTTCTGTCAGATCTTAAAGGTGCTGGAAGTGCTTTCAGACGTTCTGCAAACACACACAATGATTGACAGGTGGAGAGTGTTTCTGATTGGCTAAAACTCTTTTCTTACAGCACGTGTTTCTTTGATATCTGTCAGGTGGTGGCGAGTGGACTTTAATTCATCTTAAAATGAGGGTGCCACAATATATATATATATATATATATATATATATATATATATATATATATATATATATATATATATATATATATATAGGCTATATATAAAATTAAAATGATGTTAACTTAGAATTCAATTAATATGCATAAGTGTCTGTGACCCATTCAAAATACCACAATTAGTTTTGTTCAGTTTTACATGCTCAGCTTAAACAACAGAACATCAGACATCGTCACTTCTGTGAATGGAGAATGGAGAATGGAGAATAAAATGTATATGTGTGTGTATATATATATATATATATATATATATATATATATATATATATATATATATATATATATATATACACTCACCTAAAGGATTAATAGGAACACCATACTAATACTGTGTTTGACCCCTTTCGCCTTCAGAACTGCCTTAATTCTACGTGGCATTGATTCAACAAGGTGCTGAAAGCATTCTTTAGAAATGTTGGCCCATATTGATAGGATAGCATCTTGCAGTTGATGGAGATTTGTGGGATGCACATCCAGGGCACGAAGCTCCCGTTCCACCACATCCCAAAGATGCTTCTATTGGGTTGAGATCTGGTGACTGTGGGGGCCATTTTAGTACAGTGAACTCATTGTCATGTTCAAGAAACCAATTTGAAATGATTCAAGCTTTGTGACATGGTGCATTATCCTGCTGGAAGTAGCCATCAGAGAATGGGTACATGGTGGTCATAAAGGGATGGACATGGTCAGAAACAATGCTCAGGTAGGCCGTGGCATTTAAACAATGTCCATTTGGCACTAAGGGGCCTAAAGTGTGCCAAGAAAACATCCCCCACACCATTACACCACCACCACCAGCCTGCACAGTGGTAACAAGGCATGATGATCCATGTTCTCATTCTGTTTACGCCAAATTCTGACTCTACCATCTGAATGTCTCAACAGAAATCCAGACTCATCAGACCAGGCAACATTTTTCCAGTCTTCAACTGTCCAATTTTGGTGAGCTTGTGCAAATTGTAGCCTCTTTTTCCTATTTGTAGTGGAGATGAGTGGTACCCGGTGGGGTCTTCTGCTGTTGTAGCCCATCCGCCTCAAGGTTGTGTGTGTTGTGGCTTCACAAATGCTTTGCTGCATACCTCGGTTGTAACGAGTGGTTATTTCAGTCAAAGTTGCTCTTCTATCAGCTTGAATCAGTCGGCCCATTCTCCTCTGACCTCTAGCATCAACAAGGCATTTTCGCCCACAGGACTGCCGAGATACTGGATGTTTTTCCCTTTTCACACCATTCTTTGTAAACCCTAGAAATGGTTGTGCGTGAAAATCCCAGTAACTGAGCAGATTGTGAAATACTCAGACCGGCCCGTCTGGGACCAACAACCATGCCACGCTCAAAATTGCTTAAATCACCTTTCTTTCCCATTCTGACATTCAGTTTGGAGTTCAGGAGATTGTCTCGACCAGGACCACACCCCTAAATGCATTGAAGCAACTGCCATGTGATTGGTTGATTAGATAATTGCATTAATGAGAAATTGAACAGGTGTTCCTAATAATACTTTAGGTGAGTGTGTGTGTGTATATATATACACATATACACTAAATATATTTAACTTAACTACAGATTAACAAATCGAAAGAAAAAAACTGCGTATACGCTGAGTTTCGTTTAATTTTTGCGACGCAAAAAACTTCACGCAAAGGAAACTGAGACAGCAGAAAGTGCATCCTGTTTGTTTACTTTATTTTACAAAAGCACAATGTTTGGTTTTTATCGTGAGTGTACATGTAACGGAGGCCAGCTAGTAGTTGCTGTGCGAGTAAACCTCACTCCTCTGATCTCAGAGACGCTCTGGCGACTGATGCTAGAGGTTGCAGCCTTTAGCCTCCTGGTTAGAGCGTCCGACTCTCATGCTGGCAGACCTGAGTTCGAGTCCCGCTTGGAGTGAGCGGTGCGAACAGGAGGGGTTACATACACAAGTAAAAACAGACCCTTTTTCAGTTTCCAGTGATGCATTTCTCTTATCTGTATGACTTTAAATGATAGAGTATTTTAAGTTGTTTCCGCTGCTATAATGAGACAAAATCATTTGGCAATCAGAAATCTGTAAATGTGGCTACGCTACTGGGCTGTAGTGAGATTGTATATGTATTATTCCATTTAAACTATATCTTACAGCACCTTTAAGAGCTCATATCAGTCTGCCGATGGCCTTCATCTGACAGTATCCCTCCTCTCAGCCTGAATAGTGTTATTTTAGTGCATAGTGTATATAGCATATAGAATAAATTGTAAAAAGGACATCTGCAGCTTGTAGAATTGCTTTCAATTAAATATTTTAATTGGCTCGTGTACAGTTCTGAATGTACGTTTGCCATCTTGACCATTACAAAATATTATTTATGTGACAGTGGATTGTCCAGTCCTCCGTTATTCCATGATAAAACCATCAATATACTCATGTCCTGCTTGAAACTGCATCAAATGGAATAGCAAATGAGTGCTTTTGCTGAACCCCATCTACCATTGGTCAGTTAAACAGATAGTCCCGCCCCCAAGTCATGTCATTGGCTGAGTCAGAAGTTGATGACGTCATACACTTTTTTTCAGAACGATGAGCTAATGTGTTCTCAAATTGTTCTAAATTTCAGTGTCCAACTTCCTGTGATTGTAATTTGTAAACAGGAAGTTTGCATACTGTCAGTTCCTGTAATTACCATCCATTTGCATAAAGATTTTGAACCGTTTTGAACATTCATGAATAATGTACACGGACATTATTTTTACTTCTCCTGTAACAGAGTGACAAAATCTCACTGGAGGATCCGTAAATATTATAAATCATCATTGGTCAGCAAATATATGAATCATATTAATCATTCATCTGCTTAACAGGGTACTGATGGACATGTACGCGTTTCAATCATGTTGCTTCTTTAAATATTTCCTCATACTTTACGCTGTATGAAACAGTTTTGCCTCATTGAAAGGCTTGTTGATGGAAACTATATGTAAAAGACTTTTTGCTGCTTTTTCTAAAATTAAATAAACTTAGATTTTACTCATTTGCTCTCACTTTTCATGTTTGTATATATGTGATGTTTTAGTTTATGCAGCTCTAGTGTTAGTGTATAAATAGTAGCTTTTGCTTTATGTTTATACATGAGCGTTTCTATAATTTCATAAAAGTTGAGGAAAAAAACTGTTCACAAACAGAAATTCTTTTCAGTGTCTTATTGAAAACATAAAATTTTTATAATTCAGTGCTTGCCAAACACAAGTTACTTCCTTTTTTAAATAAATAAAAAAAACAGATTTCTTAATGTTTGTCAACTCTGTTACCATCAATTCTGTTACATACTGTTAACATTGTTACTCTACCATGGATGGATGGATGGATGGATGGATGGGTGGGTGGATGGGTAAATTAATGGGTGGATGGATCAATTGATTGATCGATGGGTGGGTGGATGATGGATGGATGGATGGATGGATGGATGGGTGGGTGGATGGGTAAATTAATGGGTGGATGGATGGGTGGATGGGTAAATTAATGGGTGGATGGGTAAATTAATGGGTGGATGGATCAATTGATTGATCGATGGGTGGGTGGTTTTGGATGGATGGATGGGTGGGTAGATGGGTAAATTAATGGGTGGATGGATCGATTGATCGATGGGTGGGTGGTTTTGGATGGATGGATGGGTGGGTAGATGGGTAAATTAATGGGTGGATGGATCGATTGATCGATGGGTGGGTGGTTTTGGATGGATGGATGGGTGGATGGGTAAATTAATGGGTGGATGGGTGGGTGGATGGGTAAATTAATGGGTGGATGGATGGGTGGATGGGTAAATTAATGGGTGGATGGGTAAATTAATGGGTGGATGGATCAATTGATTGATCGATGGGTGGGTGGTTTTGGATGGATGGATGGGTGGGTAGATGGGTAAATTAATGGGTGGATGGATCGATTGATCGATGGGTGGGTGGTTTTGGATGGATGGATGGGTGGGTAGATGGGTAAATTAATGGGTGGATGGATCGATTGATCGATGGGTGGGTGGTTTTGGATGGATGGATGGGTGGATGGGTAAATTAATGGGTGGATGGGTGGGTGGATGGGTAAATTAATGGGTGGATGGGTCAATTGATTGATCGATGGGTGGGTGGTTTTGGATGGATGGATGGATGGATGGATGGATGGATGGATGGATGGATGGGTGGGTGGATGGATGGATGGGTGGATGGATGGATGGGTAGGTGGATGGGTGGGTGGATGGATCGATTGATTGATCGATGGGTGGGTGGTTTTGGATGGATGGATGAATGAATCCAATGAAATCATCAGTTCTGTTTTTCTTTTAATATTGTAACAATTTAGAAGTTTTACAAAATAAATCTTGTTGTAAGAACTTTTTAGATTAAAATATTTTACTTATCAGTGTGTGACATCATTTCCTGTATCTTACATAGTTGTGCGAGATAATTCCACCAATTTAAAGGCACAGTATGGTGCGGTAACAGAATTGACGCAATATTTATGGACACATTTTTATGACATAAAAGTTAGAATTTTTTTTTAAACAATTTAATGTTGTAGAATTAGTAAAATTACTTTTTAGGACTTAGGAATAAATAACATAAAAGAAATCATGATTTTCAGATACACTCTTTACAGAAAATATTATATTGTTATGGCCTGTAACATCTTGTGATCCATGACCATGAGTAACAAATTATTAAAATAATAAAAAATGTAACCCTTTGAAAAAAGCAGGAAATGCACCTACAATTATAGAATCACCACTATGTTTACAGTGTTGACCTGCACACTTCTTTCTTGCTACAGTACATTGTAAAATCGCTGCTCTGTGATGCTCCGACCCTTTTCATATGGAGATTATGTGACACTTGTGAATGTAAGCGGGTCATTTTTCAGTAAAAGGTTATTCAGTATTAAACCGAAGCAGGACACAAAGCAAATGTGTGTTTGAGCAGGTAAAGCTTGTTTCGTTGAGTGCTGTGGAGACAGTGAAGGCTCCTGATGACAGATGGTGGAGCTGCAGCCTCTCCAGTGACAGAAGCAGTAACTGCATGCGCTCACTCGGTCTGTGGCGCTGAGACCATCTGTGGTCACTCATGGACCACAGGAACACAAATACTTCTGAGGTTTTGCAATTGGAGCATGAAAACACACAGGGTGGATGTGTATGGAGGGTTCACCATGTGATTCAGTCTTGCTGTTCAATGCATTCAACCCTTTCCCCGCCAGTGTTTTTTTTTATTTATTTTTTTTAAGTTGCCAGTACTGGGTGTTGACCGCTTCCATCAACACTTCCAAAGCTTCACAGTCCTATAGCTCTTCCTGGGTGAACATTTCATTCAGTAGGCAGTTTTGATTTACACCGATCAGGCATAACATTATGAGCACTGACCGGTGAAGTGAATAACACTGATGATCTCTTCATCACGGCTCCTGTTAGTGGGTGGGATATATTAGGCAGCAAGTGAACATTTTGTCCTCAAAGTTGATGTGTTAGAAACAGGAAAAATGGGCAAGCGTAAGGATTTGAGCGAGTTTGACAAGGGCCAGATTGTGATGGCTAGACGACTGGGTCAGAGCATCTCCAAAACTGCAGCTCTTGTGGGGTGTTCCCAGTCTGCAGTGGTCAGGATCTATCAAAAGTGCTCCAAGGAAGGAACAGTGGAGAACCGGACACAGGGTCATGGGCGGCCAAGGCTCATTGATGCACGTGGGGAGCGAAGGCTGGCCCGTGTGGTCCGATCAAACAGACGAGCTACTGGAGCTCAAACTGCTCAAGAAGTTAATGCTGGTTCTGATAGAAAGGTGTCAGAATACACAGAGCATCTCAGTTTGTTGCGTATGGGGCGGCATAGCCGCTGACCAGTCAGGGTGCCCATGCTGACCCCTTTCCACCGCCGAAAGCACCAACAATGGCACATGAGCATCAGTATTCTTCCTCCATCTCCTCTTCATCTGTCAGTGCTGGTGTTTTGCAAGCCTCTTCCTTCTTGCTGGTGGCCTGAGCAGAAGTCAAATGTTAATTTCATTACCCTAATTCACAAATGTAACTGGTTGGATTAGAGAACATTATATGAAAAGAGCATTAGACTATGAAGAAAAAGCTGCTGCACATTGAAAAAGACACTGAATGATATTTAATTAATATGTCAAATGTTTGTAACGTCATGAATTCTACACCCATGAACCTTTTATGCTTAAAGCTTTACCTGATTAAATTATATTTTTATACTTTTTAACGGCTACCACTTTTTTTTTTCCTTTTTTGTCCATGGGATACCATGAAAATGAATATTAGTTTAATAACTTGCCGTTCTGCCAGTTTTCACCTCTGATATTATAAGATTTTCAAGATTTCAAGAGTTTTATTTGTCACACACACAGTTATATACAGAATATACAACCGGCAGTGAAATGTAAACAGGTCCGCTCCATGGACAGTGCAAATTCACAGTTAAAAAAACACAAGGAAGAAATTATAATAGAAATAGAGTATAAAAGTACTATATATATATATATATATATATATATATATATATATATATATATATATATATATATATATATATATATATATATATATATATATATATATAATGTCTATATCTGTAGAATTATAAATAATCGTCAAGAGAAAAAAAAAGGTAACAAATAAGGATAAAGTGGAATAAAATAATTGAAGTAGACTTTGCAGTGAGTAAACTGTAGACTTATAAATATGTGGTTAACAAATGTATAAGAGTATAATGTGCAAACAGGTTTATGACAGGTTGTTACACAGTAACAACGAGAACAGAAAGTGCAGTGCAATGTCAGTGTATCGATGTTTATCCTGAAGTGAAGTCACGTGATGTTAAGTTCAGGAGTCTGATGGCCTGGGGGAAGAAGCTCCTCCTGAGTCTCTCAGTTTTGGCCATCAGGCTTCGGAAGCGCTACCAGATGGTAGCAGCGTGAAATGAGGGTTTGCAGGGTGATTAGAGTCCTTGATGATCTTGGTAGCTCTACCTTTGCAGCGTTTGGTGTAGACGTCCTGCAGAGACGGGAGAGCTGACCCTGAGATACGCTCGGATAAGCGCACGACTCTTTGCAGGGCTTTGCGGTCATGACTGGTGCTGTTCCCATACCACGCTGTGATGCACTGAGTTAATACACTTTCTATCACCCCTAAATAGAAAGTTTTCAGGATAGCTGGTGAAACCCTGAATTTCCTCAGCTGGCGCAGGTGGTACAGTCTTTGCCTGGCTTTTTTCACCTGTGTCTGAATGTGAGCAGTCCAGGTCAGGTCCTCGGAGATGTTTACTCCCAGGTACTTGAAGCTGCTCACTCTCTCTACTGGTGACCCGCTGATCATGAGGGGGGAGTATGTCCGTTGCTGTCTCTTCCTGAAGTCCACAATCATTTCTTTGGTCTTGCCAACATTCAGAGAGAGACAGTTGTCCTGGCACCATGATGTTAGATGCTCCACCTCGTCCAAGTATGCCGTCTCATTGTTGTTGGAAATGAGGCCCAGGACAACAGTATCATCAGCAAATTTGATGATAGAGGTGGAGCTGTGTGTGGACAAACAGATAACAATGATTAAGAATTAAACTTCCGTTTTACCTGGAAGTATGCGGACGTCTTTTTGTTGGGGGCTGTTGCCATGGTGAATCGTAATTTCAGAGCTCCATTGATCATGGCTTTTCATAGTCGTGGTGCACGCGCTTAACTCAGAATCAGTCTACTCAGAGTAGATTGAACTACCTCAACTCAGCTGTTCTGAAACCCAAAACTCAGGGTTTCCCATCTCAGGGTAAGTCGACTCAGAGTTCAAGTTTAAACTCAGAGTTGGTTGAACCTCCTTATTGAAACGGGCCCCTGGAGGGTATTCCAGAAAGGCTTGCTTACTCGAGGTATGCAATGATTCACCATGGAAATGCTAAGAAGAAGCACACCATTCTGCTTCCTCTTCTTCTTTTGTTTAATGGCGAGTTACATAACCTACTTAATGCACATCGCCACCTATGGGTGGTTGTGCAATAATTTTTTCAATATCTTCGTTTAATAAGTAATCAGTAATCAGACCAGTTTAATCCTAAGTGCATGTCTCAAACATTGCCTGTCTATGGCTACACTTGCGCTTCTAATGGAAGCTGTTCTTATGTGAAGATCTTTGCTCTTAAGGAGTCATTCCACCATATTGCACAATGCACTTTCTCCCTTTCATTGAGTGCATTTGTCTTTTGTATCTTTTGCAGATGAACGAGGATGAGCTTGTCTACACCTTCTCTCTTGCTTACACCCCTGAGGCTCTTGCAGGTACTCCGGTTACCTGGACAAATAGTGCAATCGTTGGCGTTCAGTGCCATTTATCAAAGGTAAGTGGTTTGTGACTTTCTGTCTGCTGCTTGTGCAACTGGGAGACCATTTAATGGGTACTTTCATAAACCACAGGCATTAAAACGTAAGCAGTGACGCCTTGAGGTCAACATGGGTCTCGTATGCCTCAACCAAGGTTGGTGAAGAAGTCTTGAGCTTCACCCTGAAGCTCATGATGGGTAAGTGCACTTTCTTTGGACCTTTGACCTTGCAAATGTGGGTGGTCTTAAGATTCAAGATTCAAGATTCAAGAGTTTTATTTGTCACATACACAGTTATATACAGAATATACAACCGGCAGTGAAATGTAAACAGGTCCGCTCCATGGACAGTGCAAATTCACAGTTAAAAACACAAGGAAGAAATTATAATAGAAATAGGATATAAAAAAAAAGTACTTATATATATATATATATATATATATATATATATATATATATATATATGTCTATATCTGTAGAATTATAAATAATCAAGTCAAGAGAAAAAAAAGGTAACAAATAAGGATAAAGTGGAATAAAATAATTGAAGTAGACTTATAAATGTGAGTAAACTGTAGACTTATAAATATGTGGTTAACAAATGTATAAAGAGTATAATGTGCAAACAGGTTTATGACAGGTTGTTACACAGTAACAACGAGAACAGAAAGTGCAGTGCAATGTCAGTGTATCGATGTTTATCCTGAAGTGAAGTCACGTGATGTTAAGTGACTGAGTTCAGGAGTCTGATGGCCTGGGGAAGAAGCTCCTCCTGAGTCTCTCAGTTTTGGCCATCAGGCTTGGAAGCGCTTACCAGATGGTAGCAGTGTGAAATGAGGGTTTGCAGGGTGATTAGAGTCCTTGATGATCTTGGTAGCTCTACCTTTGCAGCGTTTGGTGTAGGCGTCCTGCAGAGGCGGGAGAGCTGACCCTGAGATACGCCGGATAAGCGCACGACTCTTTGCAGGGCTTTGCGGTCATGACTGGTGCTGTTCCCATACCACGCTGTGATGCACTGAGTTAAAACACTTTCTATCGCCCCTAAATAGAACGTTTTCAGGATAGCTGGTGAAACCCTGAATTTCCTCAGCTGGCGCAGGTGGTACAGTCTTTGCCTGGCTTTTTTTTCACCTGTGTCTGAATGTGAGCAGTCCAGGTCAGGTCCTCGGAGATGTTTACTCCCAGGTACTTGAAGCTGCTCACTCTCTCTACTGGTGACCCACTGATCATGAGGGGGGAGTATGTCCGTTGCTGTCTCTTCCTGAAGTCCACAATCATTTCTTTGGTCTTGCCAACATTCAGAGAGAGACAGTTGTCCTGGCACCATGATGTTAGATGCTCCACCTCGTCCAAGTATGCCGTCTCATTGTTGTTGGAAATGAGGCCCAGGACAACAGTATCATCAGCAAATTTGATGATAGAGGTGGAGCTGTGTGTGGACAAACAGTCATGCGTGTAGAGAGAGTAGAGCAGGGGCTCAGGACACAGCCCTGTGGAGCTCCCACACTCAGGGTGATGGAGGTGGAGGTGGACTGGCCTATTCTCACCACCTGAGGCCTGCCAGTGAGGAAGTCCTCAATCCAGTGGCAGAGAGAAGGATTCAGGCCGAGATCCAGGAGTTTGGAGGTTAGCTTGGTGGGAACTATGGTGTTAAAGGCTGAGCTATAGTCAGTAAATAGCAGTCTTACGTAGTTCCCACTTTTGCTGTCGATGTGAGTGAGGAGGAGTGGAGGACATGAGAGATGGCATCTTCAGTCGATCTATTGGGACGATAGGCAAACTGAAGAGGGTCCAAAGTGTCAGGAATGAAGGCGCAAATGGTGTTTTTAATGAGTCTCTCAAAGACCTTCATGACTATAGGCGTGAGAGCCACTGGACGATAGTCATTTAGGCAAGAGGGTTTACTGTTCTTAGGGACAGGGATGATGGTGGATTTTTTTGAAGGAGGTGGGGACCACAGATGTAGCGAGGACTCATTAAAGATAGATGTAAACAACCCGGTGAGCTGATCAGCACAGGACCGCAGAACACGACCTGAAATACCATCCGGCCCGGCAGCTTTCCTGACGTCCACACGCTTGAGTGCTCTCCGAACTTCATCCTCCGAGACAGAGATCACATGATTGTTGCTGCTCTGAGTAATTTCCTCTAACGCGCCACTTGGCGGAGTCGCGTTGCCGCGGTTACAGTCAAAGCGAGCATAGAAAGAGTTTAACTCGTTCACGAGCAACGGATCAGCGTTCACCTCTGCAGAGGATTTAGATCCAAAGGAGCAGATGGACCTCAGACTTAGGGTGTTCCTTCTCTTTTGTAGACAATTGGTCCTACCAGAGGCCTTCATACTCCTATTTCCTGGGTGGTGTTATTAACATTGAGGCATCTGTGAAGCAGTACAATCATGTGCCTCTGCATGTGTTTGTGGACCATTGTGTGGCCACTCAAGTGCCTGATGTGAACTCCCTTATGAGATATTCCTTCATTGAGAATCATGGGTAAGGCCATGGCCCTTGACTCTATACGACTGTTTTGGTTGCTCATTTTAACCTCGGTCACTGATCGTCATGGGTAAGGTCTAGTTCTATAGAGTTGACATTCATGAGTTGCTCTTTGTGGTGACTGTCGTCAGGTGCTTTGTGGATGCTAAGGCTACAGCTTCCAGCTCCCGCTTCATGCCTCGGTCCCAAGTTGACAAGATCCAGTTTCAGCTGGAGGCATTCATGTTCCAGGAGAGCTCCAGTCCTTCTGATTGTACTACGAATAGGAGTTAAAATGACTTCCCATCTGCTTTGGTTTTCTGACTTGTCTGTCATCCCTTGCAGATCTACATAACATGTGTTCTGAAGGCAACGCTTGCTTCTGCACCCAGTGATGCTCAGCGCAAATCCTGTTCCTTTGCCAATGGGTATGTTGCTCTTTTTTTAAGCTGACTTTGCTCATGTTGAAAGTGCTTTGTCTTGTTGCAGATGGTTTGCCGCTGATGGAAATGACCAAGTTTGTGGCTGCTGTGACTCAACATGTGGTCCTGATGGTGGAATTGCTGCTGCTCCCTATGGAGGTTGGTAGCTCTTGCTATTTCTAAGACTGCTCTTTGATTTTTAATTGCTCTAACTTTGCTCTTCTCTCTAGGTGTTCAGTGGGAAGGCAAGGCCACACTTGGTCCTGTAATGGTTCAAGGGCAAAAGAAAGTTTCTCAATAAAACTGACATCAGTCCTTGCTCTTATCTGACTTGTCACTTTTTGTCTAGTTTAACTGCTTTTGACTTGGAAAGTGTCTGACTCTGCCAATGTGGCGAGACTGAGTTCTACTGTACCTTTTGCAAGTCCCGTATCGCATCCAACCATGGGCTTCCAGAATTTAAGACTCATTTTTCTCCATTGGGAATTTAATTGAGCTTTTACCCCCTAGGAGTTGGAGGCAATTTTGGCGCCCCTTCAGAGGTTTTGACATGCTCTGACATTTGTGCCTTTTCAGTTGCTTAACCCTATTAATGGCAATGGTATAATTGCACTATTCAGCACAAACTGTGCTACCATAATGTGAGCCTTTTTTGAGGTAATAACACTTACACATGGGTTATGAACATTTAAGTCACTGAAATGAGGCCATAAAACAGGAACTGTCCGTAAGACTTGACTAATGGCTGTTGCCTGGAGTGTTTGCTTCAAGCTATGAAAAAATCATTGCACTTACTCATTCAACTACAACAATTTAAGTTTCGTAAGACAGTTTACATAGGCATGGGGATTTGACTCATGACTAATGCTGTGATTCACACTGGAGAAGCCCAATAACTGTATAAAGGCTCAATCATTGAGTCAGGTGTGTGGAGCAGGGGCTACAGGAAAAAATGGTAGGACAACAGAAATGTATAATTTATTTAAAATGAGAGCCAAATTCACTGATTACTGTTATACTTTGACATAAATCCTGTTCAGTGACCATCACCTACCTAGCGTTTCCAAGGTGTTTCTATAAGAGCTTGCTCTCCAGTTTTCAGTATGACAGGATAAAGCACTGCATTTTCACAGAATGCATTATTCCTTTTGACTACAGGTTTTTTTTTTTCTGACTGGGAGTGGCTGATGATCATAATTCCTGTTTAAGGTATTGATTTTTATTTTTTTTTCATAACTCCTGACAAAGATTTTCAGAATAAAATGGGTCAAATACTTGAAAAAAAGCTTGAGTCTTAGATCTTTTTAATGATTTATAGTTTGAGAATTACAATTTACATTATAACTTTGAAATAATATAAACAATGTTTCAGTGTGCTGTCAAAAACACTAATGTAAGTGGGAAAAACTTCCTGCCTGCACTGGGTCTATCACGTTCTTCTGAGGTAAGTCCATATTCCTCACAGCGCATCTTTCAAACTCAATGAAAAGCAGATTAATGGTATCTTCGTAGTAAAGCATAAAGTGCTATACATGTTATTTATGCAAAGATGAGCGTGTGCATTTTGTACAACATCTGCAACTGCTTTTCATCACTTACAGGTGTCATGAACTGGCTTTTATTTTTTTATACTGTTGTCTGAGGTCAACTAATGACGTTCGTATGGTTTTTACAGTCAAAAACATGAGTAATGGGCTTTTCTATTTGGGTTTTGAGGCTATCTTCTGCACGCTTGGTTTCTATGGGCGTGCCGCACTGAAGACTTGGAAGTAAATGCCCACGGCTATGATTGGATAAGATTTGCATATGAGCTCCAGCTCCCCTGTCAGTACATGTGGGAATTGTTTTGAAAGCGTGGAGAGATGGCAACCGGAATGATTCACTCACAGGGCTCGCAAAACTTCTTTATCAAACAAACACGATTCATCTCTCATCCACCCACGATTGATTGGAATGTTATTTTTTTATTACTTGGCCCACCCAATCGGTGGATATAAGCGCGAACCGCACATGCGCGCATACGCTCCCTTCAAATATCAAGTCAAGAGAGTGAACAACACAGATCAAGAAAGGAATATTATTTCACTATTTAAGATTCACTGGCCTGCCGACGGGCTTACGTTTTGGTAGCCCGTCTGGAAAACACACAGCCCCGGGACTTTGCGAGTCCTGGCCCATAACGGTACAAGTCCGAGTCTGATCCCGAATCGCAATGAACCAACAAATAAAGGATTCTCCAGCCTGTGACGGCATGCTAGGGTATGTTCCGTTAGACACGTACACATATGACATTCTTCTTTCAGGCGAATTGGAGTTATATTTAAAAAGTCCTGGCTAATTCAAGCTTTATAATGGCAGTAATTGTAGCTCTGTTTTTGAAGTCCATAAAAAAAATGCAGCTGTCCGTCAAATAACGTGCTCCACGTGGCTCTGGGGGCTTCTGAAGCGAATTGATGCGTTTGTGTAAGAAAAATAGCCATATTTAAAACTTTATAAAGTTTTAAAGCCGATCGCCTTCCGTGGAAAAAGTGTTGAAAGGGCCTTCTCACGGGCCTTATGAACTGCAGCTTTTCACTTTTCCCATAAATTGAATACGGAATACAGAAGGCGATCGGCCAAAACTTTACTTTATAAAGTTTTAAATATAGATATCTTTCTTACACAAACTCAACGATTCACATCAGAAGGCCTTTATTAACCCCTTAGAGCCGTGTGGAGCATGTTATTTGATGGACAAATGCATTTTTATGGACTTCAAAAACAGAACAATCACTGCCATTATAATGTTTGGAAGAGCCAGGACTTTTTTTAATATAACTCTTATATATTTTATTCGTCTGAAAGAAGAAAGTCGTATACACCTAGGAGGACTCAGGGGTGAGTAAATCATGGGCTAATTTTCATTTTTGGGTGAACTCCTTGAAGTCTTCTATTGTAACCCGTGGTGGTGAAGTGTTTTTCAGTCACAAGATGGCGCCAGACAGTCAGCGACAGCGGAGTGACACGTTAAGTATATAAATAGTACCCGGATGAGCAGTGTGTTATTCACTTTGACTGTTGTTATCTGGGAATAACATACCGCTGGAATGCGCGATTGACCAATCAGAATCGAGTATTCCAAAGAGCCGTGTAATAATAGTAGTTAACTGTCTGTCGCAGATCTGAACTTGAATGCTTGTAATTCAGCGTTATTGCATATTATTATTATTATTGCACTTCAAAACATGAAAGTGTAAAAATGTTACAGATGTTTAGGTTTACTCTAAAGCAAATTAACTGAACTAAACCTTTATATTTTGTACAAAGTATATATTTAACAAAATAATCTGGACTCTAAAATTGCTAGAAAATCAAAGCCCTATGTCTAACCACGTTGTGTTCCAAATTTGAAGGTGATATCACAAAAACTGAGCCGCTAAAAGCATGTAAATTACCGTTTTTATGGTAATGCAGTCAAAATGGGTTTGAATTTTGAGTGTTTAACTCTTTCCTGCCAGCATCTTAATAAAAATCAGTACTCTTTCAGAAGATGTGTAATAGCGCCCCCTACTCTACAACAGAGGAAACACAGATTGTCAGAAAATTCCATCCAAGATTCAAGATTCAAGAGATTCAAGATTCAAGATTCAAGATTCACACATAATTTATGATGTGATTTGGGGGAAAAGGCAATTAGGCACTCGGACAGTTAACTCACATTTTTCATAAGTAAATCATATTAGTTTCTTTTATCACAAAATCATAATTAAGTGGACATGGGGTGAATTTTAATATCTAAATGTTCAGTTTGGTCATGTCTCCACATCAGTGTTTTAGCATCATTGATATACTATTAGAGTTTTTGTTAATATTTTAGATTTTAATTAATTTCACTTTGATTTTAGTTCATTTTAGTCACTCTTCTGTTCTGTCCTTCAATCCGTGCAGACGTGTTTTCTCTCTGCTCCCGCTGTGCTCTTGCGCTGTTTTGTTTTGTCTAGTGTTTCGTCTCTTCTCTTTCTCTCTGACCCGCTGCTTTGCTGGACTCCTGAAAATACTGAAATGGAATTGATTAACTGGTCAATCAGCGCGATCGACAAGATTTTCTCACAAAGGAAGGGTGCCCCGGGAGAACCCACCTGCCTGGACGGGACCTTTGCTGCAGGCTACGTGAGGGACGCATGGAACAACTGGCAAGTCCTGTGCCTGGAGGCTCTGTCCGTGGAGGATGCGGAAGATTTATACATGATTGGATTATTGATGGCGGGGTTCCTATTCTTTGGCTTTGGGATTGCCCTGACCTATCGGAAGATTGGTAAGACAGCTGCAAGCAAATTCACCCAGCCGCTGTCTGTGGAAATTAAGGAATGCTTCGGGGCTGTGTGTGACCGTTTGAAGGAATTAGATCAGAGAGTGATAGGAATTGAGGAACTGAACCGTAACAACGCAGTCCGGACTGCGGATACGCAGGGGTAGAGTGGGCTCTATCGGGGTCAGATCGGTGAACTTTTACGGACTGTAACCGGTCTGGCCATGAGGCTGGACGTAATGTCTAGGGAAACTGCACAGACCGGACGCGAAAAGCTGAGGACCAGATCTGATTGATTGATTATGATCCGGACAAATTACCGAAGATCATCAAATGGATTAAAAAATAATAAATTGTATTTGCCTGACCTAATCAACTAGCCCATCGAACCTCACTTGTCCCTATCTCTCGTTGGGATTTCAGCCTGACAGCTGGTCTGCTATCTTCCCCTGTGCACTGCCTTATCTCCCTTCAAGGACAAACCATAGAACTGAACTCGAAAACATCTGAAGTTATGGCTAACATTCTCACACAACACAATCTCCATACAAAAAATCCCATCACGTGACCACGTGTACTGTGTCATGTTTATGTTTATGTTTTGTTGTGTTTGCTATGTAATGCTTGCTAAACTGCATTCTTGTATTTCTGGAGAGCGTGTGGCGGCGCCTGAATAATCGGCTGCGGCCCGGAGGCTTGCTCCAAACTTCATTTCGTTATACTGTACTTGTACATGTGTAATGACAAATAAACTTCAACTTCAACTTCAACTTCATTCTTTGACTATGTAAGGTGCACTATGTAACTTTTCCGTCCACTAGAGGTCGCCTATTCAAAACAAAGGCGTAGTTTGATGACGGCACGCTTGAGCGCAGGGACATGTGGTCTTCCCCTCACAGCCGGTGGGAAAGACTCGGGCAGAGATCCTGTTCATGGATGTGATTATTAACGTTACTGTAGCGTGAAGCGGAGCAGGACCGAGTGTTGTGGAGCTGAGCGAGGCCGGCGGAGCGATTGTTAATGAGATGAACGCGACACACGCCTCGCGAGCGGCGCGGGACTTTTATTATGCCACAGTCGCCGGCGCCATTCCCGCTTTATCATGAGTATGAGGGAACGCAGCTCTGGTGATCATATTAGACACATCTGAGTGTGTGGAGAATGATGTGATGACGTTACTCTGTGCGTTCGCTCGCGGCTGCTGTGACACTCGTTCACACCGCAGGGAGAGTAAAGCGCTTCTGCAGAATAACACGCAAACCGAACGCGGATGTGATGTCATCGACAGGCCACGCCCTCACACGTTTACAAACAGTTGGAAACATTTGGGATATTGTAAGTACTCAACTGAGCAAAATATATAACACTGGCCTAGTGGGGTTTAGATATTTTACTAAAAAAATGTTACATAGTGCACCTTTAAGTGTTGCTGTCAAACCCAAAATGAGAAATATACCAACATATTTTAGACAATTATAAGTTTTTCATATTGTGTTTAAACCTCTAAGCCAGTTCCTGAATGACATCATCCTGCAGGAAGTGACATCATCATCTGGCATGCACACATCAGTGAGTATCTGGTGAATTCATATTTATGTTTGGTGCTGTTAGTTTGTTCGTGTCTCTCTAAAACACTCATACTTCTGAATGAAATGGCACAGAGTTTGATAATATCAACACTTCAAAAGATAGGAAAACAAATCTGATATTGAGCTAACCTTTGAGAGATGAATAACTCATGCCACTGAGTAAATAATCCAGTTAACTCACAGTGGCTTGGTGTTCTGATGAACCCTTTTATAGAAATACTTCCATTCATTCTTTATCTGAAACGCTTCAGAGCTGTGATGAAAACATACGGTTCAGTGTCATGTGCTTCAGTTGATTCGCTGGTGTCATCTGATCACACATTGAGTTAGTCACTCTTCACCTCATGCGTTTCCCTGATGCTCAGTGTGTTTGCTCATGTTTACAACAGAAAGAGCTGCTCAGTTTCCAGAACAATGATCAATGTCATTTTAAACATGCACACAAATTGATTCATTAACATTTGTGTTATGTTGCGGGTCAATTTGACCCGTTCCGTTTTTCATTTACATTTATGCATTTGGCAGACACTTTTATCCAAAGCGACTTACATTGTATTCAAGGTACACATTTTTACATTTGTCAGTTCTTGCTTTCCCTGGGAATCAAACCCATGACCTTGGCGTTGCTAGCTCTTATTGATTGGGCTACAGGAAAGATGTAATTTTGGATAGAGTTTAAGTTTGTTTTTCGAGTTAAAATGCCAGTTAGTTCTTTCTTGACATTTTGTGACTTTTTCTCATTTAGGGTCATAAACACGCATGCAAAGTTTCAACACACACACAAAATTACTGTTACATTCGTGATGTTGGCGGGTCAATTTGACCCGCATGTTTTAATGTTCTGAGGCAACTGTACAGATGCCAAAATTTTGGATAGAGTTTAAGTTTGTTTTTTAACTACCCTTGTGAAGGTAAAACACATTTTCCCCACTTACTTCAATACAGAAAAATATTTAGTTCGCCACAGATGGTAAAAATTAGCTATTTCTGAAATACTATCTAACCTACTTTGTTTTTCTTTACATTTTGTGACTTTTTTTAATTTTGGGTCATGGACATGCATGCAAAGTTTCAACACTCTGATGTGTTGGGAAATGTGCGTACAGAAGTTTTGTTAAACTCAGCAAGACACTTTCACTTCAGGACTAGAGTGGAAGAGCTCTGACATACAACACAGAAGTTGTTTTTGAATATCTGCCTAAGTGGGTCAAAATGACCCACGAAAAGTAAGAGTGTATATTTTATTTTCAAAGTCTGTGAAAATAAAAAGTAGTTTTACCTGGGCTGCGTTCAGCCCGAAAAAACATTGCAAAGTGTTTTTTTAAACGGAAACAGTGGTGCATTGAACACCCTGTTCTGATGGCGCAAGAGTTGCAACTATGGCAGCTGAGAAGGCCATTCTTTGTGTTCTTTTTGAATAATTTTCAGAGCCTGATGAATGATGTTTAATGCTGCAAAACACGCTCGATGTTACAGTCACTGCCCTTGAGTCCAGAATAAAAGAGTGAAGGGATTTGTGGAAACTGTGGTTCCTAATTATTGTGATCCAACATTTGCCTCGCATTTCAGGATGAAAAGACAAACATGTCTTCAATTGTTGTGTATACCGAGCTGCAGCGGACACATATGTAAACGACTTTACTTGGACCCATTGTGCGAGCTGTCTCTTTAACACTGCGTGGTTTGTACATGTTGCTTCTGATTGGGCTGACATTTTTGACACACCCACCAAACAAGAGAAAACGTAACAACATGATGTTCAACCTGGAAACCGTAGCAAAACGTTGCACACCGGTTTGAGCTTGAGCGTGCCACAGTTAACTATCTGGCCAACTTTTTGAGCATAGACATGAATATGACTTTTCAAACTTACATTTTTAAAAATCTTGAAGAGCAGTCTTAAGTTTGGTATCTTTATAAAGGCGAAAGTCACAGATGATCATAGAAGTAAAAAAGTTGTAAAAGTAGAGTTTAAAAAAGTTTATGAACATTTAAAATATATATTACATGTTTAGCTCTAAAATTTCAAGAAAATCAAAGCTAAATATCTGAACTAGTTTTAGAAATTAAATTAATTTAAATTTTAGGCCGATATCTCAACACACACAGAAAAAACCTTTTAGTAAGTTTTCCGCTAGATGACATCCAGGCTCCACCGGCCAACGCTTCGATTTCCATATACTGTATGGTTAGTCATGAACCCTATATTTCCATAATTATCATAACATTTATGAAGTAGATGTTTTATTCAGAAGTAGTTTGGGTAATGTTAATATTTGATTTGAATTCAATCTCTAAAACATACAGAGTTTGGCACTGCATCACAAACGGATCCATCGCTATTTCTCTATTACTCTGTAATTTCATTTGAAAATCAGTCACCAAATATGAAAGCTAGAACCTGAAAGCTTTCAAATGATATATAGTTTGTCAAGATTACTATTTGTAAGACTGCCCCTCCCCCACACTCATGGGACGTTTGTGATTATACATTTAGAACCATAATATGGTTAAACACATTTTTATAAATCATAAATTCAGAAATGTATTCTTTGGTGAAAACTATTGATATGAATAGTTAATTATTTGTACCTGCTTATGCTTTTTTCATAGTGTGATTTTATTTATTTATTTATTTGTTTTTGTATCGAGTCCAGTTAGGGTCAGCTTGACCTGGACCATAACGAATGTACGCAGAAATCCAACAGAGCAGTGCAATGTTCACTTCACATCAATGAACCCGTCTCCGGCGTGATGACTCCGATCCTTCGAATATTCAGATCTAATATGACTTCTGACCTGCAATGTTGCCAGAATTATAATCATACACTGTTTGTTCGTCGGCCAGAGGAGAACTGGCACCCCGACTGAGCCTGGTTTCTCCCAAGGTTTTTTTCTCCATCCTGACCCTGAAGGAGTTTTGGTTCCTTGCCACCGTTGCCTCTGGCTTTTGGCTTGCTCAGTTGGGGACTCCTAAATCTCATCTATATTACCGATCTGCCCGCATTGACACTATATGATACTGAAATGAGCTGGATAACATCACCGTTTCACCAGAACGGCTGTACAAATTCTGTTGCATTATTTTCCTGTTAACAATGTGAAGCTGCTCTGAAACAACTGGACTTGTAAAAAGCGCTGTATAAATAAAGATGACCTGACCACATGCAGATATCTATATACTTCATATTCATGAAAACAAATAGATGTTAATCTTTCAGCATTTGCATTCATCACATCATGCAGGAAGTGCTTCTATTTGGATGCTTTGCTTCACAATTATGAAAAATTCCCGTTTTTCCAAAGGATGTTTTGATCATTTTCTCATTAAGTTATGAAAACGTTATTTCTGAATGTTCCCTGAACGGGAATTTAAAATGTTACGGGAACATTCCATTTGATCATTTTTCAAACATTATGAGAACGTTACTTTTGAATGTTCTCTGAACATTCCGAAACATGTAGCAACATTTAACACCAGTCAAATGAGCATACGTGAAGCATGTTCTCCTGGTGTGACGACAGAGGACAGCGATGTGTGCTTATGATAAAGATGATTCATGCATCCATCTCTGTGTGATTTTTGCTGAGTCTCAGACTATTGCACTTTTCTTAGAATGCTTCTGTTTCTGTCCAGTCTCCGAATTCAGCAAAGCAAGACTTTTAATGTGAGATGCTGATCTGGTCCAGGTTTTAAAATAGTGAGCGTTTCCCCTCGGGCCAATTTACAGCCACTGCAGCTCCTGAGGAAGGTCATGCTGACAATCACAGATTATTACCGGCTCTGCAGTTATTTTTATGAATGTTCGAGTGCGCTATCTTGACTGTATTCAATATTTAATGACATTCACAGACAGTCATATCTGAAATATTGCTGAAAAAATGAGATGTAGATTAAAGCTTTCCCATTCACACCATTGTTTGTGATCACAAGTCTTTATGAGTGACACATTGAACTGATTTGTTTAACCTCCTAAACTCCAAAGACCCTGATCAGGAATGACGTCATCAAGCATATCATTTAAATGTTAAATGTCTGTGGAGGAGCTCAAGATTCAAGAGTTTTATTTGTCACATACACAGTTATATACAGAATATACAACCGGCAGTGAAATGTAAAAAAAAAAACGGTGAGGGAGTAGGGGACAATCAACTAGCCAGCCAGATCATCCGAATGCATGAATGGAGATCAATGGGGTGCGGCTGCCACAGCCTGATCTCCCACACCCTTGCTCTAACCTCATATTGAAAGCTTAGTCTACTTTCTGGAGATATGCATCACTTTGGCATTTGTTTTACACAGAGTAACTTATTTACACTAAATTACTCTAGGAGCATTTCCGCCTGGATTTGGTCTACCCAAATTGAAAAGCTTCCCATACACACATACAGTGGTCTCTAAATACACACTATTACTGTCATTTTACAGGAAACACTTTGAAGTTACATAAAATACTGCTAAAAGTGATACACATGTAAGTATATGCTGTCTGAGCTGTAACAACCCCCCAAAAAAGAGGCTCTTTTTGATTTTTTTTTTTTGGTAATAAATTCATTGTGAAAGTGTATATCTCAGGCCCTGTGCTCTAGCACCCTGCAGACGGTTCTGGCTGTTTCCACTAGATTCCAGAAAATACTGGAAAAAATGATTTTGTCTGTATCATGTATGCAAGATTTATTCGAAGGGAGGAATATTACCCTTTTTATGTGATTTCTACCTGTCCAAATGTAAAGTATCCCCATACCCATATACAGTGGTATAAATGCCAGTGTCATTTTACAGAAAACCCTCAAATTACATAAAACACTGCTGAAAGTGATAAATATTATAATATATGTTGTCTGTTCTATAATAAACAAACATATCAAATATTTAAAAAAAAAACCCCAAATAAGTGCTTTTTGATTTTTTTTGGTTATAAATTCATTTTGAAAGTGTATATCTCAGGCCCTGTGAGCTCTAGCACCCTGCAGACAGTTTTGGCTGTTTCCAGCATATGTCAGCAAACACTGGTTATTATTATATATTCTGTGATATTGCATTTATACCACTGTATATGGGGAGATTTGTATATTGGAGAGATTTGGATAGGTCGGAAATTACATTAAAAAAGGTAATATTCCTCCCTTTAGAACCATTTGCATAAATCTTGCATACATGATACAGACAAAATTATTTTTTCCAGTATTTGTTGCCATCTAGTAGAAACAGCCCAAATCGTCTGCAGGGTGCTAGAGCACACAGGGCATGAGTTACACACTTTCAAAAATGAATTTATAACCAATAAATAAATAAAAAGCGCCTCTTTTTGGGGGTAATAATTGTGTATTTAGACTACTGTATGTGGTTATGGGAAGCTTTTCAATTTGGGTAGGCCAAATCCAGGCGGAAATCTCCAAAATTGGTCCCAGAGCTTAAGATGTTAAAATACTGATCCGTTCAGAAAGTGGATTGATGAGTGAGTAATTGAATCAATCATTCAGCCGATTTGCTCAGAATCTTTATATGTTTCATATAAAGATACGACAGAAATGGTAAGTGTAATATGGCAGAATGCTGTTCTAAATATACACTCTAAAAATGCTGGGTTAAAAAGCAACCCAAATTGGGTTGAAAATGGACTAACCCAGTGACTGGGTTATTTTAACCCAGCGGTTGGGTTAAATGTCTGCTTAAAACAACCCATTTACTGGGTTAAAATAACCCAATCACTGGGTTAGTCCATTTTCAACCCAACTTGGGTTGCTTTTTAACCCAGCATTTTTTAGAGTGTAAGCCACTGTCACATTTGTTCAGAAGCACTGATTGATTCACGAACGAAACATAACCATCATTAGTGATTCATTGATCCGGTTCGTTCAAAAATGCTGATCACTTCATACAGTGAATCTCCTTTCCTCTGGAGTATTAAAGTCCTTGACATGGCTGCACTTGTTTTGTCAGAAGCAGTTTTTCTCATTCCGGTCATGATTAAAGCATCCCTGATTAAATATGTATGAGGATTTTTCTGTGGCAAAAGCAGTTTAATTAGTTTTCTGTGAATAGAAGGGTTTGGACCTTGAGAGAAGAGGATGCAGCACATGCCGTTTGGAGGCTGGGAACACAATATGTGACGATACACACTACATGTGCGGCTATGGCAAGCCATTTTGATTTTTAATCATTCCCAGGATATGAATTCTTAATATCAACAAATTCTTTATCAGAGTTGAATTTCCTCCAGTAAAAGCTATAATTCCTAATATCTGTAAATGTATTTTCACTAGTTAAATCTCACCATAGGCTGCCATTCAAATTCATTTGTTGATTTCTTGCTAGTCGAAATTCCAATTTCTCAGAAATGCAATTCGTACCATAGTAAAAATCATAATTTTTGATTATCAATAATTACTTTGTTACTAGTAAAAATATAACTTCCTGATATCAAGAACTCAGTTGTCACTAGTTGAAATGTTAAAGGTGCAATATGTCACATTTTTTCAGTAAAATATCCAAAAACCACTAGGCCAGTGTTATATATGTTTCCAACTATTTGTACATTGTGAGAAAATTGCTATTTTAATGCACAGAGTAACGTCATCACATCATTCTCCACACACTCAGATGTGTCTAATATGATCACCAGAGCTGCGTTCCCTCATACTCGTGATAAAGTGGGAATGGCAGCGGCGACTGTGGCATAATAAAAGTCCTGCTTCTCGTGAGGCGTGTGTCGCGTTCATCTCATTAACAATCGCTCCGGCGGCCTCGCTCAGCTCCACAACACTCGGTCCTGCTCCGCTTCACACTACAGTAACGTTAATAATCACATCCATGAACAGGATCTCTGCCCGAGTCTTTCCCACCGGCTGTGAGGGGAAGACCACATGTCCCTGCGCTCAAGCGTGCCGTCATCAAACTACGCCTTTGTTTTGAATAGACGACCTCTAGTGGTCAGAAGAGTTAACTCGGAAGAGTTCTGTAAATGTATTTCAATGTTACATTTGTTATTTCTGATATCACTAATTAGGAGAGTAATCTCTGATATCTAAAATGGCTTTCTTGCTAGTGAAAATCACATTCATGATATCAGAAATTAACATTGTCACTACACTCTAAAAAATGCTGGGTTAAAAACAACCCAAGTTGGGTTGAAAATGGACTAACCCAGCGATTGTTTTTTAAGCAAACAGTTAACCCAACCACTGGGTTAAAACAACCCATTTACTGGGTTATTTGTGTAAATGAAAATGTAATTGCTGGTATCAAGAATTCATATCCTGTTAATGAATAAAGGTCAAAAGGCTTGCCATACATTTTTACTAGTGGAAATGTAATTCCTGATATCAAAACCTGCCATTGTTACTAGAATCTAATTCCTGGTATCAAGAATTAGCATTCAACTAATAAAAATGTTATTGTTGATATCAAGAATTCATATCCTGGGAATGAATAAAAGTCAAAGTGGCTTGCCATACCCTTTTTTAAACTACATTATAAAGATTGAAGTCTTCAACTCTAAAGGTTTAGAGAAAAGCTGTGTAAAAAGTACATAAATAATAATGCAGTCAGTGTATGAACTGTTGTTGAATGGAAAGTGCTTAAGAAGGACTGAAGATTCTTCAGAATCAATAACAGCATGAGGGAATCATTTTTGTTGAGCTGTTGCTTTAATCTCCCAGTGTTTTTGTTTGGATGGGTTAATGTCTCCTCACCGTGATTCCTGAACAGAAGCCATCAGCACTTTCTCACTGATTATCTGTCAGAGTTCAGGGGTTGAGTCCTGTCAGACACCGATCATCTGTCACCACACATCATTATCTGCCGTTCTTTGCACTCACGGCGTCTCAACATTAATTTGCATATTATGATGCAAAATAAACATTAAAATATGAGGAGTTGATGGCGGTGAAAAGTCATTTTTAAAGGATTCATTCACTTCAAAATGAAAATGTCCTAATAATTTACTCTCCCCGAGTCTTTCTTTCTTCAGTGGTAAAGAAATGAAGTTTTTAGAGGAACACATTCCAGGATTTTCCTCCACATAATGGACTTCAGTGGGAACCAACGGCTGAAGGTCCAAATCAATGCAGTTTCAGAGGAAGGGCTTCAGAGGCTCTGCACGATCCCAGAGGACTAGAGTCTGATCCAGACAAACCATCGGACATTTTCAACACAAATAAACATTTATATACTTTTTAACCTCAGATGCTCGACTTCAGTGTTGTTGTTCTTCACGGCGTATGACGTCATCACGTTGGAAAGGTCACATGACGCAGGTGGAAGAGCCGACCCAGTGCCGAACAACTCCACCTCATGTTCTCCTCCAACTTTAAAATCATCCGACATCGTTGCTTCACCTTTATTTGTGTAAAGGCCGTTTGGTTTAGCCTTTGCACGTTCGTTTTAACACTGGGCCGGCTCTTCCACCTGCGTCACGTGACCTTTCCGACGTGATGACGTCAAACGGCGTGAAGAACAACAACACCGAAGTCGAGCATTTGAGGTTAAAAAGTGTATAAAGGTTGATTTTTTTTTATTTATTTTTTTTAGAAAATGTCTGATGGTTTGTCTAGATAAGCCCCCGAGTGAGTAAATTATCAGGACATTTTCATTTTGAAGTGAACTAATCCTTAAATAGCAGATTAATGTACGTCTCTTCTGCTCACCAAAGCTGCATTGATCTGATCATAAATCCAGTAAAACAGTGAAATATTCTCACATGAGAGTGATTCCTGAAGGGTCATGTGACACTGAAGACTGGAGTAATGATGATAAACTCAGCTTTGATCACAGGAATAAATCACACTTTACTATATATTCACACAGAGAACAGCTGATCTACACTGGAGGAATATTACACTGTAATTTTTGTAATTATTCCATGTATTTCTTTACATTACATTTACACTATACTCTTGGCAGATCATGTTTCATAAAAATGCTTGACCAGAAACAAAGTTTCACTTCCAAATTCAAGCCAGCGTCACTGCGGACACACACACCTGACAGCTGTTTCTTCATGCTCTAGATACGACACAGGTCTCAGCTTCATCCCTCTTGAGCCTTCAGCAGACGAACACTCATTAGTGAGCACTAAAATGACAGATGAGGGCTTCTATAATTAACATGTATCCGGTGCTGTGCTATGTTATTAGTGTGTGAGGGAGAATCAGAGAGAGATTCAGGCAGGTGAACGTGGTCATTATCTTACCTAACCTCGAACTTTCGTCTCACAGAGACAAACAAGAGCTGAGAGCGTCCGCACACACGTCGAGCGCTCCTATTTTGGGAATGCAACTGTCAGGGAGGAAAACACTCCTCCACATCAACTGTTTTTCTGCAGAAGTATTGCAGAATTAAGCAAACAGATCGATGCGCGCACATGTGAATCACCGCAGAGCACAGACAAACACGACGTCACGGTCAGGCCATCATTTTTGCAGTTTACAGAAGACAAGACTGTCACTTTGAGTCGGTCCACCTGTTTGATCACAGTCTCCCTGCATTAACATTCACAGACGTGTGAGCGACTGACCTCTGACGAGAGACTCCGTGCGCTGTTGTTCTTCTCATTCTGAGGCCATTCAAATACCTGCCAGAGTCATTTAGTCTGAGAAATTACTCTGTCTTTCCTGGAAATATCCTTGACATTTCCGCGTATGGAACAGGGCGTTCGGAGGAGCATGGTGCTGCTTGTACTTGTGGCAAGATGTGTGTGAAAGTGGGGAACAGAAGAAAGCTCCTCTTATCTAGCAGCAGATTAATGTGCTATTATAGAGCTCTAATTCCTGTCAGTGTTAAGATGCAAAATTCAAAGCATGTTCAGGGGGTCACGTATTGATCGACTTCATATTTCATTGTCAAAAAGGCTTTAGCAGTCTCTTCTGCTGCATTTGATCATAACTCCAGTAAAGCAGTGCAATATTCCTCCAGTGTAGATCAGCTGTTCTCTGTGTGAATATATAGTAAAGTGTGATTTATTCCTGTGATCAAAGCTGAGTTTATCATCATTACTCCAGTCTTCAGTGTCACATGACATGAAACACATCACAGCGTCCCATACTCAACTTACGTCAGGCACTTTATGCTAAAATCTGAAAGAATGTGTAAAGTTCTAGTTTCTGTTTCGGCATTAATATACTCATTCATTATTGATGGCTGAGCTTGATACCGTTACAGACCAGTGACAACATCAGACTTGAATCTGTTTAGATGTCTGAACACCCTAGCAACCACTTACTGTAGCAACCCCCAAGAACACCCTTGAAACATTCTAACAAAGCCATAGCAACCAGTCAAAACACCCTAGCAACCACCTACTGTAGCAGGGCCCTAGCAACCACCTACTGTAGCAATGCCCTAGCAGCCACCTAGAACACCCTTGCAACATTCTAACAACGACATAGAAACCAGCCAGAACACCCTAGCAAACAACTATTGTAGCAACACCCTAGCAACCACCTAGAGCTTCCTTGCAACATTCTATCTAAAAAAACATAGAAACCAGCCAGAACACCCTAGCAAACAACTATTGTAGCAACACCCTAGCAACCACCTAGAGCTTCCTTGCAACATTCTATCTAAAAAAACATAGAAACCAGCCAGAACACCCTAGCAAACAACTATTGTAGCAACACCCTAGCAACCACCTAGAGCACCCTTGCAACATTCTAACAAAGTCATTGCAACCCCCTACTGTAGCAAAGCCCTATCAACCATGTAGAACACCCTTGGAACATTCTAACAAAGCCATAGCAACCAGTCTGAACACCCTAGAAACCACCAACTGTAGCAATGCCCTAGCAGCCACCTAGAACACCCTTGCAACATTCTAACAAAGACATAGAAACCAGCCAGGACACCCTAGCAAACACCTACTGTAGCAATGCCCTAGCAACCACCTAGAACACCCTTGCAACATTCTAATAAAGCCCTAGCAACCAGTCTGAACACCCTAGTAACAACCCACTGAAGCAATGCCCTAGCAACCACCTACTGTTGCAGGGCCCAACCAACCACCTACTGTAGCAACACCTTAGCAACCACACAGAACACCCTTGCAACATTCTAACAAAACCATAGTAACCAGTTGGAACACCTTAGCAACTATCTACTGTAGCAATGCCCTAGCAACCACACTTGCAACATTTTAACAAAGCCACAGCAACCAGTCAGAACACCCTAGCAACTATCCACTGTAGCAATGCCCTAGCAGCCACCTAGAACACCCTTGCAACATTCTAACAAAGACATAGAAACCAGCCAGGACACCCTAGCAAACACCTACTGTAGCAATGCCCTAGCAACCACCTAGAACACCCTTGCAACCAGTCTGAACACCCTAGTAACAACCCACTGAAGCAATGCCCTAGCAACCACCTACTGTTGCAGGGCCCAACCAACCACCTACTGTAGCAACACCTTAGCAACCACACAGAACACCCTTGCAACATTCTAACAAAGCCATAGCAACCAGTCGGAACACCCTAGCAACCGCTATGTTGCTCTCTGTTTTGTTTTTCCTCTGTCTATAATGTCTCTGTCTCTTTCCTCCTTTCTGAGGACGTGTGTCAGTATCAGGTTAATGTTTAGAGACCAAGAGCTCAATAACTGATCAATTACCATTAGTGCAATGTGTATTTATTTTACAGTTTTAATATAGCACAACAACCTCCTTTTTTTTTTTTTTACAGTAGTCATCGATTTTCACAATTAATCCTTAAATCTTAATTATTTTATTTATACTTTGCGATTCTTGTTTTTTTTTTTTTTTTGGCTTGCAAAAAACTTTTGTTCATTTTTTTTTTTTTTTTTTTTTTTTCAAAGCTTCATTCTTTTGCAAATATATATGGCATGGATTTGATTCCATATAAATGTTTTTGATTCTGCACTGTATAAATCTCAACTCATTATACTTTGTTTCTTTTTGCATAGGTTTTTGAGTTTTACTTACTCCCAAAGGTAGAGATAACTTTAATTTTATCAAATAAATTGGACAGACCCTTTAAATAAACACTGTAAATTAAATTTATTTTACTAAAATGGAAAAAGCTTTTTTACAGTGTGCAGTAACATGCTCTATAAAGCCGCGCAGAAATGAAAGCCTCCACCGCAGCAGTCGTGCTTGAAATAAGGTCATTTTCATCAGTTTTACTTGCAGGGCTGCAAGAACACAGACACAGTGAGCCGTCCATCTCTCTATCTGCCCAGGGCAGTTGTGCGCTCGTTTAATGAAATGCTCTTACTGAGATGTTTTCTGAGATTAGACGATGTGTTTTGTCTTAATATCTCACCGTCCACGTCATAACAGTTGCAAATGACAAGTGCATAGTTATTGCAATAAATTGAACATTTATTGAAAGAACATTCTAGTTGTTGCTGGTAAAAATACAGGACGTGTTTTGTCTCGTGTCTCAAGAATATGCGAAATCCTTCCACCTCTTGAATGTGAATGTGAGTTGATGAGTGACAGGACGTTTTGTCAGTTGCTTGTTGCAAAAGCTGCCCTTTAACTCTTCATCCCACGGATATCTGGCTCATTTTTCAGTGTCTTTCTTTGTGCTTTTCATCGAGCAGTCAGCGCTTGATGTAATTATGAGTGAGACGACACCTGAATGATTTACGCTGTCATTCTTCCCAACGGGGAAAAATGCAAATCGGGGTAATAGAGGTTAGTCGGCGTATCTGAGTGCGTCTTTACTGTAATTTATTTTCTAATGCCTTTGCTGCAGATTAGCAGAATCACTCAAAACGTCACATTTGTCTCTCAGGACGACTAACAGACTGAATCCTTCCAGCCTAAACCTGAAATTAGACGGGGTCAGTTGTTAAGCAGGTCTGTTTGAGATGGATGACGAGTTTCTCTATCCCTTTGTCTGATTGTTAATCATATGCAGACTAAAATTACATGTTGTAATGTCATTCTTTGCTTTTCCAGAGCTGACATTACATTCTTCTGCACTGTAAAAAGATTATTTTCTTATAGCACCCAATTCATGTTAAATATGCTGATTAATTTTAGACCAAAATCAGAGTAACTAAAGGGAATTTTTAAATCTTTGCTATGATTAATAAAACATGTTCATAAAAGTTAGACTAGGGAACAGCCCTCAGGATTGTCAGTGTTGTTCATGAGGACTCTGATAGAAATCGAATTAAACTGCATCTAAACTTTTATCGCTGCACACTAAAATAAACTGTGTTCAGTATTCTCAGATCTGGCTGATGGACGATGGAGAGATGGATGCAATGGCAGATGGATGGAGGGATGGATGGAGGGATGGATGGACATATGGAGGGATGGATGGATGAATGGAGGGATGGAGGGATGGATGGACATATGGAGGGATGGATGGATGAATGGAGGGATGGAGGGATGGATGGACATATGGAGGGATGGATGGATGAATGGAGGGATGGATGGATGGATGGACATATGGATGGATGGATGGACATATGGAGGGATGGATGGACATATGGAGGGATGGATGGATGAATGGAGATGGATGGATGGATGGATGGATGGACATGGATGGATGGATGGACATATGGAGGGATGGATGGACATATGGAGGGATGGATGGATGAATGGAGGGATGGATGGATGGATGGATGGATGGACATGGATGGATGGATGGACATGGAGGGATGGATGGACATATGGAGGGATGGATGGATGAATGGAGGGATGGATGGATGGATGGATGGACATATGGAGGGATGGATGGACATATGGAGGGATGGATGGATGAATGGAGGGATGGATGGATGGATGGACATGGAGGGAATGGATGGATGAATGGAGGGATGGATGGATGGATGGATGGACATATGGAGGGATAGATGGATGGATGGATGGGATGACGGATGGATGGATGGATGGATGGATGGATGGATGGATGGATGGATGGGATGGGATGGAATGACAGATGGATGGATGGATGGATGATGGATAGATGGAATGACAGATGGATGACAGACAGATGATGGATGGATGGATGGATAGATGAATGGATGGATAGATGTGAATGACGGATGGATGGATAGATGGATGGATGGAAGGATGGGATGGAATGACAGATGGATGGATGGATGGATGGATGGATGGATGGATGGATGGATGGATGGATGGATGGAAGGATGGAATCACGGATAGATGGAATGATGGATGGAAGGATGGATGGAATGACAGATGGATGGATGGATGGATGGATGGAATGACAGATGGATGGATGGATGGATGGATGGATGGAATGATGGATGGATGGATGGATGGATGGATGGAATGACGGATGGATGGATGAATGGACAGAAGTAAGGATGATGGATGGATGGATGGAATGACGGATGGATGGATGGATGGAATGACGGATGGATGGATAATGGATAGATGGAATGACAGATGGATGACAGACAGATGATGGATGGATGGATGGAATGACTTACACACACAGTGCGTCACTCTAAATGAGTCCGTCTGATCAGTAGCCATCGATTGAGAGAGGAAGGTAAAGCTGAACAGTCGACGCTCTGCGTTCTTTGAAATATTGCACTGTCAGTTTCCATTGGCTGCAGTGTGCCGTGATGCAGCTGTGCCACGTGTGTGAGCTCATCGCCTCATGGTTTAATGGAAGCGTACGCTCGACTGTTTCACTTGTAATCAGAGTTTATTCACGGTGAAAGCCGCCTAATTAAAACCTGGCTAATTATGACAGAATCGCAACAATAATGGCTATTTATAGAGTCGTTCTGCCATCACAGTCTTACCGTTTGCTTTCATGTGACGTGTGATAACTATGTAACATTCTACTATTAGATGTATTTTTTTTTAGAATTGAACAGTAAAATGTATTTCAACATAATTCGCCAAGCATCATAAAATAAGACAAGAAAATAAAGAAATGGAAAATCAAAGAACATAATAAAATAAGTAAAAATCAATTAAAAAAATAAAAAAAGGTTTAAGTACTTTTTCATTCATTTCAGCAATAAGAAATATTGAGACATGTTTGATATATTTATCATTGCATATGTTTCATAGTGTACACTGCATATATACTGTATTTTATAAATAGCATGCACATGCAGTAGCTGACTCTCTAACCTTCTCAACACAAATCTGAGGAGGCAAGTGACGTCAACAGGAATAAATATAAGCAGCGTATATCTGTAATCTACTCAGCAGAGAACGTTTTTCACTGGTGTGTGTGTGTGTGTCCGTCCATCAATCAATCATTCAGTCACATGACGTGGTTTGCATGCACTCATTGGAGGTGATCATGAGCAGAAGTCTTACTGCGGTAAAACTACAGCATGCAGAAAGAGCCACATCTCCCCCTGCTGACGTACCAGAGATCCAGTGAAGCACACATCTGTAACCCTGAGAGACTGAACAACACTCATCCTGACAGTCCAGTCAGCTTTATTTCTACAGCGCTTCACACAGTACAGATCGGTTCAAAGCAGGATGATCAATGATGAAACAGTTATTTAACTGTAAATTATATTTAAATGCAACATTTGCATGGGTCTTAAGCAGTATGCAAGGAAGAAAACAATAATTTTATTCTTTTATTCTTTAGAAATTGATCAAAAGTGACAGTAAAGACATTTATAGTGTTATAAAACATTCTATTTCAAATAAATGCTGAACTTTTGAACTTTGTATTCATCAAAGAATCCTGAAACATAAAATGTATCACAGTTTCTACAAACATATGAACTGCTAATAATCATAAATGTGTGCTGATCATCAGATCCTCATCTGAGAATGATCAGTGAAGGATCATGTGACACTGAAGACTGGAGTAATGATGATAAACTCAGCTTTGATCACAGGAATAAATCACACTTTATTTAACCCAGCATAGTTTATACATTTTTACTATAATACTGGCTTCTTTTTTTTTTTTTACGTCTGACCCAAGATTTGAGTTACACAAAAACTACCCAAACGCTGGGTTGTCACGTCTGACCCAAACCCGGGGTCTGAGTAACACAAAAACTACCCAAACGCTGGGTAGTTACGTCTGTTCCAAGATTTGAGTTACACAAAAACTACCCAAACGCTGGGTTGTCACGTCTGACCCAGGATCTGAGTTACACAAAAACTACCCAAACGCTGGGTTGTCACGTCTGACCCAAACCCGGGGTCTGAGTAACACAAAAACTACCCAAACGCTGGGTAGTTACGTCTGTTCCAAGATTTGAGTTACACAAAAACTACCCAAACACTGGGTTGTTACGTCTGACCCAGGATCTGAGTTACACAAAAACTACCCAAACGCTGGGTTGTTACGTCTGACCCAGGTCTGACCCAAACACTGGATTGTTACGTCTGACCCAGGATCTGAGTTACACAAAAACTACCCAAACGCTGGGTTGTTACGTCTGACCCGGGATCTGAGTAACACAAAAACTACCCAAACGCTGGGTTGTCACGCCTGACCGGGATCTGAGTTACACAAAAACTACCCAAACGCTGGGTTGTTACGTCTGGGATCTGAGTAACACAAAACTACCCAAACGCTGGGTTGTCACGTCTGACCCAGACCCGGGATCTGAGTAACACAAAAACTACCCAAACGCTGGGTTGTCACGTCTGACCCAGACCCGGGATCTGAGTAACACAAAAACTACCCAAACGCTGGATCTGACCCTGACCCAGGATCTGAGTTACACAAAAACTACCCAAACGCTGGGTTGTCACGTCTGACCCAGGATCTGAGTAACACAAAAACTACCCAAACGCTGGGTTGTTACGTCTGACCCAGGATCTGAGTATCACAAAATCTACCCAAACGCTGGGTTGTCACGTCTGACCCAGGATCTGAGTATCACAAAATCTACCCAAACGCTGGGTTGTCACGTCTGACCCAGGATCTGAGTATCACAAAATCTACTCAAACGCTGGGTTGTCACGTCTGACCCAGGATCTGAGTATCACAAAATCTACCCAAACGCTGGGTTGTCACGTCTGACCCAGGATCTGAGTAACACAAAAACTACCCAAACGCTGGGTTGTCACGTCTGACCCAGGATCTGATCCAAGATCTACCCAAACGCTGGGTTGTCACGTCTGACCCAGGATCTGAGTATCACAAAATCTACCCAAACGCTGGGTTGTCACGTCTGACCCAGGATCTGAGACGCTGGGTTGTCACGTCTGACCCGGGATCTGAGTATCACAAAAACTACCCAAACGCTGGGTTGTCACGTCTGACCCAGACCCGGGATCTGAGTAACACAAAAACTACCCAAACGCTGGGTTGTCACGTCTGACCCAGACCCGGGATCTGAGTTACACAAAAACTACCCAAACGCTGGGTTGTCACGTCTGACCCAGGATCTGAGTAACACAAAAACTACCCAAACGCTGGGTTGTTACGTCTGACCCAGGATCTGAGTATCACAAAATCTACCCAAACGCTGGGTTGTCCCGTCTGACCCAGGATCTGAGTAACACAAAAACTACCCAAACGCTGGGTTGTCACGTCTGACCCAGGATCTGAGTATCACAAAATCTACCCAAACGCTGGGTTGTCATCTGACCCAGGATCTGAGTATCACAAAATCTACCCAAACGCTGGGTTGTCACGTCTGACCCAGGATCTGAGTATCACAAAATCTACCCAAACGCTGGGTTGTCACGTCTGACCCGGGATCTGAGTAACACAAAAACTACCCAAACGCTGGGTTGTCACGCCTGACCCAGGATCTGAGTAACACAAAACTACCCAAACGCTGGGTTGTCACGTCTGACCCAGGATCTGAGTATCACAAAATCTACCCAAACGCTGGGTTGTCACGTCTGACCCAGGATCTGAGTATCACAAAAACTACCCAAACGCTGGGTTGTCACGTCTGACCCAGGATCTGAGTATCACAAAATCTACCCCGCTGGGTTGTCATCTGACCCAGGATCTGAGTATCACAAAATCTACCCAAACGCTGGGTTGTCACGTCTGACCCAGGATCTGAGTATCACAAAATCTACCCAAACGCTGGGTTGTCACGTCTGACCCGGGATCTGAGTATCACAAAAACTACCCAAATGCTGGGTTGTCACGTCTGACCCAGACCCGGGATCTGAGTAACACAAAAACTACCCAAACGCTGGGTTGTCACGTCTGACCCAGACCCGGGATCTGAGTTACACAAAAACTACCCAAACGCTGGGTTGTCACGCCTGACCCAGGATCTGAGTAACACAAAACTACCCAAACGCTGGGTTGTTACGCCTGACCCAGGATCTGAGTATCACAAAATCTACCCAAACGCTGGGTTGTCCCGTCTGACCCAGGATCTGAGTAACACAAAAACTACCCAAACGCTGGGTTGTCACGTCTGACCCAGGATCTGAGTATCACAAAATCTACCCAAACGCTGGGTTGTCACGCCTGACCCAGGATCTGAGTATCACAAAATCTACCCAAACGCTGGGTTGTCACGCCTGACCCAGGATCTGAGTATCACAAAATCTACCCAAACGCTGGGTTGTCACGCCTGACCCGGGATCTGAGTAACACAAAACTACCCAAACGGCTGGTTGTCACGTCTGACCCAGGATCTGAGTAACACAAAAACTACCCAAACGCTGGGTTGTCACGTCTGACCCAGGATCTGAGTATCACAAAATCTACCCAAACGCTGGGTTGTCACGTCTGACCCAGGATCTGAGTAACACAAAATCTACCCAAACGCTGGGTTGTCACGTCTGACCCAGGATCTGAGTATCACAAAATCTACCCAAACGCTGGGTTGTCACGTCTGACCCAGGATCTGAGTATCACAAAATCTACCCAAACGCTGGGTTGTCACGTCTGACCCGGGATCTGAGTAACACAAAAACTACCCAAACGCTGGGTTGTCACGTCTGACCCAGGATCTGAGTAACACAAAAACTACCCAAACGCTGGGTTGTCACGTCTGACCCAGGATCTGAGTATCACAAAATCTACCCAAACGCTGGGTTGTCACGTCTGACCCAGGATCTGAGTAACACAAAATCTACCCAAACGCTGGGTTGTCACGTCTGACCCAGGATCTGAGTAACACAAAAACTACCCCCCACCCCCCCAAAAAAGACCCAAAAGGCCCAACCTTTTTTAGTGTGATTATTGAAAATGTGATTATTTGCATTCAGCACTGTTTGAAAACCACTGATCTAATCCATGTGTTTGTGTGTATCTGCTGTTTGTTTGAGTGGAGATGCAAATCATACAGACACTTATTTGTCTCTAATTCCTATTCTTCCTTTCATATCTGACTCGACTCCTGCATTCATTCTTTACTGTAGATTAGAGCATGTCTTCCACCAATTCATTTTATCCCTACGTAATGGCTCTCCAGAGGGACATAATTGCCGCGTGCTGTATTACAGTCTGACATGTTATAACAAATAATACCTCTCCTTTTAAATATTCATGGGCAAATGTTTCCGAAAGTCTCCCTCTGCAGAAGCGTCTCTTTAATAATGACTTGGGAGGATGAATTTTCAATTTAAAGCACGACTGCTCATGCTAATGAAACCTTACATCGTTCTGCGGTGGATTTTAATTGTGCACGGCAAACTTCACTAAAAAGTCATTCTTCTTTGTCTCAGAATTGAGTTAAAATAGCTCCTACTGTGAGGAATCGTTTGCTTGATCTTTTAAGGTAAAAGACCTCAGTTTTGGAAAATGAAACTAAACCGCAAAAATGACTTGCATGCATGAGCTGCTTCACATTTAAAAATGCAGATTTGCAAATGAATGCCCCCTCACACTTTTAAAACGGGAGCGATCCCTTTATGCTCTGAAATATCTCATGCACTTTTTCCTCTAAATGAATGTTGGTCAGGTTCCTCTCTCTCCCGCTTCAGGTTTAATCTGTAAGAAGTGTTGAAAGAGCAGATCCTGCATTCATTTATCAGCAGGCCGTTTCTGTTCACTGGAAGCCAAAAATCCATTCGGCTTTATGATGATACAAGGAATCTGCAATGCATTCCTTATTAGCTTGCAAATTAACTCCATAGTCCTCCTGGGCGCTTGTGTTTGTTCTAGAATCGCTGATGTAGCACTAAATGTGATTGAGAGATTTACTTGCATGTGGAGTGAGTTAAAGAAGTGAAAACACTCACCCATCCATTTCTCCAGTTGCGTTTTCTGTGTGGTCTCTGATGACGAGGGCGGGGCAACCTGTCACTCACATGACATCCACCAATAGCAAACCACCACCATCCAATCAATTCCCCACAGACAAAATCAAGCCCCGCCCTACATTTGTTCTTGTTTGAGAAGCGCTTCACTGGGATACACGGCACAATAGGGAAGAAATGATGAGCGCAACTTCGCTTTCATGCTGACTTTAATTGGCCAGACACTCTCAAACCTCTCTCAAAAAGTATTCATATTTTGAGATCTGTGGAAACAGACACTAGAAAGCTTCTGACAAGAGTAAATTGAGTTTACACTCCATGCACACGCTCTTAATGATGCCTCTGGAGAGCCCTAGAAACACGAGGAGCCACGGGGCCGAGACGAGAGAGCCCACGCGTCTGAAGGGCAGCTTTATGCTGCATACGGCCCTGCAGCCCTTCTGAAGTATAGCATGCTTTTAAAAAGTGTGCTTATTACAGTACGTATAGTACTTATCACTGAATAATGGCACTGCTGTCTTTTTAAGAGCTGCTTTACAGAGAATTAGTCTCATTTTGATGAAGTTTGCATCATTATTATCACAGTATAGCTGCTTTGAAACGATCTGTATTGCATGAAGTGTTATAGAAATATAGCTGATTTGACTATAGAAATCATTTACTTTCAAAGAACATACTTAACTCTTTCCCCACTAGCATTTTTTAAATAAATGGGGGTAACCCAGCAGGCACAGGATTTATGGAGCTTTTCCATTACCAATAACGACTCGACTCGGCTCGGCTCGGCTCACTTTTCACTCCGTTTTCCATTGCAGAAAGTACCTCCACAATAGTACCTGGTTGTCATAGCGACGCCGCAGGAAACTGCAGTGATGATTCTCCCTGACCAATCAGCAGTCTGCTGTGTTTTCACGTCACAATTTAGTATCGCTTGGAACCTCGCCGGAGGTGATACGAAAAAACGCAGGTACAGGTACAACTTTTACACAGTGGAAAACCAAACAAAGGCGAGTTGAGGCGAGCTGGTACTGTGTAGTGGAAAAGCGCCATTAGACTCCAACATCAGTCAGACATTGGATTTGGGTTGAAAATGAAAATTGGTTTGACGTCTAAATCCAAAGTTTGTTTGACATCAAGCTTCCCCCGGAGGAGGGCCGGGGGAAAATTCCAATTTGTCGTACTGTTTCTCAACAAAGGAGCAGTTTCCAAAATCTCTGGGTGCCAAGAGAACGCGCTTGGCGGTGTTCGACGCTCCCATGCCTTGTCACCCTCAGGCGCCTCTCCTATAGGGGTGCTGGCTGTGTTTGGGACACACACACAAGCAGCCTCCCCAACCTCGCGCGCCCCCTCAGCGGAAGCAGGTAAGTGTTGCACAGCACACTCAGACCCCACTTGGGCCGCTACCTTGCCGTCCGAGTCGGGTCCCTGCATGCCGGCAAAGGCGGCGGCCAATCTTGGATCTGCGATTTCTGAACCAATCCCTTCACAGGCTGCCATTCAGAATGTTAACGCAGAAACAGATCTTCAGGTGCATCTTCGATTCTCCCTCGACACAGACCGTTCATACGCTTTGCATTCGACGGACGAGCATATCAGTACAAGGTCCTACCCTTAGGGCTGGCCCTGTCGCCCCGTGTCTTCACGAAAGTCGTGGAGGCGGCCATTGCTCCCACGAGAGAGCGTGGTGTTTGCATCCTCAACTACCTTGACGACTGGCTGATCCTTGCCCAGTCGCGAGAGCAGTTTGCGAGCACAGGGACATGGTGCTCAGTCACGTTGAATTTTGGTCCTCCCCCCTTACTAACCAGATTGACTTTATTTCTGTCAGATGTTTACAGAAGCTCTTATTGAGAATTAACAGAGGTTTAGATGGTAATGTTTTTTGTCCCCATGGTGATCAGTGTTTGCTTTAGTTGGCCAGTTTGACTCTTGACTTTTCAACATTAGTTTCTCCTACTGCTGTAACTGTGTTTGTTACGGCAAGAGCAGCAAGAGAAATTGTGTTCAGATGATGTCAGCTATTTGATGATGATAAAGATATGATTCACTGATCATATTCAGAGTCTGTTATAGATATCATGTTATTAATTTCTCATTATTGATTGTAATAGTCCTGTGATTGTCCAGCAGTGTTCTAATCTGAGGGATTGTGCAGCGAAGAGTTTTAAAGATACACACAGATATTAAAGAATCAGCGTACCAGCGTACATTTCACCCTTTTATATGATTATTATTATAATTTATGTATTTATTTTTTATGGTGGGGTGCTTATTGAGAACTATTTTGACGCAGTGGTGACATCATAGTCCAACAGAAGAATTGCAATAAAAAAGCGGAACACGTTTTATTATTATTATTATTAATAATTATTATTATTTGTGAATTTCATTTATTCTTGTTGTTGTTCATTTCCATATCATGTCACTGTAGCCGCGTTTCCATTACAGATTTACGCAAAACTGTTGCGATATTTTCTAAATGTCAATAAAAAACTATTGTGAAATGACAGCCTTTCCATTAACTGTTGTTAACCGGCTAAATATTATGTTTTTTTTCCCCTCTCGTGAAGTCATTCCAAAAATGATGCCACGTATGTGTATCCCAGCCACCGCACTAGCCATTATTTGTAATGGAAAGGAGACGTAGGCGTGTTATTCAAGCATTAATTCAAATTAAAAGAGCGACATGTTTGAATTTGCATGGTGGTAACTCACCAACTCAACCTCTTTTTTTTTTTTTTAACCATTTCGTTAGCTTGGCTTGAAATTTTGTTTGTTGGAAATATGAGCTGAATTTAGAAATGCTTTTGAAATTAATAACTTTGCGTTTAATAAACAAAATACATTTTTGAAATGAAGATTTAGTAACCTATTTAGTTTCGTAATTAGGCTATGTTTAAATATTAGCCTATACTATTATTTTTTTAATTTCATATTATGAAAAGTGAGCACAACCTTCTACACACACTATGTCATTTGAACGAGAAAAATATGTCATTATTACGACATAACATCTCGTTATTACCATAAAAAATGTTGAAATGACATAACATCTCGTTATTACGAGACAATTGAGTGGAAAAAATATCCCTATGTGGCAGCAATGCGTCACCGTAGCAACCAGGTGACCTGTAAATGTGAAAAAACTGTTTCCAGTGCAGTTTTGCAACGACCCGAGATCCAGCTCAAACACAGCGGAGGGCTGTCATGGAGTCTAAACGCAAGTAAATGCACATCCATCTCTCAACAGTTTATGTCCTTCCAGAAAAACATTAAGTATGCCTACCACTGGTTATAAACATTAGACACCACCAGCCTCCACCATCATCAGCAGGACCAGCTCGGTGGTACTGGTGGTGGTGGCCGGAGTGTCAGAGTCTGCTGATGGCAGAGGCCGAGGAGGTCTAAACCATTTTCGTAAATCCATTTTTTGTCTATAATTAGGCTAACAGTTAGCGCTAACTGTCTATGATAAAGACGGACAAACTGAAATGGACTCTGCAAATCAAATGTAGCAAGGCTACTCAGCGACCAATAAGCATTGACCAATGATGGCCGCGCCTCATGTCATGGACAACCAAAATTATACGTTTTCCCCGTTCATTTCATTTAAGTTACAGTTTGTACTACATTTAATACTGGCTGACGCTGGATTAGTTGGAGTCCAACGTCTTCCTGACGTCACATTGACATACTGTGCCTGCTGGGAAGGGGCATTTCCTTTTAACATTGTATTTTCCCCAAAATTTTATTTGGGGAAGTAAAATTGAATTATTAAGCAAATTGAATTATTTATTCAGGAATATGTGCATTTATGTATGTATTTATTTGCACATTTATTTATTTATTGTTTTTGCATGTTTTGTCCTCCATACCAAACAACATCAATATTTCAAGTTTCAATGGTAGGCCTACTTAAGTCTAATGGACGTCCCACCGCACTGCCATCTGACTGGGAAATATTTTGCGGAGTGCCTAACAATTCAGTCTGTACTTCCACATTCATCAGAAAGACATCTGTGAGGAAACCCTGTAAGTTACCAAACTTCTGTGGGTTGTTTTGTTATTGCTGTTATTTTCCATGAATATGAAGCCTTCAGACTCGCATCCTGGACAGGTGTTTAGTGAGTCTGTGTTGTTCAGCTGCTGTCCAGCAGAGGCCAGCGTGACATAGGGAGTGTGCTCAGTGAACACTGGAGGAGACCGGGGCATGTTGTCACAGTGGGAACATAAAATTAAACAGCATAATGTTGACTTTTACAACCAAGTGTAAACAGCAAAACTATTGTAAAGTACAAAACACTCACGAATCAGATTCAACAAAACCTAAAAATACTGCGATCATGTGACAACTATCCCAGATCTGCCTTTATATAATAATCACATCTTGCTTTTACTTGAGATATCTGGCATTTCTGTGGTTAAACAGAAATCTGTCCCTTTTGTTTTGGTGGATTTCTCATCATGACGCTTGTTTTGGGAATTTGGAAGAAATTATGACACAATGCATGTACAAATCAACTTTGTTCCCTGAATATTTAATGAGAATTGCATTCTAAACCTCACTGGTTTTAAGGACGCATTTTTGAATCAAGTGTCCCATGATGCCTTTATGGTTAAATAGTCATGATTCTTAGTGTTTTATAACATCACAGTGAAAAACCAGTCATGCATTTTAGTCATGCATCTTTTGCTGACATTTGACGTACAGTTTTAGGTGTTTATTTATTATATATTATATCTGTGTGAGGTTGTGTATTATGGTCATTTCATGGTCAGTAACTGAAATGTAATTTGGTGAATCCAGATCCATTTTGTGAAGGTCTTGTCTTTCAGAGATGAGAAACATGACAGCAGAAGTAAAGGCGGGCTGCTGTGTTTTCATTGGCCGCTGGTCTTTTCTTGGCAGGACTGAGGAGGAGGAAGGAAGTTGAGCTCTCCACCGTTTACTCTTTCCTGTGAGCAAGCATGGGAATCGTCTCACGAGTTTCCTCAGTATCTCTCTCTTATCTGTGTCAGCTGGTCCAGTCTCACACACGTCTAAGGCCCCGTCCACACGAAGCCAGAGCTGCGTACACACGAGAGCACTGAAACTGACACAAAACGATGTAGTACACATTCCAAGCCAGTGTGTGGCGCTGTAATTCTGCCACAGAAATACATTAAAAACAGAGAAGAAGAGTTGTGTCTAGAAGGGGTACAGCAGTGGTAGGAAGTGAGGCAAAACCTCACAATAAAATAACAATAAATACATTTGCCACTTACCAGATTGTTTTATTAACACCTACACCTGCCCCAACCCTAAACCTACCCTTACAATAATGCAAATACAGTAATTAAATGACGCAATATGGATGTGTGCAGTGCCCGTAGCTGTATCCCTTCTAGTCTTTCCCGTGCAGGACATGGTGTGATGACATCACTGTTTCGCAAAATATACGGATTGTCTGTACACATGAAAACGCAAGGGTGTCGTTTTCAGATTTATCCACTCTGGGACCCGGTTTCAGAAAATATTGTTTTTTTGCTCCCAAAACATCGGCTCCGTGTGGACGAAACGCTGATACGATACAAAATGTTTACGTATACAGCTAAAGGCGGAAATTACATGAAAAAGGTAATATTCATCCCTTCAGATATATTTAAATAAATCTTGCATAGGGGAGAGCAAGGCACAGCCTAACACTTTTTGACTTTCTCAGTTTGTGTAAATCGACTTGGGGTTCAGAGTATTTATTTTTTCCCACATTAATTTCCCACATGTCTATTACAATTATGTGGTTTTGTTTCATTAATACAGTGTGTACTTTTTTCCTGATTTCCCCCGAAAGAATGGAAGTGAAATGTGACAACATGCCCCATAGGTGGAGTACATTGTAACATGTGAGGGGTACAGTGTAACATGTGAGGGGCTCATTGTGACATGTGAGGGGTACAGTGTAACATGTGAGGGGCACAGTGTAACATGTGAGGGGCACAGTGTAACATGTGAGGGGCACAGTGTAACATGTGAGGGGCTTGTGACATGTGAGGGGCACAGTGTAACATGTGAGGGGCACAGTGTAACATGTGAGGGGCTCATTGTGACATGTGAGGGGTACAGTGTAACATGTGAGGGGCTCATTGTGACATGTGAGGGGTACAGTGTAACGTGAGGGGCTCATTGTGACATGTGAGAGGTTCATTGTAACGTGAGGGGCTCATTGTGACATGTGAGGGGTACAGTGTAACATGTGAGGGGCTCATTGTAACGTGAGGGGTACAGTGTAACATGTGAGGGGCTCATTGTAACATGTGAGGGGCTCATTGTAACATGTGATGGGTACAGTGTAACGTGAGGGGTACAGTGTAACGTGAGGGGCTCATTGTAACATGTGATGGGTACAGTGTAACGTGAGGGGTACAGTGTAACATGTGAGGGGCACAGTGTAACGTGAGGGGTACAGTGTAACATGTGAGGGGCTCATTGTAACGTGAGGGGTACAGTGTAACGTGAGGGGTACAGTGTAACATGTGAGGGGCTCATTGTAACGTGAGGGGTACAGTGTAACGTGAGGGGTACAGTGTAACGTGAGGGGCTCATTGTAACATGTGAGGGGCTCATTGTAACGTGATGGGTACAGTGTAACATGAGGGGTACAGTGTAACATGTGAGGGGCACAGTGTAACGTGAGGGGCACAGTGTAACATGTGAGGGGTACAGTGTAACGTGAGGGGTACAGTGTAACGTGAGGGGCTCATTGTAACATGTGAGGGGCTCATTGTAACGTGATGGGTACAGTGTAACATGTGAGGGGTACAGTGTAACATGTGAGGGGCACAGTGTAACGTGAGGGGCACAGTGTAACATGTGAGGGGCACAGTGTAACGTGAGGGGCACAGTGTAACATGTGAGGGGTACAGTGTAACATGTGAGGGGCTCATTGTAACATGTGAGGGGCACAGTGTAACATGTAAGGGGCACAGCGTAACATGTGAGGGGTACAGTGTAACATGTGAGGGGCACAGTGTAACATGTGAGGGGCACAATGTAACGTGGGGGGTACAGTGTAACATGAGGGGCACAGTGTAACATGAGGGGCACAGTGTAACGTGAGGGGCACAGTGTAACGTGAGGGGTACAGTGTAACGTGAGGGGCACAGTGTAACATTTGAGGGGTACAGTGTAACATGTGAGGGGCTCATTGTAACGTGAGGGGTACAGTGTAACGTGAACAGTGTAACGTGAGGGGCACAGGCGTGAGGGGTACAGTGTAACGTGAGGGGCACAGTGTAACATTTGAGGGGTACAGTGTAACGTGAGGGGCTCATTGTAACGTGAGGGGTACAGTGTAACGTGAGGGGTACAGTGTAACATGTGAGGGGCTCATTGTAACGTGAGGGGTACAGTGTAACATGTGAGGGGCACATTGTAACATTTGAGGGGCTCATTGTAAACGCGTCTCTGTGTGGACTAAGTGCATTCTCAAGGGAATGAGAGACCGGGGCTAGTTGTCACACTTTTTTACTCCGGTGAATATTTACCTGTTTAAACAAACCTTAAAATCTTGACCTCAAAAATACATGTTGACACTTTATGGGCACCTTATTAAAGCGCTCTTAAACTCTGACCCTGATCATTTACACTTAATTACTCTTTAGGGGAGACTTTAGATTTGGGTAGGCGGAAATTACATGAAAAAGGTAATATTCATCCCTTCAGATATATTTAAATAAATCTTGCATAGGGGAGAGCAAGGCACAGCCTAACGCTTTTTGACTTTCTCAGTTTGTGTAAATCGACTTGGGGTTCAGAGTATTTATTTTTTCCCACATTAATTTCCCACATGTCTATTACAATTATGTGGTTTTGTTTCATTAATACAGTGTGTACTTTTTTCCTGATTTCCCCCGAAAGAATGGAAGTGAAATGTGACAACATGCCCCATAGGTGGAGTACATTGTAACATGTGAGGGGTACAGTGTAACATGTGAGGGGCACAGTGTAACATGTGAGGGGCTCATTGTGACATGTGAGGGGTACAGTGTAACATGTGAGGGGCTCATTGTGACATGTGAGGGGCACAGTGTAACATGTGAGGGGCTCATTGTGACATGTGAGGGGTACAGTGTAACATGTGAGGGGCTCATTGTGACATGTGAGGGGTACAGTGTAACATGTGAGGGGCTCATTGTGACATGTGAGGGGTACAGTGTAACATGTGAGGGGCTCATTGTGACATGTGAGAGGTTCATTGTAACATGTGAGGGGTACAGTGTAACGTGAGGGGCTCATTGTAACATGTGAGGGGTACAGTGTAACATGTGAGGGGCTCATTGTAACGTGAGGGGTACAGTGTAACATGTGAGGGGCTCATTGTAACATGTGAGGGGCTCATTGTAACATGTGATGGGTACAGTGTAACGTGAGGGGTACAGTGTAACATGTGAGGGCTCATTGTAACATGTGAGGGGCTCATTGTAACATGTGATGGGTACAGTGTAACGTGAGGGGTACAGTGTAACATGTGAGGGGCTCATTGTAACGTGAGGGGTACAGTGTAACGTGAGGGGTACAGTGTAACGTGAGGGGCACAGTGTAACATGTGAGGGGCACAGTGTAACATGTGAGGGGTACAGTGTAACGTGAGGGGCACAGTGTAACGTGAGGGGCACAATGTAACATGTGGGGGGTACAGTGTAACATGAGGGGCACAGTATAACATGTGAGGGGTACAGTGTAACGTGAGGGGCACAGTGTAACGTGAGGGGCACAGTGTAACGTGAGGGGTACAGTGTAACGTGAGGGGCACAGTGTAACATTTGAGGGGTACAGTGTAACATGTGAGGGGCTCAGTGTAACATGAGGGGCACAGTGTAACATGTGAGGGGCTCATTGTAACGTGAGGGGTACAGTGTAACGTGAGGGGTACAGTGTAACGTGAGGGGTACAGTGTAACATGTGAGGGGCTCATTGTAACGTGAGGGGTACAGTGTAACATGTGAGGGGCACATTGTAACATTTGAGGGGCTCATTGTAACATGTGAGGGGCACAGTGTAACATGAGGGGTACAGTGTAACGTGAGGGACACAGTGTAACATGTGAGGGGTACAGTGTAACGTGAGGGACACAGTGTAACATGTGATGGGTACAGTGTAACGTGAGGGGTACAGTGTAACATGTGAGGGGCACAGTGTAACGTGAGGGGCTCATTGTAACATGTGAGGGGTACAGTGTAACATGTGAGGGGTACAATGTAACGTGAGGGGCACAGTGTAACATGTGAGGGGTACAGTGTAACATGTGAGGGGTACAGTGTAACGTGAGGGGCACAGTGTAACGTGAGGGGCACATTGTAACGTGAGGGGCACAGTGTAACATGTGAGGGGCACAGTGTGACATGTGAGGGGCACAGTGTAACGTGAGGGGCACAGTGTGACATGTGAGGGGCTCATTGTAACATGAGGGGTACAGTGTAACATGTGAGGGGCACAGTGTAACGTGAGGGGTACAGTGTAACATGTGAGGGGCACAGTGTAACGTGAGGGGTACAGTGTGACATGTGAGGGGCTCATTGTAACATGAGGGGTACAGTGTAACGTGTGAGGGGCACAGTGTAACGTGAGGGGTACAGTGTAACATGTGAGGGGCTCATTGTAACATGTGAGGGGTACAGTGTAACATGTGAGGGGCACATTGTAACATGTGAGGGGCACAGTGTAACGTGAGGGGTACAGTGTGACATGTGAGGGGCACAGTGTAACGTGAGGGGCACAGTGTAACGTGTGAGGGCACAGTGTAACGTGAGGGGCACAGTGTAACGTGTGAGGGCACAGTGTAACGTGAGGGGCACAGTGTAACGTGAGGGGCACAGTGTAACGTGAGGGGCACATTGTAACGTGAGGGGCACAGTGTAACATGTGAGGGTACACAGTGTAACATGTGAGGGGCTCATTGTAACATGTGAGGGGCACAGTGTAACGTGAGGGGTACAGTGTAACATGTGAGTTGCTCATTGTAACATGTGAGGGGTACAGTGTAACGTGAGGGGCACAGTGTAACGTGAGGGGCACAGTGTAACGTGAGGGGCACAGTGTAACGTGAGGGGCACAGTGTAACGTGAGGGGCACATTGTAACGTGAGGGGCACAGTGTAACATGTGAGGGGTACACAGTGTAACATGTGAGGGGCTCATTGTAACATGTGAGGGGCACAGTGTAACGTGAGGGGTACAGTGTAACATGTGAGTTGCTCATTGTAACATGTGAGGTACAGTGTAACGTGAGGGGCACAGTGTAACGTGAGGGGCACAGTGTAACGTGAGGGGTACAGTGTAACATGTGAGGGGTACAGTGTAACATGTGAGGGGTACAGTGTAACATGTGATGATACAGACAAAATATTTTTTTCATCTAGTGGAAACAGCCAGAACCGTCTGCAGGGTGCTAGAGCACACAGGGCCTGAGTTACACACTTTCAAAAATGAATTTATAACCCTAAAAAATATAATATTTGGTACAATGGGTAATATTTGTGTATTTAGACCACTGTATGTGGGTATGGGAAGCTTTTCAATTTGGGGAGGCCAAATCCAGGCAGAAATCCCCAAAAATGGTCCCAGAGCTAAGGAGGTTAAAGCTTTTCTTAAACAATAATGAAGCACAAAACAAAATAATTCAATTATTGTATAAAATGACACCATACAAAACATGCATTCAAAAAAATTCCATCAAATTTAATTATTCGTATTAAGAATTAAGTAAATGAGTAAAACAACAACAACAACAAAAAAAAAACTAGAGATTAATAAAACATTTTGTATAAATATTAAACCCAAATTTAAACATTTTATTTTATTTTATTTTTTTAATTTATGTATATAAATCACAAACTAAATGGTCCGTTAAGTTTACACAAGTTACACAGCTTTAACATAGACTAATAATCGTAATGTGATGCATATTCATCAGTCATGCATAAATTCCACAGATAAACGGAATATGTTTTAAATCCACAATAACCAGGTTTATATTTATCATAAGTAAATCCAATTTTTTTGTTCCACAGCTAGCCATATTTTAATAATTTTCATACATTTTAAGCCATTTGAATAAATGCATTTTGATAAAATCTTATAGATGCAAATAGTTAATAATAAATGCACTGTTCTTTTAATTTTTTTTTAATTTTTTTTTTTACATGAGCTGATTCATTTATGCATGACTGCAAATATGATGCATGAACTATTTGTTTAATCCAAGTGCTTGGAAATTGATTTTGAATGCATAAATCTTAAATGTGTGACAGTAGGACGCAGTGCATTCACTTTAAGGTCAGGCAGCACACACTTTCTTTCTCTTAGATAAGTGTAGTTAGACGTTCCTGACCTGCTGTGTCATAAATCAGGACGGGCTTTGAAGTCTCGGCTCCACGAGTCAATGTCTTTGGCCTTTGCTGGTCATTCTGGAGACAAAAGAGAGGCTCTTCTCCTGCACACCTGTTTTGTTGCGCGGTGTAGATGTTGCAGCATGATATTTCAAACTCAAGATGGCATAACAATATCATTTATGTAGCTTTTATTTATTCATTAGATGTTATGGTCATTGTATACACACTAAAGAGGTCAAGAAGTCAACTCTTTATTTGTTTTTTAACAGCTTGACAGCACTAAGACTGAGACGTTTTATAGATGCATAACGTCATTCTCATCATCCACATGATTCACTGTGAACATCATTCACTGTTTCCTCCTGTTGTGTCGCGTCACGTCATGTGACCCACACTTGATTTTAAAAAACGCTGTTTAAACTCTTTATTTCTTCTTGAAATTTGGTGACTTTTTCTCATTTAGAGTCATGTGCATGCAAATTTTCAACACGTAGATGTGTTTTTGGAGAGAATTTTGGCTGCATCAGTTGGGTTGGGGTCAAATTGAGCCGCCCATTGGTTTCCATGCATTTCACCAAGAAAATCAACAGCAGAGTGACGTAAGTAAACCTTTATTGTAGATTGTCTAAGACTGAAATATGAGATACATTTAAAGCTTGAAGACCAAGGAGAATTTGCTGTTTCTTCTTCTAGTTCACAGTTAAAAGTCTATAGATTCATCCAACGATGCAAATTTAACTGTCACATGACTTTTTGATGCACATCGAGGACATTCGGTAAATGTGTTTCCATATCGGATAAGATGTTTATCCGACTCAATTGAGCGCATACGTTTTTTATGCACATTTTTGGAATTTATGCGCATCTTGGCGTTTCCATCCAGCGTTTTCTTTTATGCAATATCCCAAAATGTGCATAAAAACATGGTTTGAATCATAGCTTGTGAAATTATGTTCTTGGTTGTTCGTTTTTTTTGCAGAACTGAAAATAAGTGTGAGAAACCTGAGGAGGCTTTGAGAATCAGACATAACAAACGGCAGAGGCTGTTCATTCACACCGAGTGCAAACAAAGATATATGCTATTTACACTGGATTTATTTTGTGTCTGTGCAGCTAATTTTAAACATAAGTATGCCAGACACAAAGAGATTAACTTTTTTCCCTCATATTTTGTATTTTGACAAGCAGCAGTAGAGGTTTGGTGTTTTTGGTAGGGTTGCAAAGGGGTTGAACATTTCCAAACAATCCTGTAGCGTTTCCAAAAATTCTGGAAGGTTTCTAGAAACTTTGCAACCCTAGTTTCTGGTCTTTAGTGTTTCTGGTGAATTGCATGGAAACCAATTGGGGTCGATTTTGAGATTTTCCCATATCTTAATATCCTTTGAATATCCTACCCAGCTAACAAAAATATGTTTTAAACCTCTGGTGCTCTTCGTGTGTCGCATCTGTTTTATTTCAAGGAAATTAATGTACTATATTTTATAATTTATACTATATTTTTATTTAATATTTGTATTTGTATGTTACTAAATTATATTTATGCAGTAGTTACAATCCATTTATTCACTTTTTGAGCATAGACCTGAAAATTAAATTTCCAACTTAAACTCTCATAAATCTTGAACGCTTTGATTCACAGATTGAAGATTTATTATCAAAAATGCACCAAAATACTATTTTCAATTTTTATATGAAATAAATATTTTCAATTATTATATATTTACTCTAAAACTGTGAGAAAATCAATACATCTAAACAAGTTTCATTCCCAAATCTGAGGTTGATATCTCAAGAAATGAGCTTTCAGTCAGATTTAGTCTGGCCGCAGTACCAAACGCTTCCACTAGAGTCACAAGTTTTCCTGGACCATTTTAACTTTTTGAATCATGTTTATGATTTTTTTGTGTTCACACAGCAAGTGCCAAAACCTTTACCAAGTTTCGTACCATTCCAATAAAAAAATAAAATCAAATTAAAAAACTTGCGTTTTTTCTGTCAAAAATGACCTAGGAACACCAGAGGGTTAAGAATGTTTCGCTAATGTTCATATTAAGGTATGAAATTATATTTCTGAATGTTTCCAAAACATCCATGTAAAAAACAACAACAACAATTTGTCTTGGTTATGTGGACATTAAGGAAACATAACCAATCCATTTTATAATTGTGCAAACATTATGAGAATGTTACATTTGAATGTTCTTTGAATGAACATTCTAAAAACAGTAACATTTAAAAAATCTTAGCCGAACGTCCAAACTAAAACATTCCATGAGCGATGCATTAATAACGTTTCTGTGCTCATGCTCTGAGAAGATTAGAACTTTCAACATTCTATTAATGTTACTCAAAAACGTTTGTTCATAACTTTGAGAGAATGTTTCTTGTTAGCTGAGTTATTCTCATATTTTAAAGCATGTAAGCAGAAGCCTTCAGATCTTCTATGAGTTTGAGCAGCATAAGTTTGGCCTTTAACTGGTCATGTGTGACTTGTGTTGTCAAACAGTTACGACAGTCGTTTTACTCATTAAGATTGAGCCCGACTGGCACTCCTGTGGAGACGCAAACATGACGTTTCCCACTCACACCCTTTGCCCCTCTCCAGTTTAGGTCATCTGTGCCGTCTTTCAGTCACACACCAGCCCGAGCATCAGATTAGGAGAGGCCCGGGGAAGTTCAGGCTCAGCTAGACTTCCTTCTTGACGCATTTATGCCGTATGACATAAACCAGACGGGTTAGTGGTGTGTCTGTTTCCAATGCCCACTGAGTGAGAGGAACAGCTGACACACTGACACACTTTTGGCCTCAGCGCTGTCGGAAGATCAGAAGGGAAAAGGGTGATCTGTGCTAAAAGATATTTAAAGTGCACTCCATCCTCCTGTGAAGTACATTTTCATGTCTCCTTATTTGTTGGATAAAACATAGTAATAGTTTTATTCTTCAAGGATGCATTATATTGATCAAAATGACAGTAAGGACATATGTGTATATGTGGTGGTGTAACGGTTCAAATTACTCACGGTTTGGTTTTTATCCCGGGTTTCAGTACGGTATGTTTTATGTTCAATAAACACTGAAGCACGTGTGACGCTCGCAGTGTTTTCAGCCTCTGCCGTCTCACTATATCAGGACATGAACGCATGAACTTCATCTCCAGGGCCGCTTCATAAGCGTTTTACTCTGATCATATCATAAACACACAGAAACTCAAAGCTCTTCACATCAAAATAAAAGCTTGGTTTAACTTGAAGAAATTGTGACAGAAATATTTTACTGTTGTACAGTAGAATTTAGCTATGTCTCAGTGTAATAATAATACTAACACTAATAATAATAACAATAATAAATGATTACTACAATATTTTTTAAGGAATAATCAGAATTAAATGTTTTATGCTTTTATTTGATTGTCAGGAAAAACACAAAAAATAATTTCTATGATTTTTATTTTTATACATACACTCACCTGTCAGGATTATTAGGAACACATACTAATACTGTGTTTGACCCCCTTTCGCCTTCAGAACTGCCTTAATTCTCTACGTGGCATTGATTCAACAAGGTGCTGAAAGCATTCTTTAGAAATGTTGGCCCATATTGATAGGATAGCATCTTGCAGTTGATGGAGATTTGTGGGATGCACATCCAGGGCACGAAGCTCCCGTTCCACCACATCCCAAAGATGCTCTATTGGGTTGAGATCTGGTGACTGTGGGGGCCATTTTGGTACAGTGAACTCATTGTCATGTTCAAGAAACCAATTTGAAATGATTCGAGCTTTGTGACATGGTGCATTATCCTGCTGGAAGTAGCCATCAGAGAATGGGTACATGGTGGTCATAAAGGGATGGACATGGTCAGAAACAATGCTCAGGCAGGCCGTGGCATTTAAACGATGCCCAATTGGCACTAAGGGGCCTAAAGTGTGCCAAGAAAACATCCCCCACACCATTACACCACCACCACCAGCCTGCACAGTGGTAACAAGGCATGATGGATCCATGTTCTCATTCTGTTTACACCAAATTCTGACTCTACCATCTGAATGTCTCAATAGAAATCGAGACTCATCAGACCAGGCAACATTTTTCCAGTCTTCAACTGTCCAATTTTGGTGAGCTTGTGCAAATTGTAGCCTCTTTTTCCTATTTGTAGTGGAGATGAGTGGTACCCGGTGGGGTCTTCTGCTGTTGTAGCCCATCCAGCTCAAGGTTGTGCGTGTTGTGGCTTCACAAATGCTTTGCTGCATACCTCGGTTGTAACGAGTGGTTATTTCAGTCAAAGTTGCTCTTCTATCAGCTTGAATCAGTCGGCCCATTCTCCTCTGACCTATAGCATCAACAAGGCATTTTCGCCCACAGGACTGCCGCATACTGGATGTTTTTCCCTTTTCACACCATTCTTTGTAAACCCTAGAAATGGTTGTGTGTGAAAATCCCAGTAACTGAGCAGATTGTGAAATACTCAGACCGGCCCGTCTGGCACCAACAACCATGCCACGCTCAAAATTGCTTAAATCACCTTTCTTTCCCATTCTGACATTCAGTTTGGAGTTCAGGAGATTGTCTTGACCAGGACCACACCCCTAAATGCATTGAAGCAACTGCCATGTGATTGGTTGATTAGATAATTGCATTAATGAGAAATTGAACAGGTGTTCCTAATAATCCTTTAGATGAGTGTATATATAAAATCTAAATTTCTTTCATGTTTTAATTTTATCAATAAAACATTGTTTGACAAAACAAAAAGTTTAATTTCATGATTAAACAAATAAAATGTAATGTTTTACGTCTTCATTTGATTGGCAGAAAAAATTAAAATACACAAAAAAGAAATTCGGGGGAAAACTTTTTTTTTTTTAAAATAAATTGTAATTAATTAGACAAACTATTTGATTATTAATTTTATTAAACCATTAATAAAATTAATGGTTTAGACAATTGGATCCAGAAAGCAGGGTTCTAAACATGTAATTTTTTTGTCAAACTTTTAATAAATTGTTGTTAAATTGTACAAATTTCATGATTTCAATTAATTAGACATGCTTTTTGATTACTAAAATTCAACTTAAAGGCACAACATGTAAGATTTTTGGATTTAAATATATCCAGAAACCACTAGAACAGTGTTCTATATTTTGTTGACTTGTGTACTCATTATCCCAAATGTTTCCAGAGAAATCAGTGATTGTAACCAGGACACGGCCCGCGTGTGTGTCGCCTATCAGTGACATCACACCTGTGTTCCCCTCCGGTGTTATTGTGTAGTAACCATGGAAACAAAGCCGCTTTAATATCTGATGTGTTTTATTAGACACTGTTTGGATCACTGATGGACAGAAACTAATGATTGTTCTCCAGCTCAACACAGTTAGTCTGATTGTGTAAATCTGGTGTTGTTGATTTACCGCACAGAGTGCCATGTTTTACCATGCCTAATATGATCTCGCTCACTGCAGTGTGAACAAGTGTCTCATAGTAGCGCCGAGCCAACGCACAGAGTCGCATTATAACATCACTTTAACACACTCACATGTGTGTGATATGATAAACAGCGCTGCGTTACACACACACACACACACATGGATGAGTGGAAGAAGCGGAAGCGCTCGCGGCAGAATAAAAGCTTGATGACCAGAATAAAAGGTCATCAAGTTATGCCTTTGTTTTGAATAAGCTACGAAATATTACATATTGTGCCTTTAAATGTGCAGTGTGTAAAGTTTAGCATCTAGTGGTGAGGTTGTGAATTGCACACGTCCACCGTTCCCTTTCGGAGCACATAGAGAAGCTACGGTGGCCATGGTCGTCTGAGACAGCAGAGAGTGACTAGCGCTCTGTAGAGAAGTTTGTCCATTTAGGGCTACTGTAGAAACATAATGGGGCAAAATGGTGACTTCACTGTAAGGGGACCCGTGGTGTGTGTAGTTGGAAATGGCTCATTCTAAGGTCTTTACACACCACTGAAATCATAGTTATGTATATTATATTGCATTTCTGTCAATAGATCCTCATAAATATTACACACTGAACCTTTAACCATTCAAATGGAGTCCAAAAGATTAAAACAGAAAAAATTTGAAAAAACCCTGGGCCCTACAGAAAGATCAAACATGGGTCCACAGTGAGTGTGTCTGTCTCTGTCTGTGCCCCCTGTTGGCCCGTAATGACCTGCTGTTTCCTGTAACTGAGCAGATAAGTGTGTTGGAGCTGCTGTGGCCTCTCTGCTTGGTTTATGAGGTGGGACACGTCTCTGCATGTCCGCATGCAGTCTCTGATCTGCTCTTCTATGCAGCTTAATGAGCCCTGGCAACACCGAGGTCAAGCCCATTTAACCCTTCGGCAGTCCGCGGTCGCCGTGACACGCCGCTGTAACCATAGTGACGGGACATGATGCTGAGCGCTCGGGGAATGTTACTAGTTTCCCTCAGCTGGATGTGATGACTAGTTAAGATCAATGCTATCCTGCGTTAAAGAGTTCACCTTTCTTGTCTTCATTTCTAGTGTTGACGTCCATAAACTGCAGCTCTTTGACCTGCGTGTCTGTCCTTGTAATTTGCAGTGATCACAAATAATACATAAATGTGACCCTGGACCACAAAGCCAGTCATAAAGGTCCATTTTTATTAAATTGAGATTTATACATCATCTGAAGGCTGATTAAATAATCTTTCCATTGATGTGTGGTTTGTTAGGACAATATCTGAAAATCTGGAATCTGAGGGTGCAAATCTCCTTTAAAGTTGTCCAGATGAAGTCCTTAGCAATGCATATTACTACTAATAATACATTTCTGATATATTTACGGTAGGACATTTACTAAATATCTTCATGGAACATGATCTTAATATCCTAATGATTTTTGGCATAAAAGAAAAATGGATCATTTTGAGTGTATTGTTGGCACAGATGTACCCGTGAGACGCAGCGCTGGTGAAGGGCTCCGGGGCACAGATGGTCAAAAATGTCAAGATTTTTTAGATCAATTGTTAAACTTAAAGGGCTTATATAGTTGTTGTTTTTATACTGTTGTAAGAAAATGTTGTTAAATTATTATATATGGTTTTCTTTATTTTATGATGTTTTATTGTTAGTTTGCTAAATATGCCCAATAGGGCTGAAACGATTAGTCAATAAAAAATATTTTTGTGAATAATCGTTTGATCTAATGTGAGTTATTTTAAGGGCCTGCAGTAACGCGGTTTGGCCAGTGTGGCGCTGTAGCGCATCTGTAAGGCAGCCTGCTCAGATTCAATCCAGTAGAAGAAAACAGCGCTTCGGAGTGTAAACAAAGCTCGAGTGTGGGAAAGTTTAACATGACTACAAGCAAACACTGTCAAATGCAGGGCGGACAAGACAGAGCAGGTTACTGTTACTGCGAAATTCAAACAATAAATGTCTGTTTATCGCTCTTTGGTGTGCCGTGACAGATCCCTGTAGCGCCTCAGTTGAACCGCTTTACTACTAGTTACAGCACCAAATAAACATGAATGAACATCAGAAGGTATGTTGAAAGAAACAGAACAACTTCCTGAAATCATGTGTCATGTAATTGATCAATCAGTGTTTCATGGAAAGACATCAGTAAAACTATGTCACGTAATGCATCATTTACCTCAGAAACATTAACACTAGATATGAGTGTTTAAAAATAAATAAATACTGGATTACATTAAATATAATATATTATTAAGTTGGCTTGAAATAGCATTTCAGTAAGCTGGCTCTATAAACTCTATCTCCTCCTAGAGCTTTAACTCTACAAACAGACCTCCAGACTCTTCTGACTCGCGCTGATATATCTTTTCTAACTGATCCGACTTATGTTTTTCCTAAAAATGACGATCGAAACTCGGAAAAATCTATCTATCTATCTATCTATCTATCTATCTATCTATCTATCTATCTATCTATCTATCTATCTATCTATCTATCTATCTATCTGTCTGTCTGTCTATGTCTATCTATCTATCTATCTATCTATCTATCTATCTATCTGTCTGTCTGTCTGTCTGTCTGTCTGTCTGTCTGTCTGTCTGTCTGTCTGTCTAATCATGTTAGCATTGTTAAAACATTAAAACATGTTAATTCATGTTATAACATAAATCATGCTAACAATATGCTAATAACATGCTAAAACATGTTAGCAACACATTCAATCATGCTAACAATGTTAAAACATGCTAGCAATGTGCTAAAATCCATCCATCCATCCATCCATCCATCCATCCATTAATCTTTCTAATAATTGTTACATTAATCAACTTTCAAAATAATCATATGCAGCATTAATGCATGAGTACGCTCTAAAAACATGAGTGCACTCTGAGTTAAAACAACCCGATTGGGTTGTTTTAGCCCACCGATTGGGTTGTTTTAGCCCACCGATTGGGTTGTTTTAGCCCAACGATTGGGTTGTTTTAGCCCAACGATTGGGTTGTTTTAAGCAAACATTTAACCCAACTGCTGAGTTAAAACAACCCAATTGCTGGGTTTGTCCATTTTCAACCCAACTTGGGTTGTTTTTAACCCAGTATTTTTAGAGTGTAGTTTTTTATTAAGGTAATGGAAAAAAAACCTGAAAAAGAAACAAGTCGTTTCCAAATATGATTTTATATTTTATTTGTGTATCAGTTTAAAAAACCTTTTTGGTTTGCTAGTCGAGTCAAATACATTTTTGGAGATATTTTGTACATTTTCTGTAAACATGGGTTTTCACTGTCCTTTATGCAGTGAGAATGGACTTAAATAGTGCCTAAAAACATGATCTTTATTCTTTACGGCAAAGTTTTAAATGTCCTAAAACTCAGGTCCTTCCACTCAAACTCTCAGGAGCATAAATGCATTCTTGAGAGAATATAAATGATATCTAAAGCTGAAACCGAATGAAAGGTAGGCACAGTGTGCGCTCTCTCTCGCGGTGGCCTGGCCGAACTCCTCTGAAATGGCAGGTTGTTTCTTCTACAGTGGAAAGGCTTGAGAGCTTCTGCTTCTGCTAGCGTTTGTTTTTCATTAGCACTCACTTTTCACGGTGTTCACTTGCACCCCGGAGAGATTCCTTCCTGGAAAGTTTGTTTTGCACAACAGATTCAGCCATTAACCCTAACCCTTCCTGTGCGTGACGTGAAATCGAGAGCAATTTGAAACTAACACTTTTTAAATTAGACCTCTTGATGGTTTATGGTGATCATAAATAGCTGATCTTCAGTAAGTGCTTGTGGTGTAGTACTGTAGTAATGTGTGGTTAACGGTATGCAGATCGCCAGGACTGTGAGGTAATGAGTGTAATGAGTGCGCTTTGGTTTCTTTCTTTCTTTCTTTCTTTCTTTCTTTCTTTCTTTCTTTCTTTCTTTCTTTCTTTCTTTCTTTCTTTCTTTCTTTCTTTCTTTCTTTCTTTCTTTCTTTCTTTCTATATATATATATATGTGTGTACACACATACAAAGTTACCAACTGTCAAATCGATTTATCACGATTAATCATAAAAGTTTGTAAATATAATGTGTGTGTGTGTGTATATATATATATATATATATATGAAATATATGATATATGATAGATTCATTTTAATTATTTATTTTATTTTGTTTTATTTTTCTTCAGTAGTCAACTTTGTGACCAAATCAAGCAAAACAGTATTTATTTATTTACTTATTTATTCATTTTTTTATTAATTAATTTGTTTATTTGTTTTAGTTTGTTTTAATGATTTAAAAAAATAATTTATTATTTTGATTTTC
>CM031951.1:5176179-5243679 GCA_018749465.1 Paracanthobrama guichenoti | reverse complement strand
GAGAGAGAGAGAGAGAGAGAGAGAGAGAGAGACAGAGAGAGAGAGAGAGAGACAGACAGAGCGAGTTTAATACCAACACAAAGCATGAGTCGAGAACATGCTTTCACATGACTTAGACACTTTTGCTTCTGTTTCCATGACCTACAAAGTCCTTAATAGAGGGATTTACAGTGTTTACCTTCTAGTGTCTAGTTTCTTAGAGATTTGAAAAACAAACTTTGCCTTTTTAATGCTTTGGTTCCAGTGAGCAGGTTTTGACAGTATTTGTTCTTCAGCATAACTTTGAGTTTAGTGGATTCTGATGTGTGAGAAATGATGGATACAGGAGCATAAATATAACTACACTCTAATAAAACACGGCCCAATATGAAGGAATTTTCTGTATGGATTTTTCTCAGGTGTTGTTGAATTATGAATTGCACTGTATTGTGTTTTAATAATCAGTGATTTTTCTCACAGTGTAGAAATGAAAACAAAGTCTAAATAGATGAAAATCCTGCAGTTTAAAGGCTTTAGTGTGAGACATGCAGAGAGTGAGTTTAAACAGGTTGATGTCTTCTGTTTGTGTGTTTGAGCTGGTGGACAGATCTCTGGGCTTTCGATCATCTGCAGTGGTTAAACTGTACGTCTGATCAGAACAGTAAACACACTAGACTGAAGGGTCGTGCCAGGTTTGATGAATGCAGCTTGAAGTCAGAAAGAGTGTAAGGACTTACAGTAGCAGAATGTCTGCCAACATAAATATCCGACAGTTTAATTTGACCTTCAAGACACTTTAAACTCCTTCATACAGACACCGAAAGCTCAAGGTCAAGAGGTCACCAGTCACATGACCTTGGGTGAATTCCAGTGCACTTCAGGGAGGGGGCGTTCCAATCGAAAGTGAACACCGTCTGTTAGTGCCGTGGTCACTTCAAGCAAGTGATTTTATTGTTTATGGTCATGTGACCCAGGGTGGCGAATTCTCACGATTAATTTTAAAGCTAGAATCTGTGTGTGCAGAAGATCTTTGTTGTGTTGAATTTAGGGCAAAGTTAGCACTAAAACACTTTAGTGTTTCAACCACGAAAAGACGTCAATAAAACTTGTAAACAAAATCACTTAATGTTGCATTTACCTCTGGAAAGTTATCCAGTGTTCACAGTTCATTAGTTAGCCATCAACAACTCTAGAGAGGAGCTTATTTACTGTTAATTATACACTGATCAGGCATAACATTATGAGCATCTTCCTAATATTGTGTTGGTCCCCCTTTTGCTGACCCGTCGAGGCATGGACTCCACTAGACCCCTGAAGGTGTGCTGTGGTATCTGGCACCAAGATGTTAACAGCAGATCCTTTAATTCCTGTAAGTTGCAAGGTGGGGCCTCCATGGACCGGACTTGTTTGTTCAGCTCATCCCACAGATGCTCGATTGGATTGAGATCTGGGGAATTTGCAGGCCAAGTCAACACCTCAAACTCGTTGTTGTGCTCCTCAAACCATTCCTGAAGCATTTGTGCTTTGTGTCAGGAGCATTATCCTGCTGGAAGAGCCACAGCCACCAGGGAATACCGTTTCCATGAAAGGCTGTACATGGTCTCAACAATGCTTAGGTAGGTGGTACGTGTCAAAGGAACATCCACATGGATGGCAGGACCCAAGGTTTCCCAGCAGAACATTGCCCAAAGCATCACACTGCCTCCGCCGGCTCGCCTTCTTCCCATAGTGCATCCTGGTGCCGTGTGTTCCCCAGGGAAGCCACGCACACGCACCCGGCCATCCACGTGATGTAAAAGAACACGTGATTCATCAGACCAGGCCACCTTCTTCCATTGCTCCGTGGTCCAGTTCTGATGCTCACGTGCCACTGTTGGTGCTTTCGGCGGTGGACAGGGGTCAGCATGGGCACCCTGACTGGTCAGCGGCTATGCCGCCCCATACGCAACAAACTGAGATGCTCTGTGTATTCTGACACCTTTCTATCAGAACCAGCATTAACTTCTTGAGCAGTTTGAGCTCCAGTAGCTCGTCTGTTTGATCGGACCACACGGGCCAGCCTTCGCTCCCCGTGCATCAATGAGCCTTGGCCGCCCATGACCCTGTGTCCGGTTCTCCACTGTTCCTTCCTTGGAGCACTTTTGATAGATCCTGACCACTGCAGACTGGGAACACCCCACAAGAGCTGCAGTTTTGGAGATGCTCCAGTCGTCTATCACAATCTGGCCCTTGTCAAACTCACTAAAATCCTTACGCTTGCCCATTTTTCCTGCTTCTAACACATCAACTTTGAGGACAAAATGTTCACACAAATGTTCATGAATAGCAGTTGAATATACCATTTTGATTTAATTTTAACATCTAATATTATATTAATGTACTAAATGAGAGGGATCATGGGCGTTATTTGGGAGAGATTTTGTTTGTTTGTAGTTGTTGATGGCCTCAAATGAGAGCTGAGAGCTTCAGAAGTGAACATTTAGAGTAAACTGTAAACTTTGTGGCTTAATAATAGTATAAAATCCACTTGTTATATTTATACGAGCAGCTCCTGAGCAATGAAAGAGCAACATTTTCTTCAGTATGCATCTGTATATTCAGACTAACCAGACATATGCAGAGCATAGAACCGTTTTAGACAAATCAAACCACCGTAAGTACACGTGTTGATCAGTGGAGGATTTTCAGTCCCTGTGTTGTGACCCGAGGTCAGGGCAGCGCCTCAGAGAATGTGTTGAGTATGAGCTGTAATTGAAAGCACATTAGACACCTGGTCGTCTCTCTTGAAGCTCTGCTAACACTTCCTCAGCCCAGCGCATGTAAACATGCCATTAGGATGGTGGAAACTATTTTATAAAGTGCATCACAATTTTCTGGGTCTCACAGAAGAGCGTTTCTCTAGTTTAGCTTGAGGGCAGCAGGAATAATGCACAACAAAACCATCCTCTAACAGCTTCCTGAAGAGTGTATTATACGGTTTGAGAGAGCCAACTTACTGAAATGCTATATATCTATATATCCATGCCACTGTCCATCTATCTATCATGCTAGCAAAATGCTAAAACATGCTAGCTACATTTTAAATCATGTTATAAACATGCAAATTCATATTAACAACATGTTAAATCATGCTAGCAAAATGCTTATTAGCATGTTGAAACATGCTAGCTACATGTTAAATCATGTTGTCAACATGCACATTTGTTAAAACATGCTAGCAATATGTTCATTCATATTAATAACAATAATCATGTTAGCAAAAAATGTTAATTCATGCTAACATGTTAATGTTTTGAAACATGGTGGCAACATGTTAAATCATGCTAGCAGCATGTTATTTATGTTAAAACATATTGGCAAAATGTTAAAACATGTTAACATAATGATAATTAATGCTAATTCATGTTAGCTATATGTAAAATAATGTTAGCAACATGTTAATTCGTGTTGAAACATGCTAGCAACATGTTAATTCTTGCTAGCAACAAATGCTAAAACATGTTAGCAATGTGTTAAAACATGGTGGCAACATGTTAAAACGTTAACAAAATGATAATGCTAACAAAATGATAATTCATGTTAACAGCATGCTACAACATGTTAGCTACATGTTAAATCATGTTATCAACATGCAAATTCATGTTAAAACGTGAGCAAACATGATAATTCTTGCTAGCAAAAGCAAATTCATATTAACAGGTTAAATCATGCTAACAAAATGTTAGTTCATGCTAACAAAGTGTTATATCATGCTAGCAACATCCAAATTCATGTTAGCAACATGTTAGTTCATGTTAGCAACATGTCAATTGATGTTAGCAACATGTTAATTCATACTAACATGTTAAATCATGTTAGCAAAACATACTAATTCATGCTAGCAATGTGTTAAAACCATAGACTGTAAAAAAATATGGACGTAGTGTCCGTGACGTCACCCATAGGATTCTGAAGAGCAGTTCTGAAGTGTGAAGAAGAGACGAGCTGGCCATTGCCATCTTGGCAGCACATTGCTCCCGGATAACAGAAAATCGGCAAAGAGGCGGGACGTGGGCGGAGCTGAGGTGACACGATGACTAACAGACAGCAGACAAACAGCAATCCACCCTTGTCACTCAAGTGACCACACCCTTAATTATGCAGAACTTTAAGGCTTTATATAATGTAAACGAATGAAATATAAAAACATTCACCCCCCTCACAGTCGTCATGAAGGACAAAATTAGCCGTACAGACCAAAACCACAATTTGGACCAGACTGTAAACGTGTTATTCTGCTGTGAAGTTGGGCATTTTAACACGGGGCTCAATGAGATTCTGCTCCCTTCTGGAGCCTTTTTCAAACTTTCTGGTATGGCTTTCTCAAGCCAACTTCAAAAATTGTCATCAAACTTTCCTCATCTAATTAGACTTAAAACACTGCAGAGAGCATCTTTCATGGCTCCTCTGATAATATGACGATACGTTTATTGCATTTTAGATTTTAGTTCTAAGCAGCTGCACAGAGATAAACAGGAAATAATGTAAAATTCATCAAAACGAGACAAATTCAATTTCAGCTAGAAGCAGCTCAATTCAGATCAAGTTTTATTCTCATTCTATAGTGTCATTGCAGTCATATAACACTTAATATTATATTTGTGAACGTTAACTCTTTTAAGCAACAAATATCAGCAGTACAGAGAAACGCTTTGGTGAGATACTGGAGCGCTGCCATGTTTTCTAGGTAGATCATGTTAATTATCCTCAGTAGTTTGTCTTTAGGGGAGCAGACATGGCTCCATGTGGGAAAAACTATTTAGGAGTCAATTTCTAAATACTCTAGAAAAGCTATTTGGGGTTTTTTTCCACACAAAAGACACACTACTTTATTTCAACCGCTCTACCTTCTCATTTCAGCAATTGTGGTTGTGAATGATTTCATATCTGTGATGTTGTTTCCTTTATTGATTGGCAAATGATTTCCGGAGCAGGACCGTTCACAAAGGATGTTTGATCAGACCACACGGGCCAGCCTTCGCTCCCCACGTGCATCAGTTGAAAATTTGGGCCGAAAAACCGATATATATTGAAATCTAAATCCAAATTTTGATATCAGCCTGATTGCAAAAACAAAAATCTCACCATTAAAATCCATGTCCCAAACACTTCAAATCAGACATATACAGTACAGTAGACGAGTTTGAACCAGTGTAATGCTGCGTTCCAGGCAGGTTTTTGAGCCCGTAAGTTACGACTTCAAACCATGACTCACGACTTTGTAGCGTTCCAGGCAAAGTCACAGCAAACTGCCTGAGCGCAGGTAATTATGGTAGCTAACGCTAGATGTAAACAAAGCATGGCCGACCGTACGGGCTTATGCTCATTTACAATAATTTCTATCACCAAAGGAGCTTACTCCTAGCCTGACGTTGTCATACTCAATTCTAGTCAGAATATGAGTCTGATACTGCTCCATTTGGCTGTGATTATGTGGTTTCAACCGAACCAGGAAAGAAAATGCCTCTGCACTCAATTGGATAGACCTACAACCAATCAGATCAATGAAGTGACGTATGTACGACGCATAGTAGTAGTGGGAAGTTCGGATAATTTTACGAATCTCGTTCAGCAAAATGAACAAATCTTTTTGTCAAGTCATTTTGTTAATTTCAGCAGAATATGATTAATATGTCACATGTTAAATTCCCCAACACATAATACTTGTGCACACATTGATCACATTTGGAATAAAAAATAAACTATAAGCTAATGCAGCCACGGCCAAACTTTAAGAAATAAATGATTCATTAATTCAGGCTATGCAGTCCGTTAGTTAACCTCACCTCCGAATCCCAGTCGTTCTTTCTTTTGTCACTTCACATTTAATCACGTCTGTTCCCTGGAAAGATTAATACACCTCTCCTGTCTTTGGGTTCAAGTCTGTAGTTCCGGGCCGTGAAGGCCCATATGCAATGCATGCAGTCCCGGAAACAGAATTGATTAGTTCACCTCTCGAGTCTTCGGGTTGGAGTCATTCGTTCACCGACTCACAGCCCCGTCGGCTGAATGCAGAAGATCCTGTACAGAACCGAGGGCCTGTAGCGCATGCACGATCAACACAAAACGAACTGAGACAACTCGTTGTTCCCGAGTCATATTTAAGATTAGTTAAAAAAGAACGAATCGTTCATGAAGGACGCATCATAGTTGTCAACAGAACTCGACTGCACGCACGCTGGAGGAAGCAGAAGAAGAAGATGAGTGTAAACGATCTTTGCCGGTGTTGTTAAACGAATTTAAGGACTTACCAACACGATCGCCATTTTTGAGAGAAATAGTAAAGGTGAAGGCATATACGAACAAGTTCTCCGTTCAGGATTAGAACAAATTCAACCCAAGCGCTCTTTGGTGATGTGGCTGTCCTGTGAACAGCTCCTGTTACTCCACAACGGATCAAGTCCAGACCGAACTTCCCGAACTCAAATGTTGTGGGCGGGGCTAAGTTCGGCTGGCATCCAGGCAAGCTTACTCCTTGCTTATTTGAGGGAAACTGAGGAGAAAAAAACGGCGCATAAGGCAAGAGAAGCTGTTATTTTATTTTACGTTATTTAATACCGTGTACGACTTCCATAAACACCGCATCCGTATTGGCTGCCATTGTTGTTTCGCGGGCTATGTGGCGTCAGAGCTCGTAACTAGTATGAGTTCACGGGCGGGAAGTCACGGGTTCCAGTGCACTTTCACGGGTAGAAGGTTGGAAAAACAGGTTACGGGTTTTCTGGAACGCGGCATAAGATTCATCTATCATGTTACAAAGAAATAAAATAATGCAAAGTCATTGGACAAGAATCAAAATGCACGTGCCATGGATAAATAAAAGAGATTAATCAGATATTTATGCAATAAACAATATTACTTATATCTGCACTAAATGACGTGAATACACACTTGAACTAATTATGTGCTGGTCAGAATGTGTAACTCCTGCTGTGGATGCACTCTTCCCGTAAACACAGCAACTAAACCCAAAGAATTCACTATGTTTTATTACAGTAGTGTTCTTATTATAATGTTGTGTAATATAACGGTCCCAATCATACATTGCTATTTGAGCTGCATGCGCTGAAACTGAATATGATCACCGGCGTGGTTTACTACCGCATTAATTCTGAACCAAACACATCCTATATGAGATAAAATATATACAAACAATAAACATATTATTACAACTTGCAATGCACACGCAAGCTTGAAGGTGTGGATGCGCTTTTCCCGTAATAACGTGCTTAAACATGGGCGAACAAAGACTTCACAACAGTCTTTTACATTTGTGTTCTCATTATAATTTTATGTAGCCTATATGATAGACTTGCGCTGCTCATGTTGCACTGAACTGTATTTTCCTTTTCAAAGTTATTCTAATCATATTTAAAGTCCCCTTTTAGTCAATAATTTTATCCCTTAAAACTCATCATGTTTAAAAATGGCATATTTAAACATAATTTCCTCTGAAAAAATTTATTTATGCCTTAAAATAGCTTGAATGTAACCCGGCACCCTTGCTTCATTTAGTGTCATGACTATGCAAATTTAGTCCCTCCTCCACTCACAACAGCTTAGAACAGCATCCTTAGAAACGCTTTGAACAACTCTGACTGTCAGTGGAGAAAGGCATATACACTCACCTAAAGGATTATTAGGAACACCATACTAATACTGTGTTTGACCCCCTTTCGCCTTCAGAACTGCCTTAATTCTACGTGGCATTGATTCAACAAGGTGCTGAAAGCATTCTTTAGAAATGTTGGCCCATATTGATAGGATAGCATCTTGCAGTTGATGGAGATTTGTGGGATGCACATCCAGGGCACGAAGCTCCCGTTCCACCACATCCCAAAGATGCTTCTATTGGGTTGAGATCTGGTGACTGTGGGGGCCATTTTAGTACAGTGAACTCATTGTCATGTTCAAGAAACCAATTTGAAATGATTGGAGCTTTGTGACATGGTGCATTATCCTGCTGGAAGTAGCCATCAGAGAATGGGTACATGGTGGTCATAAAGGGATGGACATGGTCAGAAACAATGCTCAGGTAGGCCGTGGCATTTAAACGATGCCCAATTGGCACTAAGGGGCCTAAAGTGTGCCAAGAAAACATCCCCCACACCATTACACCACCACCACCAGCCTGCACAGTGGTAACAAGGCATGACGGATCCATGCTCTCATTCTGTTTACGCCAAATTCTGACTCTACCATCTGAATGTCTCAACAGAAATCGAGACTCATCAGACCAGGCAACATTTTTCCAGTCTTCAACTGTCCAATTTTGGTGAGCTTGTGCAAATTGTAGCCTCTTTTTCCTATTTGTAGTGGAGATGAGTGGTACCCGGTGGGGTCTTCTGCTGTTGTAGCCCATCCGCCTCAAGGTTGTGCGTGTTGTGGCTTCACAAATGCTTTGCTGCATACCTCGGTTGTAACGAGTGGTTATTTCAGTCAAAGTTGCTCTTCTATCAGCTTGAATCAGTCGGCCCATTCTCCTCTGACCTCTAGCATCAACAAGGCATTTTCGCCCCACAGGACTCCCGCATACTGGATGTTTTTCCCTTTTCACACCATTCTTTGTAAACCCTAGAAATGGTTGTGCGTGAAAATCCCAGTAACTGAGCAGATTGTGAAATACTCAGACCGGCCCGTCTGGCACCAACAACCATGCCACGCTCAAAATTGCTTAAATCACCTTTCTTTCCCATTCTGACATTCAGTTTGGAGTTCAGGAGATTGTCTTGACCAGGACCACACCCCTAAATGCATTGAAGCAACTGCCATGTGATTGGTTGATTAGATAATTGCATTAATGAGAAATTGAACAGGTGTTCCTAATAATCCTTTAGGTGAGTGTAGTTCATCATAACATCATATTATACATCATATAAATAAAAGTACCCGATTTTTTTTTCATATCAACAGGAAAATATAGCGGGATAACCGCTTCATTTGAGACTCTCCTGCTTCAGAGAATAGCTAATGATATGCTAAAGCCCGCCCCCCTCATGGCGTTATTGGTTGCATTGTGACGTCACACTGGCAAATTCAAACTGTGTTTTTGTCTTTGGTTCACTGCAGTTTTAAAGAGAAAATACTCAGCAGAAACATCTAAATAATGACTTATATAGAGATGGCTGATTTCAAAACACGGCTTCCTGAAGCTTCGAAGCGTTTTGAATCAGTGTATCGATTCATGATTCAGATCGTGTGTCAAACCGCCAAACTGCTGAAATCACGTGACTTTAGCGCTCCAAACCGCTGATTCATAACGCTCTGAAGCTTCAGGAAGCCGTGTTTTGAAATCGGCCATCTCTATACAAGTCTTTTTTTTTCTTTTTTTTTTCGCACAAAAACTACTCTCGTCGCTTCATAAAGTTATTGTAGAACCACTGGAGTGAGATGGAGTTTGTAACGACGTCTTTAGTGCCTTTTATGAGTCTTGAGAGGGGAAATTACATCACTGCCAATGGAGGCCTTTCTGAGCCACCGGATTTCAACACAAATATCTTCATCTGTGTTCCGATGATGAACGGAGGTCTGATGGGTGTCGAACGACATGAGGGAGAGGAATTAATGACAGGATTTACATTTTTGGGGGAACTAACCCTTTAAAGCATATTAAAAACACCACATAAGCTCTATTTGGATGGTAATTGTTTCTCACTTGGATGTCCGTAAAAATAAATGTGCATGCCACCTCAGTGATGAACTCATCAGTGCATTTGGATGGTGATTTATTCCCGGTGGAGGAGAGAGTTCTGTGATCCTGCGCTCCTGGGAACCTGCTCACGTGCTCCATAACATGATTGTGCTGTAAATAAAAGATTCAAGATTCAAGATTCAAGAGTTTTATTTGTCACACACACAGTTATATACAGAATATACAACCGGCAGTGAAATGTAAACAGGTCCGCTCCATGGACAGTGCAAATTCACAGTTAAAAACACAAGGAGGAAATTATAATAGAAATAGGATAAAAAAGTACTATATATATATATATATGTAGAATTATAAATAAAGAAGTCAAGTAGAAGAAAAAAGTAAAAAAATAAGAATAAGAAGTGGAATAAAATAAGTGAGGTAAACTGTGCAGTGAGTAAACTGTAGACTTATAAATATGTGGTTAACAAATGTATAAAGAGTATAATGTGCAAACAGGTTTATAACAGGTTGTTACACAGTAACAACGAGAACAGAAAGTGCAGTGCAATGTCAGTGTATCGATGTTTATCCTGAAGTGAAGTCACGTGATGTTAAGTGACTGAGTTCAGGAGTCTGATGGCCTGGGGGAAGAAGCTCCTCCTGAGTCTCTCAGTTTTGGCCATCAGGCTTCGGAAGCGCTTATGCAGGGTGATTAGAGTCCTTGATGATCTTAGTAGCTCTACCTTTGCAGCGTTTGGTGTAGACGTCCTGCAGAGACGGGAGAGCTGACCCTGAGATACGCTCGGATAAGCGCTCGGCTCTTTGCAGGGCTTTGCGGTCATGACTGGTGCTGTTCCCATACCACGCTGTGATGCACTGAGTTAATACACTTTCTATCGCCCCTAAATAGAAAGTTTTCAGGATAGCTGGTGAAACCCTGAATTTCCTCAGCTGGCGCAGGTGGTACAGTCTTTGCCTGGCTTTTTTCACCTGTGTCTGAATGTGAGCAGTCCAGGTCAGGTCCTCGGAGATGTTTACACCCAGGTACTTGAAGCTGCTCACTCTCTCTACTGGTGACCCGCTGATCATGAGGGGGGAGTATGTCCGTTGCTGTCTCTTCCTGAAGTCCACAATCATTTCTTTGGTCTTGCCAACATTCAGAGAGAGACAGTTGTCCTGGCACCATGATGTTAGATGCTCCACCTCGTCCAAGTATGCCGTCTCATTGTTGTTGGAAATGAGGCCCAGGACAACAGTATCATCAGCAAATTTGATGATAGAGGTGGAGCTGTGTGTGGACAAACAGTCATGTGTGTAGAGAGAGTAGAGCAGGGGACTCAGGAAAATGTCATATGCTTGGTATAATAAGAATAAATGCATATTTAATTTAATAATAGGAAAAATTTGTTGATTTATTTAAATCGGTTTAAAAATGGGAAGATATATAGATGCACATTATAGTTAAAATGGTTTTCTGTCTTGTATCTTATCTCAAAATAAAGGATGTAATTTATTCCACATGGAAATTATTCACAAGAGGTGTACGTGCTTTTCTTCTCTTTCTCTTTTCAGCGCTGGTGAAATATATTATTGCTCTTGTAAACACTTGCCAGCATTTCAATAATAAAAGTCTAGATCTTTAAAATGCATCCGAATTACAGCGAAGCGCAACCGTACGGTGCCCCGCAGGGGTCAAACAGGATATAAACAGTGAATTTTGAAGTGAAAACTTAGAGATGCGGATTCGGACAGCAATTAAATCACCACACGACCAGTAGGTGATTCAGCCGGGGAATTTTACGCGGGGATGGGAGAAAAACATCGACATTCTGGATTCAGACGGCAATAAAAGTCACTGACTAACCCCTGTAAATGATGGAAACACCTTATGACCCCACAAGAAACAATTACCGTCCGAATAGTGCTATAGACATAAAAACAACATTAAACACTTGATTTTCACCGCAGGGGGGCTTTAAAGTAATTCAAAACCATCATGGCGAACAGTGTAAACTTCATTGAGTGCATTATTTCCAGTGCTTGTCTATATAGTGATGTGGTTTGAATGTCATTGATATAATTATCTGATCATTCCCGAAATAACATTTTTGTACAATTCAGAGCTGAGTAGATATTCTGCAGTGCGTTACCTGCTTTGTGCTGCTATTTGTGTTCATTATTTGTTTCTTTCTAAATGACAGCTAATGCTGTTTATGTGTAGGGGATGGTTTGTCGATTAAATCGCTCTGGCGCTTTAATCCAGGGTCCGTCCCGTGAGGTTACAGGTGAAATTTGGCCAGGACCTCCAGGTTTTCGTCTCTTAATATCTGTAGCAGATCAGATACTGCAGGATAGATGATGCTCCGCCAAAGCACTTAAAGTTTGTCTGTTTGACTGTGGATCTGCTCTGAACAGGAGAAACGGCAGGATTATAAGGCTGTCTGCTGCTCTTTGCTTGATGTTTGTGGTCTGTACTGTAGTTTTACATGTTTGACACTGGCTTTTCATGCTCTGGTGAATTTTAGATTTTGAGCTTTTAAGTATTTTTAAGTAAAATACACCTTTAAGTGTTTATTGCACTTTATCTATTTGTGTGTATCTCAATTACAATACATATATTTAAAGGCAGAAAAAGAGTTGTTTCTCACCATTTTTCAAGTTTAATCTATTAACTCTCCTGACAGGTTTGTTTGTTGAACAAAATGGCAGATTATGATTGGTCAGATCGCCTGTCAATCAAAGGGTGAATTGCTCTTGAAATATTGGAGTTAGCTAACTCACACATGTAACTTAAAATTATCATGTAATCTCAAGTTTTCAACTTTAATATCTTTAGTAATGGAAACAGAACTTGCTATAATTTAAGCCCAACATAATAGAAACTCTTCTAAATTAGTCCAACATGACTGCGCTCCAGTGCTCAAAGCGTCGGTCCATAAAGACATGGATGAGCGAGTTTGGTGTGGAGGAACTTGACTGGCCTGCACAGAGTCCTGACCTCATCCCGATAGAACACCTTTGGGATGAATTAGAGCGGAGACTGCGAGCCAGGCCTTCTCGTCCAACATCAGTGCCTGACCTCACAAATGCGCTTCTAGAAGAATGGTCAAAGATTCCCATAAACACACTCCTAAACCTTGTGGAAAGCCTTCCCAGAAGAGCTGAAGCTGTTAGAGCTGCAAAGGGTGGGCCGACTCCATATTAAACCCTACGGATTAAGAATGGGATGGCAAGTTCATGTGCATGGAAAGGCAGGCGTCCCAACACTTTTGGCAATATAGTGTATCATTCACCGGATTTATAGGACATTTTATTTCCTAAAAACATGGTGAAAATGTATTTCTGGACTGATAAAAAGAGAAGTCCAAAATCCCCTCTGTAATTGTAATATATCAACAGAACCAAACACGAATGTTGGCTTTATCCAGTGTTATTTTTTCTGGGTGCATTTGATATACAATGCCTCATTAAACATAACATTTCAGAAAACTGGGTGCCTTGGTTTAACAGCAAGTGAAACAGTTAAAAAAATATCTTGGACTTGGTTTTTGTCTGCCATTCTTGAGTATAAATTGAACATATTTTGCTGATGATGTGCATTGAAACAGGCCTTTGATGAAGGATATGTAGTAATTACTCTGCTGAATTGCTGTTTTTCTCCAATGGTCTTTTTTTTTTGTGATGCCCTCTCATAGAGTTCGGCTTTAAACGAGAACATATGTGGGCAAGAAAGAAGTGGATGCACATATCAACAGCAGATTTTCCATCAATACTACAGTCCATGAGTCAGCTATTGTTTCTGATTATCATAAAACGTTCAAGATTGAATTCCGCATTAAAGTCGAGCAACAGATTAATGGACAATAGGAGCAATCTGTTGTGCTAGAGACGTCATGCTGTCCCCATTTCAGAATATATTGTGTGTGTAAGGATTTGTGATTTATACTGGAGCATCGTTTTATTTTTGAATGTACTGTTCCTTTAAATTTTCGAATTATTAGTGTCAAACAGCAGAGCTTGTCTTCGCTCTACAGCATGACTTATCTGTGGGCTTGAAGTCTGGGACACATCCGTCCCCCATTTCTGATGGTTTTTCAGGGTTCTGTTAGTGCGCCAGGACCTGGTTATGGTCAATGCGTCATGAATATGAGCTCTGTTTTCACCGTTCAGACGTGTCATTGGGGAGCGAAGCAGAGCACAGACAGACACCTGAGTTCAGAAAGAACCAGCACTTAGATGACGTTCGTTTGTCTAGCAAGGCCCGTTCTAGGGTTTCGTTCCCATTTCCATGAGAATAAAATGCTAAAGGACAATGTTATTTAATCTGTTAACTGTCTGTCACCTGCCCTTTTTGAGTATAGATCTGATATTAAATGGTTGTGTACAGATCTAAGGTTGGTCATTTTTTTAAAGACACTCAGCAGATGAAAAGTGATGAAAGCACTTAAAAACATGAAAGTGTAAAATAGACGTTCGGTTCTCTTGGTTCTTTTGGTCCAAAAAAGTCTTAAACATGACACGCTTTATATTAAGGGCTTCAAAATAACTGGAAAGATATCGTTAACTCATAGCCTATAGTTTAACATTGCTTGTCCTGTACGATGCTCTGACAGGTACGTGTGCTGTTTAATACTTGAGACGCATTTTCCTCTGTACCTTACATTTCACAAGTATACACTGATCAGGCATAACACTATGACCCTAATATTGTGTCGGTCCCCCTTTTGCTGACCCGTCGAGGCATGGACTCCACTAGACCCCTGAAGGTGTGCTGTGGTATCTGGCACCAAGATGTTAGCAGCAGATCCTTTAAGTCCTGTAAGTTGTGAGGTGGGGCCTCCATGGATCGGACTTGTTTGTTCAGCTCATCCCACAGATGCTCGATTGGATTGAGATCTGGGGAATTTGGAGGCCAAGTCAACACCTCAAACTCGTTGTTGTGCTCCTCAAACCATTCCTGAAGCATTTGTGCTTTGTGTCAGGAGCATTATCCTGCTGGAAGAGCCACAGCCACCAGGGAATACTGTTTCCATGAAAGGCTGTACATGGTCTCAACAATGCTTAGGTAGGTGGTACGTGTCAAAGTAACATCCACATGGATGGCAGGACCCAAGGTTTCCCAGCAGAACATTGCCCAAAGCATCACACTGCCTCCGCCGGCTCGCCTTCTTCCCATAGTGCATCCTGGTGCCATGTGTTCCCCAGGGAAGCCACGCACACGCACCCGGCCATCCACGTGATGTAAAAGAACACGTGATTCATCAGACCAGGCCACCTTCTTCCATTGCTCCGTGGTCCAGTTCTGATGCTCACGTGCCACTGTTGGTGCTTTCGGCGGTGGACAGGGGTCAGCATGGGCACCCTGACTGGTCAGCGGCTATGCCGCCCCATACGCAACAAACTGAGATGCTCTGTGTATTCTGACACCTTTCTATCAGAACCAGCATTAACTTCTTGCTGATCAGTGCATAAGCCAGCTAATCAGGTTGTCAACATATCCTTATGCCGTTAGGTTCAGTGTTAAAATGGCAATGTGAATGCTAAGCAAACTGAATTACAACTGTGGACACACCCATATTGAGCAATCTCACAGTTCATTTACTGTAAAGAAAATGTAAATATTTATTAAACACTAAACATTTATTTTGTATAAAATATATATTTTACAAAATAATTTGGCCTCTAAAATAGCTAGAAAATCCAATCCATATGTCTAATTAATTTGTGTTCCAAATTTTTACAGGATGAATCTTGAGTTTTTAAGCTAATAAAACACGATATAAAATACATTATATTGACAAAAGTGTTGGGACGCCTGCCTTTACATGCACATGAGCTTTAATGCCATCCCATTCTTAATCCGTAGGGTTTAATATGGAGTCGGCCCACCCTTTGCAGCTCTAACAGCTTCAGCTCTTCTGGGAAGGCTTTCCACAAGGTTTAGGAGTGTGTTTATGGGAATTTTTGACCATTCTTCTAGAAGCGCATTTGTGAGGTTAGGCACTGATGTTGGACGAGAAGGCCTGGCTCGCAGTCTCCGCTCTAATTCATCCCAAAGGTGTTCTATCGGGATGAGGTCAGGACTCTGTGCAGGCCAGTCAAGTTCCTCCACACCAAACTCGCTCATCCATGTCTTTATGGACCGACGCTTTGTGCACTGGAGCGCAGTCATGTTGGGACAGGAAGGGGCCGTCCCCAAACTGTTCCCACAAAGTTGAGAGCATGAAATTGTCCAAAATGTCTTGGTATGCTGAAGCATTAAGAGTTCCTTTCACTGGAACTACGGGGCCAAGCCCAACCCCTGAAAAACAACCCCACCCCATAATCCCCCCTCCACCAAACTTTACACTTGGCACAATGCAGTCAGGCAAGTCCCGTTCTCCTGGCAACCGCCAAACCCAGACTCGTCCATGGGATTGTCAGACAGAGAAGCGTGATTGGTCACTCCAGAGAAAACATCTCCACTGCTCTAGAGTCCAGTGGTGGTCATAAATGGTCATAAAGTTTGCCAGGACACTGACAGTTAACAGACTAAATTGGTATTTTATGTTCTCATGATTTATTCATCTTAAAGCACATTTGAAGTGTCTCCAAACATGTGTTCTAGAAATTCTCCTTTATCAGTTGAATGTTTCCCTGTTGATCCTTATCAGATCCACATCTCTTCTTCTGCACTTCATTATGTTTGTTTTCAGTTACTCTTGAGATAATCTTTGTTTTTGCAGTCATATGTGTGTAATTTGTCATATGCGAGTCATGACATCATATCTGGGTGTATATGACACAGTTTTGCCTGGTTTTCCTCATGTATCCGAGTAAAAGCTTCCAGAAGAGCAGCAGAAATTTTCCCTCTCCATCTTGCTCAAAACACAAAGATAGTTCCACATCATTCATCATGTTTGACATGCACACTTACACACACATCAAATAGAAGTTCAGTTAAAGTGCCGTGTGTCTCCTGACCACTTGTGCTGATGTTTCATTGATGGACGAGTCTCTGGTTTCATTGCTTCATGCAGTAACACTCTTTGACTCATTAACTAATGGCCTCTCACTGTAAAGTGTTACTCATTTACTTTTGCTCTTCCTGTAGGGAGTCTGTGGATTCTGTCAGTGATTATTAGTGCAGACGGGTGTCTTTTCCCCTCATAACTGCACCCACACACTGCTATTCATCTCACTGCCTGTGCAAATAACACACACACCATCTTGGCCATTTATGTCTTCATTTCTCAGGCAGATCATGACAGTAAAGCCCGGGGCTGCACAACACAATGAAAACAGCAAAGCAAACAAAAGCTGAACGCACAACAGAATTACGGCCGCGTGAGACACACTTTTCCTTCCAGGTAACACAAATAGTGAGGCTTATAATATCAGATAAACATCTTATATCTAGACTCATAATTTGCATTTCAGCAGAAAAATGTGTTTAACAGAGCTTTGTTTAGGTGAAAACATCAATTTCTGACAGAATTCACATTTAGAAGATATAAGCGTTCAAAACTTAGTCTCTCACTTCCGCCAATAGGGATCAATGATTCTGATGACATAACTCTGCACTTCAGCTTATCATCCGATTTTATATCCAATCAAAAGCTCTCTAGAATCTGAACCCCCGCCCCCTATACTATAATAGATGCTGAAGCTGCAGCTGAAATCAGTCACTTGATCTCACATTTACTGTGTTCTACATGGTGAATGGCACATAGTGCACTATATAGGGGATAGGGAAAGATCAGACAGTGCACTATATATAGGGGATAGGGAACGATCAGACAGTGCACTATATAGGGGATAGGGAAAGATCAGACGGTGCACTATATAGGGGATAGGGAACGCTCAGACAGTGCACTATATAGGGGATAGGGAACGATCAGGCAGTGCACTATATAGGAGATAGGGAACGATCAGACAGTGCACTATATAGGGGATAGGGAACGCTCAGACAGTGCACTATATAGGGGATAGGGAACGATCAGACAGCGCACTATATAGGGGATAGGGAACGATCAGACAGCGCACTATATATAGGGGATAGGGAACGATCAGACAGTGCACTATATATAGGGGATAGGGAAAGATCAGACAGTGCACTATATAGGGGATAGGGAAAGATCAGACAGTGCACTATATAGGGGATAGGGAACGCTCAGACAGTGCACTATATAGGGGATAGGGAACGATCAGGCAGTGCACTATATAGGAGATGGGAACGATCAGACAGTGCACTATATAGGGGATAGGGATAGGGAGCGCTCAGACAGTGCACTATATAGGGATAGAGAGCGATCAGACAGCGCACTATATAGGGGATAGGGAACGATCAGACAGCGCACTATATAGGGGATGGGCAACGATCAGACAGCGCACTATATAGGGGATGGGGAACGATCAGACAGCGCACTATATAGGGGATGGGCAACGATCAGACAGCGCACTATATAGGGATGGGCAACGATCAGACAGCGCACTATATAGGGGATGGGGAACGATCAGACAGCGCACTATATAGGGATAGGGAACGATCAGACAGCGCACTATATAGGGGATGGGCAGCGATCAGACAGCGCACTATATAGGGATAGGGAACGATCAGACAGTGCACTATATAGGGGATAGGGAACGATCAGACAGTGCACTATACACTGGTTAAAATAGCTGATTTCTCTGAAATTAAACACTGTTGGAAAAATTTGGGATAATGGTTTTTGTATATTTTTATCCAAAATAATATTGCATATTGTGCCTTTAACTAACATTAACTAAAGGGAACTTATTTAACTTTTTAAATCTTCTACTTTTAAAAGAACTTTTTGAGGTTACTTTTTGCATCACTTTTACAGACTGAACAGAAGCATTTCCTTATTTCAAATGTTTGCAGTTCTTGCTCTTGTTCACTGCCGGTAATTAGACCCTAAAATGATCAGCAGACTTATCTGTGACGCACACACTGAGAATTTATTTCATGCATTTTTTAAAGTCACTTCATAGAGACTTTAGTCATGTCTAATCGCTCCGTTTGTTGTGCATTGACTTTTCCTGCTGTTCTGCTGTCAGTTTGCTAATGTTTCAGTTTGCTAATGTGTCTCTGGTCATTGCTGCAGATGTTCAGCGCTCAGATCTCTGGGGATTTGAGCTTCACTCAGCAGCTTTAGCAGGGATTCGTTGAAGCCGCTGGTGTCCTCGGCATGTGGCGTCAGTTATGCTGCATTTTGACCTTGTGAAGGTCGTCAAACCCCCGTTTTGATGTCAGCGTTTATTGGTTTCAGGCTTTAGCTCCCATGTGCTCACCCTTATGATGTCATTGCCCTTGTGAAAAAGAAGCAATGTGAGCATAACAAAGGATTATTGAAATTGGATAGGATAATGATTTAAAATGTGCTTTAAAGTAAAATTTGCAAAGTGTGTTATAAACTCTCTTTAAGTGCACTTACTGTAAGTGCCTTTTGTTAATAGTATTACTCACAAGTACAGTTTTTACACTACAAGCAACACAATTAAGCACACAGTTCTGAATAAGAATGTAGCATTTTAATGAAAATTATTTTCATGACATTTGTTACTTGAATGTTGTAATTTCCACTTATTTTGGATGGAATGCCATAAAATACTGTGAATAAACTAAAACATAAATAAATAAGGTCTATATTTTATAAACACTACGAAATAAACACTACGATGAAATATATTCAAAATGACATGCACTCTAAAAACAACAGTTTGCATCAATCATTTGGACAACTTCAAATGAAAATATATTGGGGTCAAGCACAAAAAGGACCAATGAGACATAAAAAGTTGTTGGTGTCAATACGCAAACGCATTGCAGAGTTACTGCCTCAGAATCAGCTTTGCATCATGCCAACAAATTCGTTGATGTGTTAGTCGAGAATAGTTTGGTCTATCAAAAAGCTTTTTCCGGTATGGCCTGAAGATGATCTGAGCCAATTTTGGTGAAAATTAGACCAATGGTCTAGTTTCATTCAAATAGTCAAAATGAATCAAAAGTTATTTGCATTTTTGGAAATTTCATTATAACTTTTGACTGCAATGTGGCACAGTCTCAACTTTTTGAGTACCTTCATCGCATAGCCCCGTAACGATTCTTAAAATACAGCATTTTAGGACAAAATTAAAAATGTCCGACTCACATAAAAGTCAATATAGGAACTATAGAAATATAGTTATATAAATATATAAATATATTGGGTCTCATTCGACTCATTCGAAGAGACCAGTTTTATGATTTTTGAGCAAACCATTCAGAAGTTATAAGCAAAAAAGGCAATTTTTCATATATTTTGACCAGTTGGTGTCCCGAAACTCTACATGTAGCCTCAGGTCATGCTTGTGATGACATGTACCAAGATTGGTCTGGATACGGCAAAGTGTTGCGGAGATATAGCCTTGCATCGAATTTGGCGCGCTCTTCGTCAGATTCATTCGCACGTTATTCGAACCGGTCGTGTGGGTGGCTTTTGATAACCTTTTGCCAGTGCTCTGAAGATGATCTGAGCCAATTTTTGTGAAAATTCATTCAAATAGGCAAAATGAATCAAAAGTTATCAGAATTTTTGGAGATTTCATTGTAACTTTTGACCGCAATGTGGCGTGATCTCAACTTTTTGAGTACCTTCAGGGCATGGGTATAACGATACGCTAATGCTTACTTAAAATACAGCATTTTAGGACAAAATTCAACATGGCCACCTCCCACAAAAGTCAATATAGGTCTCATTCGACTTGACTCGACATGATGCGCTGAATCAGAAGAGACCAGTTTTATAATTTTTGAGCAAACCATTCAGAAATTATAAGCAAAAAAGGCAATTTTTTATATCTTTTGACCAGTAGGTGGTGCTGTCCCAAAACTCTGCATGTAGCCTCAGGTCATGCTTGGGATGACATGTGCCAAGTTTGGTCTGAGATATAGCCTTGCGTCCAATTTGGCATGCCTTTTGTCTAATTCGTTTGCGTGTTATTTGGAAACGGTTCGGTTTATCAAAAAGCTTTTGATACATTTTTGCCAGCACGGTCTGTAGCTGATCTGAAATTTGACAAACTGTCTAGACAGAGTTTGAAAAAGTAGGGAACATTTGGCAGGAAAAACTGTCATGTCGGAAAATGGCGTCATAGGATGCAATCCCATCGGCTTATGCCAGGAAGGAATCTAGCCTTTATGGTTCAAAAGTTATTAGCATAAATTTAAGTGAAACTTTGGACAGTTGGTGGCGCTAGAGGGATTGAATTAGAGACTTTAAATTTGCTGTGGTAAATGTTTGGACTGTCCTCTATCAGTGTGCCAAATTTCACAACTTTTTACCATACGGTTTATAGGCTGCCATAGACCCAGAAGAAGAAGAAGAAGAAGAAGAAAACGGATACAATAGGTGCCATCGCACCTCAGAATTATGTTCAACCAACAAACTACACTGACTTTTCGGTTTAATTTACACACAATATTAAGTTGATGTAATGATCAACATTATTATGTAAATAGAACTCCTCAAAATAATGTTTGCAACTTAAAAATGTAATAAATAAGATTTTTTAACTTGACTTGTACAGTCAAGCATGGACATTTTTAATAAGGACTTATTTTATCTTACTGCGTTTGATTAGATCTGAGAACTGTGAGTGATTGGTTGCATGATTTTCTTGGTGTTATGTTTTGTTGTTATTTTATGGGGCGGCAGTGGCTCAGTGGTTCATGTAGGTTGGCTACAAACCGGAAGGTTGGTGGTTCCATCCCCGGTTCCACCTGACCAGTCGAGGTGTCCATGAGCAAGACACCCAACCCCAGCTGCTCCCGACGAGCCTTACATGGCTGACACCGTTGTCGGTGCATGAATGGGTGAATGTGAGGCAATATGTAAAGCTCTTTGGTGGCCATGCTCTATATAGTACAACTATAAAGCGCTATATAAATGCAATCCATTTACCATATGTTTGTATGATTTTTTTTTTTTATCTATTAGAGTTTTTCTACTATTTTTACTATTTATGCACAGCACTTTAGTCCATTCTAATGGTTTTGAAAGTGCTTTATAAATAAATTGAGTTGAGTAATTGGTGCCATAAATTTCTTTTTAGAATGCAAATGTTATTTTGCCGTCCTTGTGTCTTGTTTTGTGGCGATTTGATAAAGCCCAGTGCTCTGTCATTGTCATGATTACCTGCACTCCTCCGTTTCCGCTCGATGAAGTCGAGTTGTTAATAATCACCTCAGCACTGATGGGTAATTAACACCATGTGTGAGACCTCACATCCTGACACTATTTTGTAATTTTCTGTTGTCAAAGGTATGAAAGGTTTGAGACTCCATTGCTGTCCTGCAGCTGCTTCCCATTTAGTCCCAATTAAACTCCCTGAGCTTGTGTTCCTGTCAGGAGGAGGAACAGTTGCCAACTTGGTCATCACAGCGTAATATATACATGCAAACAATAAGCTGACTTTTAGTTCTTGAGCTTCCTTTTAAAAGATGAACTCTCACTAGTTTAATTCCTTTTCTTTAATCAAAACCATCACAAACATTAACATTAACAACAATAATTGTGTGGTGGAAATTGCATTTGAAATATTTTTTTGGGAATAAAATTACTTCTGTCTTTTAAAGGCTATTTTATAGCTTATAAAATCTGACCAAAAAGGAATTCACATAAAAGGCATTTTGGAACGTGGAAGGATTAAATTTGAGCAGATTATTTTACCATCATCAGAGCTTATTTCTCTCAGTACAGTCAGCATCTGGCTCATATTTGCGATGTCAACCATATTCTCAGCTACTATTGTTTTCAATGTCTTCAAAATCAAAATTTTGATATTTTGACGACATCTTCACCAGATCCATCATGAAGTGACAGTGAGACTAATATTTGATTGCATACAGTATTTGCTCTGCAGTAAATCACAGAGCCATTTCAAGCTTGAGGACTTGCGTATGCTTTTTTTATGGCTACAGTAAACATCACGTCATCATTGCGTCTCAGAAATCGGCACCTTTTGAAAATAAAGGTCAATTGCATTTATTAAGGCATCAGAGATTCAGTTATTGTTGCTCAGAAAAAATATACTTACACTATTGCATACCTCGGGTCACTAGTAACCCAGAAACACTTTTTAATTCATTAGAAAATACACCTTTGTTTTTATATATATATATATATATATATATATATATATATATATATATATATATATATATATATATATATATTGTTGATGAATAGATGAATACACGTGATCCGAGGTGTGCGTTTAAGGGTTAAAAGTGCTGGTAATTGAAGAAACACCCATCAGCCTTTTCTGAAATCCAGCAGTCAGATTGAACTGGAAGATTCAATATTGTCTAACGAACACTTCCCTGTAATAAAGCATGTTGCCCAGCTGATGGTTTGTGTCGTAATGGTTGGTCTCTCGGGTTCCTGTATTTGGCAGGAGCGAGACTCAGACATTCCTCTAGACTCAGACTCATCTACTGCAGAACTCGAGTGTAAATATTTATCTGTCATTTCAGAGTATGTCTTCACTGCCAGCATCCGAAAATTCCCCTCATTTAGTCGCTGGGCTTTTTATGAATGTTTGTCTGTTTATTTCAAAGTTAATCTGTCACCTGATCAACAGGGAAAATGTTTTTAAATCAAATCTGTTTTGAGTTCCTGATGAGGACTGTTTCTGTTGGTTATGATGAGAAATTCCATAAACTCCTGGAATCTTTATTTAGAGTTTAGAATGTTTGGAGTTTAGAATGTGTTTAGAGTTTAGAATGTTTGGAGTTTAGAATGTGTTTAGAGTTTAGAATGTGTTTGGAGTTTAGAATGTGTTTAGAGTTTAGAATGTGTTTAGAATGTGTTTGGAGTTTAGAATGTGTTTAGAATGTGTTTGGAGTTTAGAATGTGTTTAGAGTTTAGAATGTTTGGAGTTTAGAATGTGTTTAGAGTTTAGAATGTTAGAGTTTAGAATGTGTTTGGAGTTTAGAATGTGTTTAGAGTTTAGAATGTGTTTGGAGTTTAGAATGTGTTTGGAGTTTAGAATGTGTTTGGAGTTTAGAATGTGTTTGGAGTTTAGAATGTGTTTAGAGTTTAGAATGTGTTTAGAGTTTAGAATGTGTTTAGAATGTGTTTAGAGTTTAGAATGTGTTTAGAATGTGTTTGGAGTTTAGAATGTGTTTAGAGTTTAGAATGTGTTTAGAGTTTAGAATGTGTTTGGAGTTTAGAATGTGTTTAGAGTTTAGAATGTTTAGAGTTTAGAATGTGTTTAGAGTTTAGAATGTGTTTGGAGTTTAGAATGTGTTTAGAGTTTAGAATGTGTTTAGAGTTTAGAATGTGTTTAGAATGTGTTTGGAGTTTAGAATGTGTTTAGAGTTTAGAATGTTTGGAGTTTAGAATGTGTTTAGAATGTGTTTGGAGTTTAGAATGTGTTTAGAGTTTAGAATGTTAGAGTTTAGAATGTGTTTGGAGTTTAGAATGTGTTTAGAGTTTAGAATGTTAGAGTTTAGAATGTGTTTGGAGTTTAGAATGTGTTTAGAATGTGTTTAGAGTTTAGAATGTGTTTAGAATGTGTTTGGAGTTTAGAATGTGTTTGGAGTTTAGAATGTGTTTAGAGTTTAGAATGTGTTTAGAATGTTAGAGTTTAGAATGTGTTTAGAATGTGTTTGGAGTTTAGAATGTGTTTAGAATGTGTTTAGAGTTTAGAATGTGTTTAGAATGTGTTTGGAGTTTAGAATGTGTTTGGAGTTTAGAATGTGTTTAGAGTTTAGAATGTGTTTAGAATGTTAGAGTTTAGAATGTGTTTAGAATGTGTTTGGAGTTTAGAATGTGTTTAGAGTTTAGAATGTTAGAGTTTAGAATGTGTTTAGAGTTTAGAATGTTAGAGTTTAGAATGTGTTTAGAATGTTAGAGTTTAGAATGTGTTTAGAGTTTAGAATGTTAGAGTTTAGAATGTGTTTGGAGTTTAGAATGTTAGAGTTTAGAATGTGTTTAGAATGTTAGAGTTTAGAATGTGTTTAGAGTTTAGAATGTTAGAGTTTAGAATATGTTTGGAGTTTAGAATGTGTTTAGAGTTTAGAATGTGTTTAGAGTTTAGAATGTTAGAGTTTAGAATGTGTTTAGAGTTTAGAATGTTAGAGTTTAGAATCTGTTTAGAGTTTAGAATGTGTTTAGAGTTTAGAATGTTAGAGTTTAGAATGTGTTTAGAGTTTAGAATGTGTTTAGAGTTTAGAATGTTAGAGTTTAGAATGTGTTTAGAGTTTAGAATGTTAGAGTTTAGAATGTGTTTAGAATGTTAGAGTTTAGAATGTGTTTAGAATGTGTTTGGAGTTTAGAATGTTAGAGTTTAGAATGTGTTTAGAGTTTAGAATGTTAGAGTTTAGAATGTGTTTAGAGTTTAGAATGTTAGAGTTTAGAATGTGTTTAGAATGTTAGAGTTTAGAATGTGTTTAGAATGTGTGGAGTTTAGAATGTTAGAGTTTAGAATGTGTTTAGAATGTTAGAGTTTAGAATGTTAGAGTTTAGAATGTGTTTAGAATGTGTTTAGAGTTTAGAATGTGTTTAGAATGTGTTTAGAGTTTAGAATGTTAGAGTTTAGAATGTGTTTAGAGTTTAGAATGTGTTTGGAGTTTAGAATGTGTTTAGAGTTTAGAATGTGTTTAGAATGTGTTTGGAGTTTAGAATGTGTTTAGAGTTTAGAATGTGTTTAGAATGTGTTTGGAGTTTAGAATGTGTTTAGAATGTGTTTAGAGTTTAGAATGTTTGGAGTTTAGAATGTGTTTAGAATGTGTTTGGAGTTTAGAATGTGTTTAGAGTTTAGAATGTTAGAGTTTAGAATGTGTTTGGAGTTTAGAATGTGTTTAGAGTTTAGAATGTGTTTGGAGTTTAGAATGTGTTTGGAGTTTAGAATGTGTTTGGAGTTTAGAATGTGTTTAGAGTTTAGAATGTGTTTAGAATGTGTTTGGAGTTTAGAATGTGTTTAGAGTTTAGAATGTGTTTGGAGTTTAGAATGTGTTTAGAGTTTAGAATGTTAGAGTTTAGAATGTGTTTAGAGTTTAGAATGTGTTTGGAGTTTAGAATGTGTTTAGAGTTTAGAATGTGTTTAGAATGTGTTTAGAGTTTAGAATGTGTTTAGAATGTGTTTGGAGTTTAGAATGTGTTTAGAGTTTAGAATGTTTGGAGTTTAGAATGTGAATGTGTTTAGTTTAGAATGTGTTTAGAGTTTAGAATGTTAGAGTTTAGAATGTGTTTGGAGTTTAGAATGTGTTTAGAGTTTAGAATGTTAGAGTTTAGAATGTGTTTGGAGTTTAGAATGTGTTTAGAATGTGTTTAGAGTTTAGAATGTGTTTTTAGAATGTGTTTGGAGTTTAGAATGTGTTTAGAGTTTAGAATGTGTTTAGAATGTTAGAGTTTAGAATGTGTTTGGAGTTTAGAATGTGTTTAGAATGTGTTTAGAGTTTAGAATGTGTTTAGAATGTGTTTGGAGTTTAGAATGTGTTTGGAGTTTAGAATGTGTTTAGAGTTTAGAATGTGTTTAGAATGTTAGAGTTTAGAATGTGTTTAGAATGTGTTTGGAGTTTAGAATGTGTTTAGAATGTGTTTAGAGTTTAGAATGTGTTTAGAATGTGTTTGGAGTTTAGAATGTGTTTGGAGTTTAGAATGTGTTTGGAGTTTAGAATGTGTTTAGAATGTTAGAGTTTAGAATGTGTTTAGAATGTGTTTGGAGTTTAGAATGTGTTTAGAGTTTAGAATGTTAGAGTTTAGAATGTGTTTAGAGTTTAGAATGTTAGAGTTTAGAATGTGTTTAGAATGTTAGAGTTTAGAATGTGTTTAGAGTTTAGAATGTTAGAGTTTAGAATGTGTTTGGAGTTTAGAATGTTAGAGTTTAGAATGTGTTTAGAATGTTAGAGTTTAGAATGTGTTTAGAGTTTAGAATGTTAGAGTTTAGAATATGTTTGGAGTTTAGAATGTGTTTAGAGTTTAGAATGTGTTTAGAGTTTAGAATGTTAGAGTTTAGAATGTGTTTAGAGTTTAGAATGTTAGAGTTTAGAATCTGTTTAGAGTTTAGAATGTGTTTAGAGTTTAGAATGTTAGAGTTTAGAATGTGTTTAGAGTTTAGAATGTGTTTAGAGTTTAGAATGTTAGAGTTTAGAATGTGTTTAGAATGTTAGAGTTTAGAATGTGTTTAGAATGTGTTTGGAGTTTAGAATGTTAGAGTTTAGAATGTGTTTAGAATGTTAGAGTTTAGAATGTTAGAGTTTAGAATGTGTTTAGAATGTGTTTAGAGTTTAGAATGTGTTTAGAATGTGTTTAGAGTTTAGAATGTTAGAGTTTAGAATGTGTTTAGAATGTTAGAGTTTAGAATGTGTTTAGAATGTTAGAGTTTAGAATGTGTTTAGAATGTGTTTAGAGTTTAGAATGTGTTTAGAATGTGTTTAGAGTTTAGAATGTGTTTAGAATGTGTTTAGAGTTTAGAATGTTAGAGTTTAGAATGTGTTTAGAATGTTAGAGTTTAGAATGTGTTTAGAGTTTAGAATGTTAGAGTTTAGAATGTGTTTAGAATGTTAGAGTTTAGAATGTTAGAGTTTAGAATGTGTTTAGAATGTGTTTAGAGTTTAGAATGTGTTTAGAATGTGTTTAGAGTTTAGAATGTTAGAGTTTAGAATGTGTTTAGAGTTTAGAATGTTAGAGTTTAGAATGTGTTTAGAGTTTAGAATGTTAGAGTTTAGAATGTGTTTAGAATGTTAGAGTTTAGAATGTTAGAGTTTAGAATGTGTTTAGAATGTGTTTAGAGTTTAGAATGTGTTTAGAATGTGTTTAGAGTTTAGAATGTTAGAGTTTAGAATGTGTTTAGAGTTTAGAATGTTAGAGTTTAGAATGTGTTTAGAGTTTAGAATGTTAGAGTTTAGAATGTGTTTAGAATGTTAGAGTTTAGAATGTGTTTAGAGTTTAGAATGTGTTTAGAGTTTAGAATGTTAGAGTTTAGAATGTGTTTAGAGTTTAGAATGTGTTTAGAGTTTAGAATGTTAGAGTTTAGAATGTGTTTAGAGTTTAGAATGTTAGAGTTTAGAATGTGTTTAGAGTTTAGAATGTTAGAGTTTAGAATGTGTTTAGAATGTGTTTGGAGTTTAGAATGTGTTTGGAGTTTAGAATGTGTTTAGAGTTTAGAATGTGTTTAGAGTTTAGAATGTTAGAGTTTAGAATGTTAGAGTTTAGAATGTGTTTAGAATGTGTTTGGAGTTTAGAATGTGTTTAGAGTTTAGAATGTGTTTAGAGTTTAGAATGTTTAGAGTTTAGAATGTTTAGAGTCCAGTTCACAGCATCATTCTAAAGCCATATTCGGACAGGACTAGGTTACGAGTTATTTTATTTTTTGTGGGTGTTACACTGCAAACAACGATGTTCTTAGTTTGTTTTTTGTCTTGTTTTCCAGTACAAATATATGATTATTCTTAAAACAAGATGCATTTACTGGAGATGCAAAATTACATATTCTTGTTTTCTGATAAATTTATTAAAATAAAAGTGATTTTATGCTTGATTTGAGAAATAATATCATGGCTTTGCTGCATTAAGAGAGAATCCATATACATTATATTGACAAACATTTTGTGACGCCTGCCTTTACATGCACATGAGCTTTAATGCCATCCCATTCTTAATCCGTAGGGTTTAATATGGAGTCGGCCCACCCTTTGCAGCTCTAACAGCTTCAGCTCTTCTGGGAAGGCTTTCCACAAGGTTTAGGAGTGTGTTTATGGGAATTTTTGACCATTCTTCTAGAAGCGCATTTGTGAGGTTAGGCACTGATGTTGGACAAGAAGGCCTGGCTCACAGTCTCCGCTCTAATTCATTCCAAAGGTGTTCTATCGGGATGAGGTCAGGACTCTGTGCAGGCCAGTCAAGTTCCTCCACACCAAATTCGCTCATCCATGTCTTTATGGACCGACGCTTTGTGCACTGGAGCACAGTCATGTTGGGACAGGAAGGGGCCGTCCCCAAACTGTTCCCACAAAGTTGAGAGCATGAAATTGTCCAAAATGTCTTGGTATGCTGAAGCATTAAGAGTTCCTTTCACTTGAACTGAGGGGCCAAGCCCAACCCCTGAAACAACCCCACCCCATAATCCCCCCTCCACCAAACTTTACACTTGGCACAATGCAGTCAGGCAAGTCCCGTTCTCCTGGCAACCGCCAAACCCAGACTCTTCCATGGGATTGTCAGACAGAGAAGTGTGATTGGTCACTCAGAGAACACGTCTCCACTGCTCTAGAGTCCAGTGGCGGCGTGCTTTACTCCACTGCATCCCACGCTTTGCATTGCACTTGGCGATGTAAGGCTTGGATGAGCTGCTCGGCCATGGAAACCCATTCCATGAAGCTCTCTACACACTGTTCTTTGTTCTTGGAATATTTAGTAGTGAGGAAATGTCAGGAATGGACTTATTGCGCAGGTGGCAACCTATCACGGTACCACACTTGAGTTCACTGAGCTCCTGAGAGCGACCCATTCTTTCACAAATGTGTGTAGAAGCGTCTGCATGCCTAGTGCTTGATTTATACACCTGTGGCCATGAAGGGATTGAACACCTGAACTCAGGGATTTGGAGGGGTGTCCCAATACTAGTGGCAATACAGTATATGTTGACAGATTTAAAGGGTTTTTCCCTTATAATTTTTTTGCACCAAAATATTTATATGATAATTTTCCACTTTTCCTCCTCCTGCAGTGTGTTATGCTTCTGAAGGTTGGTATATTCCAAATCCTCAGTACTCATCTTGCTGGATGTGCTTTTGACACAGTTAACCACCAGATCCTCCTGTAAACCCTCATGACAAAGGGCATCTCAGGAACCACACTCCAATGGTTCATGTCTTACCTCTTAGGTGGGTCCTACAGGGTGTCTAAATCGCAACATCTAGCTACTGGAGTGCCTGAGGGCTTCTCTTCTCCATCTATATGTCATCACTAGGATATGTCATTTAGAAACATGGTTTTTCCTATCACTGCTTGACTGAACCTGCTGAACTTCACCAGGGAGTCATCGAGGGGAGCGGCGGCTCTCAAAACTAGGCCATCCAACAATCAGCGGCTGACGACACGAGATGATGTTCATGACCATCTGCACGAGTCTCTGTGAAACTGCAAGGTCAGCTGTGCTTCACGCCCATCTTCAGACTGCAGTGAGTCTCCCAGAGCTGTAAAACTCAATTACACCCAAACACACACCCACTGCAAAGATCATCTGACCTCGAAAACCCTCAGTGAACGCTTCAAGGGATGACATTTCAGTCTGCATTGACTCACACACATTCCAGATCAATGGTTTTCTGGGCCCAGTTGTTCATAGTTTAATCTGGATCAGAATGATCTGGATTTGGAAATGGTAATCTTATATTTTGCTGTCCAGTATCAGTTAATCCATGTTACCTTTGTGTTGGATTTTCAAAGCGAATTGGATTGGATCACCTTGATACAGAAACAAACTACCAAATCTGGATTTGCAGTGCTCTAAATGGGATTGCATATCACAATTTAGGATAATTCGTAGAAGGTTTTTGGCTATATGAAAACTATCGGTGCATGTTTCAGTAAAATATAAATTCTGGTGCAACAATAGTATCAACATGTAGAACAGCATTGGGTCACTTTAAGTGTTTTTATTTGAAGAGACAGAAAACAACAAAATTAAACAATACAGTAAACCTATTTCATTTTCAATTTCCTCTTCTGACCCACAACAAATCGTTAAAAACAGACATACACTAATGATTAAAAGTTTGGAATAATATTTTCAATGTTTTGAGAAAAGTCTCTTATGTTCTCCAAGGCTGCATTCATTTGATCAAAATACTGTAAAAATTTACACATTAGTATAATATTGTGAAGTCTGCATATGAGCATAATTAGTGAAGGATCATGTGACACTGAAGACTGGAGTAATGATGATAAACTCAGCTTTGATCACAGGAATAAATCACACTTTACTATATATTCACACAGAGAACAGCTGATCTACACTGGAGGAGTATTACACTGATCTACTGGAGTTATGAGCAGATTCATGAGCAGGAGAGACTGAAGAAAAACCATGAAAAAATTTTTTACACTTATTTCTATAGCACTTTATACAATACAGATAATTTTAAAGCAGCTTCACTGAAGCAAATAATAGTGTTAATGTTGTAAAATTATTCAAATACCGGTAATTACAACCAGTATTACTGTCATCCGGTAGTGTCAGTGCGGTCAAATCAATAATAATACTGAATATTGTGCAAAATAAAAATGTGTACGATAGACTGGACTGGATTACGTGATCTAATCCAACTGATGAAACCCGTTTAACCCTCTATGGTATGCAGTATGATTTCAATTATTTGTGGTGTTTTTCCTGCTTCAAATACTATTACAATAGCAATAGTTCTTTTATTTTTTTATTTTTGAAAAGTTTGTTGCCTCAAGGCGACATTGTACCACAACGGACAAATTGAAACATTTGACATTTTCATGTAGAAAAAAGAAATATATTTATTGAAAACATCAATTTCTTTAACCAGACACCTGAACAAACACGTTTATCCAGTTCATAATGTATTACAAATTTCATATTTAATAAAAAAGTAACATTTCAAATTAATGAAAAATGCACTTATCATTGGATAAATTATGGAGCCATGTGACCAGTGCACATGTGCTGAAACACGGACCCCTGTGGGTCATGTGACCAATTTTCATTGATTAGTATTTGAGTTCTTCTTTCCTGAGATAGGTTTGAACAATAAACTGGTGTTTCATTTTATTAAAAATAAACTAAAATAGACTATGTTGCCTGGAGGAAACACCGTACCATAGAGGATTAAGATTTTGACAGATGAAATTTAGTCATCTAGTGATGATGTTTAGCATGTTTGAATATCTTTTTTCCATTCAAAACAGTAGACGGTGGTCTTAAATGAACTTTAATGCGAGTCTGTTCCTCACACACAGCATAGAAGACTTTGGGATATACATTGAAATGATTTTTCAGAGTTGTAAATAAAACTAATACCATTGAAGACGTCTCAAACGGGATGATTTGGGTAAATTCAGTAAGTTTAAAGTCTGTAAGCCATGTGTGTAATATATGTTGGTCAATGAGTTTCAGATGCTGTTGACTCTTGGGTGCTTTTATCTTTTGCAGATCGTATGGTTTATGTGCTCCAACATGTTCCCATAAACCCTGTCTTTAGGCTTGAGTTTGGGTTTCGGACTGGAGTTTAAGGTGAGGTCAAATAAAAATACAAATATGGTGCATTCTTAATAAGCAATTGATTGACCGTTCTCAACTTATTGATTTGTCTGTATTGTCACAAAATGTAAACGATATTATCAGCCAGCTCTGTGACTATATGACATGAAGATATTAAGATATTTTAAACATTAATACCATGATTTTCTGCTTTGAAACATTGTGAAAAGCTCTATGTATATGTGTATAAATGTGACTTTACAGTTCTCTTTTCACGCACGCAAGGACTGACCTTGCAATACTCTCACAATTCATATTAAACAATCTCATTATTTATTAATGGACTCTTAAACTGAATATTACACAGCTACTGACCTTTAAACGATCAGTGATCTGCGGTCGGGCTTCTGTGGTTGATCGAACAGCTTGAATACGGTTCACTTAATTATGTTGCTGATTATAAAATCTTTCACTGTTGGAGAACAGACGTTCTGCTGGACTTATGAGCACATTTTTCTGCTCCGCAGATGCAGCTGTTTTGGACACGCTCGTTAGCAGGTGTCTGCAATCTGAACTCTAAATGACTTTGACTGATTCGGTCCCGTGATCCAGAATCAAAATGGACGCGTGATTTAATTCAGTGCACATCATTATTTGTTTACATTCATGTGCCTCGTAATCTTGAATCAGAATAGCCTCCCCTCCCTCTTGCAGAGATTTTGCTTTTCTGATGACGAGGGCGGGGCTTGATTTTGTCTGTGGGGAATTGATTGGACGGTTGTGGTTCGCTATTGGTGGATCTCATGTGAGTGACAGGTTGCCCCGCCCTCGTCATCAGAAAAGCAAAATTTGTTCTACATTTGTTCTTGTTTGAGAAGCGCTTCACTCTGATATACGGCACAATAAGGGAAGGAAAGATGATCGGAACCTCAGCTTCATGCTGACTTTATTTACACACATTGACGGATATTTTTCCATGATGATACTGATTGTTTTTAATCATTTTAGCCCCTTTAACATAGGCATGTTTGTCTGATTTTAAAAGGTCTGGTTAATATTAACCAGTGCATTTTTCTCTTGTTCAAAGCTGTTATAAAGGTGACCGCTCAGTGATTATCAATACAGTTATTAAATGTGAAATTATATCCATCTGTTTTCTGTTCAGATCTGTTTTAAGTGTCTTTCAGTCATATTTGATTGAGAAACCCATCAGTATCGCAATATCACATTATTATGAATCAGCAGGAATCGAGTATCTCTTTTGAGAAAGAAAAACAACTTCAGTAATTATATAAATAGCGTCTGCAGCTCATTAGTTTTTATTAGTTGGAGATCTCTGTGAATTTCCTCTAGTTCTTCTGAGAAGATGTTGGCCATCTGCAGGTTTCAGCTCATCTGCCAGTGGGACGAGACACTGACACGGTTTCAGAAATAACAATCATAACATGGTATGAAAGGAGACCAGGTCTCTGTCATTTCACGTCAAGTATAAAACTATTTTGAATGCTGAAGCTGAGTGATTGTTTACATCCAGCAGGCTTATAATCCCATTTATCTTAATGGCGCTTGTTCAGGACCTTCATAAGGACACGACCTGTCAGAAACGCACACATCCCATTCACCGGTGAGCATCCTGAGCTATTATATTACGATAGTCACTTATATAATATTAAAGAGCCATCTGTTTTTTTCATGATTTTACTGCTGATAAAGGGCTTTCTTTGGCACAATGTGAACCACTGAAAACCTGCTTAACTGCAAAATACTGCAGATATCAAGATAATGAAGAAAAAACAGCTGAGAGAGATTGAGAAAATAGACACAAACCCACCTAGTGTCAAGGAGGGTACAGGGAAAACAAACAGCAGCCACTCACAACAGACTGGACCATCTGACCAATCAGAGCAGAGTAGACCAATCATAACAGACTGAGCCATCTGACCAATCAGAGCAGAGCAGACCAATCACAACAGACTGGGCCATCTGACCAATCAGAGTAGACCAATCACAACAGACTGGACCATCTGACCAATCAGAGCAGAGCAGACCAATCACAACAGACTGGGCCATCTGACCAATCAGAGCAGAGCAGACCAATCACAACAGACTTGGCCATCTGACCAATCAGAGTAGACCAATCACAACAGACTGGACCATCTGACCAATCAGAGCAGAGCAGACCAATCACAACAGACTGGGCCATCTGACCAATCAGAGCAGAGCAGACCAATCACAACAGACTGGGCCATCTGACCAATCAGAGCAGAGTAGACCAATCACAACAGACTAGACCATCTGACCAATCAGAGCAGAGCAGACCAATCACAACAGACTGGGCCATCTGACCAATCAGAGTAGAGTAGTAATCAGAGTAGTTTTTGGATTTTTATTTGATATAATTCTCTGTTGTTTAAACTGCTAATTATAACCTACTCATCTTCATATATTGTCTAACACTGCCTACCACATTAAATCTGACATCACTAGCTTTTAATCTAAATCACTATCACACGTTAGCTTTTCGCTAGCCTGTTAGCTTGCTATCTCTGCACCCGGGTTTCCTGTTTTCTGAGTTCACTAAACAACTGTGGTGAGTTGGATTAGTAAATAGACTCCATCAAACAACTTTGGTAAGTTGGATTAATCAACAAATACGGTAAGCCATGTCTTCTTCTCCAGTCATTGTCACCTGCACCGCATGTTTCATGTTTAGTGTATCTGTCTCCGTTGGCGAACAGGGCTTCACATGTGATAAATGTAAGGAGATAGTCAGGCTGACGGAGAAGATTTCAGAATTAGAGACACGCATCCAGACTTTATTTGAGAGTAGTGAGAATGTAACAGCTTTAGACACTGCTCTGGATGCGACTAGCTTAGTGAACGTTGTACATTGTTCGGTTCCGGCTGTAGAGCCCGTGCAGCAGGGCACTTGGGTGACGGTCAGACGGCATAGTCGCGGATCAAAAAACCACTCTTCCGTTCCGATTGGAACATCAAACAGGTTCTCCCCACTCAGTGACGCACCCACTGAGAATCCTGTTAAAAGTGCCCTAGTTATTGGTGATTCTATTACACGGAACGTGAAAATAGAGACACCAGCCACTATAGTCACATGTTTACCGGGAGCCAGAGCACCTGACATCAAAGCAAATTTAAAAGTGCTGGCTAAAGCTAATCGTAAATTCTCTAAGATTATTATTCATGTCGGCACTAACGATGTTCGACTTCGCCAGTCGGAGATCACCAAAATTAACATTAAAGAGGTGTGTGAACTTGCAAGTACGATGGCAGATGCAGTTTTTTGTTCTGGTCCGCTCCCTGTTAAAAGGAGTGATGAGATACTTAGCAGACTATCATCACTCAATGGCTGGTTGTCTAAGTGGTGTCCGCAAAATAACATAGGGTTCATAGACAATTGGAAAAGCTTTTGGGGCAGACCTGACCTGTTGAAGAGGGACGGCATCCATCCTTCTTGGAGTGGTGCTGCTCTTCTCTCTAGTAATTTGGCATATAGTCTTAAAGCTAAACCTTGACTAACTGGGGCCCAGGTCAGGAAGCAGACGGACTGGCTTACCCGACCGTCTGCTAGCTGTCTCCGTTACAGAAGTCAGATAAATCCCAACACATAGAGACTCTTTCACCTAGATATTATCACATAGAGACTGTGTCTGTTCCCGAATTAGTAAATACAAAAAAACATCAAGACCATTCAACAGTAAAAACTTAATTGATGTCAAACAAATAAACAACAGATATAATACAGATGATCAAATGATAAAGCTCGGGTTGCTGAATATTCGATCCCTTTCCCCAAAAGCACTTATTGTTAATGATATAATTACAGATAATAATCTAGATTTGCTGTGTTTGACAGAAACCTGGCTAAAACCTGACGACTACATTACTTTTAAATGAGTCCACCCCCAAGATTATTGTTATAAACACGAGCCGCGTCTGAAAGGTAAAGGGGGAGGGGTTGCTGTAATTTATAATAATATCTTCAGTATTACTCAGAAGTCTAGTTTCAAATATAATCCTTTTGAAGTTTTGGTGCTTTATGTAGCATTATGTAGTGTAATTGATAAATCCCGTTTGATATTTGTGTTGGTTACTGTATACAGGCCACCAGGGCACAATACAGACTTTATTAAAGAATTTGCTGACTTTCTATCCGAGTTAGTACTGGCTGCAGATAAAGTACTAATTGTTGGTGATTTTAATATCCATGTAGATAATGAAAAAGACGCATTGGGATTAGCATTTAGAGACATTCTAAACTCTATTGGAGTAAGGCAACATGTGTCAGGACCCACTCATCGCCTTAATCATACGTTAGACCTAATATTGTCACATGGAATAAATGTTGATACCGTTGAAATTCTGCAGCAGAGCGACGACATCTCAGATCATTACCTAGTATCATGTATACTTAATTTAGCTAAGGCTGCAAAGCCGTCCCCTCGCTTCAAATATGGCAGAACTATCACTGCCGCCACTAAAAATTGCTTTTTAAATAATCTTCCTCATCAGTTTCATCTCCTCAGCATCCCAGATAGCCTAGAGGAACTCGATTTTGCAACAGAAACTATTGACTCTCTCTTTTTCCAGCACTTTAGACACAGTTGCTCCCAGCGCTTAAAGAAGATTAAAGAAAATAGTCCAACGCTGTGGTACAATGAGCACACCCGGGCCCTTAAAACAGTAGCCAGAAAAATGGAGCGCAGCTGGAAGAAAACAAAATTAGAGATTTTTCGTAATTCATGGAAAGAGAGCATGATCGCATACAGAAAGGCCGTAAAAACTGCTAGATCTGCTTATTTCTCGACTCTCTTAGAAGAAAACAAACACAACCCTAGGTATTTATTTGATACAGTGGCTAAGTTAACCAAAAATAAAGCTTATACTTCTGATGGTTGTAAACAGCACAGCAGTAATGACTTTATGAACTTCTTTACGTGTAAGATCGATAATATTAGGAAGAAAATTATAACCATGCAGCCGTCTACTATAGTGTCACATGAGACAGAGCATTGTTGTGTCACTGAGAAAAAATTACATTCATTCACTGCTATAGGAGAGGAAGAATTGGCTAAACTTGTTAAATCATCTAAATCAACAACATGTATGCTCGACCCTATACCGACTAGGCTATTAAAAGAGATGCTACCAGAGGTCATAGATCCTCTTCTTAATATCATTAACTCATCTTTGTTATTAGGATATGTACCGAAAACGTTTAAGTTGGCTATTATCAAACCACTTATTAAAAACCTCAACTTGATCCTACAGAATTAGTCAATTATAGGCCGATCTCAAATCTACCCTTCCTGTCAAAAATACTGGAAAAGGCAGTGTCTTCACAATTATGTTCCTTTTAGAAAGAAATGGTATCTGTGAGGATTTCCAGTCAGGATTTAGACCGTATCATAGTACTGAGACTGCTCTCATCAGAGTTACAAATGATTTACTCTTATCATCCGATCGTGGTTGTATTTCTCTATTAGTGTTACTCGATCTTAGCGCTGCATTCGATACTATCGACCACAACATTCTTTTGAATAGACTCGAAAATTATGTTGGCATTAGTGGAACTGCATTGGCATGGCTTAAATCATACTTATCTGACCGTTATCAGTTTGTAGCAGTAAATGAAGAGATGTCACACCGATCACAAGTTCAGTATGGAGTACCGCAGGGCTCGGTGCTAGGACCGTTGCTCTTCACCCTGTACATGCTACCACTGGGAGATATCATTAGGAAGCATGGCATTAGTTTTCACTGTTATGCTGACGATACTCAGCTCTATATTTCTTCACGCCTGATGAAACTTACCAATTCACAAGATTAACGGAATGCATAGCTGATATAAAATATTGGATGTCTAGTAATTTCCTGCAACTTAATTCAGAAAAAACTGAATTTTTAATTATTGGACAAAAAAGTCTGCAAGTAGTAACCTAGAATACTGTCTAACACTCGATGGCTGCTCTGTCAAGTCCTCGTCGTCAGTTAGGAACCTGGGTGTGCTCTTTGATACCAATCTTTCATTTGAAAGCCACGTTTCTAACATCTGTAAAACTGCATTCTACCATCTTAAAAATATATCTAAATTACGGCACATCCTTTCGATGCAAAATGCTGAACAGTTAATTCATGCGTTCATGACCTCAAGGCTAGATTACTGTAATGCTTTACTGGGTGGTTGCCCTGCTCACTTAATAAACAAACTCCAGCTGGTCCAAAACGCAGCAGCTCGAGCTCTTACTAGAACAAGGAAGTATGACCATATTAGCCCGGTTCTGTCAACACTTCATTGGCTCCTATTAAACATCGAATAAATTTTAAAATCTTGCTTATTACTTACAAAGCACTAAATGGTTTAGCTCCCAGTACTTGAGCGAACTCTTAACGCATTATACTCCATCACGTCTATTGCGGTCTCAAAACTCTGGCCAGTTGATAATACCTAGAATATCAAAATCAACTGCAGGCGGTCGATCCTTTTCCTATTTAGCGCCTAAACTTTGGAACAGTCTTCCTAGCATTGTTCGGGAAGCAGACACACTCTGTCAGTTTAAATCTAGACTAAAAACGCATCTCTTTACTATGGCTTACACATAAAACATTATCAATTTCTATTACTCAAATCAGTAAATGATTGTCAGGCTGCATTAACTAGGTCAGCCGGAACCGGGAACACTTCCCATAACACCTGATGTACTCGTTACATCATAAGAAGAATGGCATCTACGCTAATGTTAGTCTCTCTGTTTATACCGAGGTTTACTGCAGTCAGCCAGATCCAGGCCGTATCCAGATCAGATGGTGGACCAGCGCCTGGACATGACCAATGCATCCCTGAAGTGTCTGCAGAGAACATGTCAAATAAACTCCCCCCGTAAATGCTGCATCGACACGACATCCTCATTAAACCCGTCTTCGACGTGACGACTCCAATCTCTCGAATAATCTAACAAATATCAATTTGCCTAATATGAATTAAGACCTGCTATGTTGCCAGAATTATAATCATACACTGTTTGTTCGTCGGCCAGAGGAGAACTGGCACCCCGACTGAGCCTGGTTTCTCCCAAGGTTTTTTTTTCTCCATTCTGACCCTGAAGGAGTTTTGGTTCCTTGCCACCGTTGCCTCTGGCTTTTGGCTTGCTCAGTTGGGGACACCTAAATTTCTTCTATATTCCCGATCTGCCCGCATTGACACTATATGATACTGAAATGAGCTGGATAACATCACCGTTTCACCAGAACGGCTGTACAAATTCTGTTGCATTATTTTACTTTTAACAATGTGAAGCTGCTTTGAAACAATTGGACTTGTTAAAAGCGCTATATAAATAAAGGTGATTTGATTTGATTTGATTTAGACCAATCACAACAGACTGGACCATCTGACCAATCAGAGCAGAGCAGACCAATCACAACAGACTGGGCCATCTGACCAATCAGAGCAGAGCAGACCAATCACAACAGACTGGGCCATCTGACCAATCAGAGCAGAGCAGACCAATCACAACAGACTGGGCCATCTGACCAATCAGAGCAGAGCAGACCAATCACAACAGACTGGGCCATCTGACCAATCAGAGCAGAGCAGACCAATCACAACAGACTGGGCCATCTACCAGAAAGCAAGGTTAACTTACCCTCACCTATACCTTGAACTCTCGGTTGATTAACCCAAAGCTTGCTTACTCGAGGTATGCTGGTTCCAAAAACGAGTCCTGGAGTAAGTTCAGACAACCCAGAGTATGAGTTAACACTCTAGACATTCTCAACAGAGCAACAAATCGATGATTCACCATGGAAACGCTAAGAAGAAGCGCACCATTCTGCTTCCTCTTCTTCGTTTGTTTAATGGCGAGTTACATAACCTACTTAATGCACAGCGCCACCTATTTGGTGGTTGTGCAATATTTTTTTCAATATCTTCATTTAATAAGTAATCTTTATTCACTGAGAATAAGGATTATATTGTTTGATGCTAATTAATCGAATGCAGATCCATGTGTGAGATGACAATAAAATAAATAATAAATATATTTGAATTGAACTAACATTTAAACTTATTTTTATTCAAATTCTTTAGAATTAATATATAATATTGTATATTATATAACTGTAACTATATAACAAATTTGGTTATATTAATAACTATATTAATTATATAAAACACATCTGAAAACCTCTTAAGCAAACTAACCCTGGATCATGAGCTGCTCCGGAGCAGGTGATGTTCAGAGAGTGAGTTGCCATGGTTACTTACATACTCTGAAAGTTACCTCCGTTTTTGGAACCGAAAGTTGAGGTTATCCGCTTACTCTTAAACATACCTGGGTATGTCACATAACCTAATGTCTGACCAATCAGAGCAGAGCAGACCAATCACAACAGACTGGATCTTCTGACCAATCAGAGCAGAGCAGACCAATCACAACAGACTGGGCCATCTGACCAATCAGAGCAGAGTAGACCAATCACAACAGACTGGATCTTCTGACCAATCAGAGCAGAGCAGAGCAGACCAATCACAACAGACTGCGCCATCTGACCAATCAGAGCAGAGTAGACCAATCACAACAGACTGGGCCATCTGACCAATCAGAGCAGAGTAGATCAATCACAACAGACTGGGTCATCTGACCAATCAGAGCAGAGTAGACCAATCACAACAGACTGGGCCATCTGACCAATCAGAGCAGAATAGACCAATCACTACAGACTGGGCCATCTGACCAATCAGAGCAGAGTAGACCAACCAGACTGGATCTTCTGACCAATCAGAGCAGAGCAGAGCAGACCAATCACAACAGACTGCGCCATCTGACCAATCAGAGCAGAGTAGATCAATCACAACAGACTGGGTCATCTGACCAATCAGAGCAGAGTAGACCAATCACAACAGACTGGGCCATCTGACCAATCAGAGCAGAATAGACCAATCACTACAGACTGGGCCATCTGACCAATCAGAGCAGAGTAGACCAATCACAACAGACTGGGCCATCTGACCAATCAGAACAGAGCAGACCTTTATAAAGGAGGGTTTTAGAAAGACTGAATCTCTGAACAAAACATTTTCAGAAATGAGCTGATGCTGCAATGTATATTATGAGAAAATTAAAGTGTTTTTTGACTTTGGATGCATGTAAATGTATTGTAGAAGATGCCAAAACAAAATTAGGAACCTTTCAAGTAGCATAATAGACCTGAACTAACAAAGAGCGTTAACGAAGATTAATATTGTAACAAATGCTTTGCTCATTGTTAGTTAATGTATTGGTTAACGTTAACTAATGAGACCTTAATTCTAAAGTGTTGCCTTCATATTGTCATTAATAATATGGCTATCCAATTCATTTGCTGTGTAATAGTTTATTTTAATAACTTTAAATGGTTAAGTTGGCCTCATTAATGCAGTCACAGATCTGCACTTTACAACAAATCTCTGAATGCTTCGGTGGACTATAAAAAGTGAATTCCTTGAATCTCAATTGCTAATTAAGACATAAGACAATATCTTATGTAACTCTTAATAAAATAAGCACGCGTTCTCTGCCTGGAACATGAATGCAAATAAAAGTAATACAAAGGTCTTGTGTATTAGTTGGATGCAGCGTATAGTGGTTTGTCACACAGTTCTGTTGTTGTTGTGTAAAATAGCCAATAAAAGCAGCAGTCCAAGATATTTTTAACTGGGGCCTTGCTGGACCAGGACCACCCCGAAACCGTGTCCTGGAAGCTGCTGTTTACTGAACCGCTGACTAAACAGCCCTCACATTACACACACCAGCACTCGAGGAGGCGTGCATCAGGACGGTACATGCTTTAATTTACACCCTGTGTTTGAAATGATGCACATGCTTCGGGTGTTTGAAACAAATAGTGACAAATAGTTCATTCTTTGCCATAATTATTTATAGTAAAGAATGGTGTCGGATTGCAGACGGGTCTTCAGTGGGAAGCGCACTTAAAATAGACTATGAGTAAAACCATGAGGATCATTGTCTATGCGTATTGATGTTTCAGTTTATGCATGAAAACATGTTTAATCTGTGTTTACATTGTTGTTGTTTTTCCTGCAGCAATGCCATCTTTGGTTCCCCAAAGGTTTGGTTTGGTTACCACAACTTAAATAAATGCATGGTTGCAAGTTAAAAGTTCTAATTTATTGATTTAATTGAACTTTTTAAGTTGCAAACATTATTTTGTCGAGTTCTGTTAACATAATAACATTGATCATTACATCAACTTAGCATCATTTAAACTCAAATTTCTACATTAACTGGCTTTTTCCCCCTTTTTTAAATTAGTTTGTAGTAACTTAATGAGATTGTCTGGATAACTTCGGAAATTAGGCAGTGGATTTCTAGTTCCCAGCATGCTTTGCATAGGACTGAATAAATGTTGAAATGAAAGGGTTAGTTCACCCAAAAATGTTAATTCTGTCATTAATTCCTCATTTGACAGTTTCTTCACATGTGTGTTGGGCTCCGCAGTTGACGTAGTAAATACAGTGCAGCGCTTCAGAGTTACGCCAGAACGCCGGCTCGCCATTGGCCGACGCTGATCATGTGACGCATGCGTGTGATGATGACGCAGGAGCTGACCAACGTAAACTGAGGAGGAGACTGATACAGACGTTTAAAATTGTTGAATAAAGGTGTTAATTTTGAACACTAAAGTATTCTCGTGGCTTCATAGCATTAAGGCTGAACCACTGGAGTCACATGGACGATTTTAACGATGTCTTTACTTCCTTTCTGGACCTTGAAAGTGTTCATTAAACTGCTGTCTGAGGAGGGGTCATCATCAGAAATATCTTCATTTCTGTTCAGAAGATGAACGAAGGTCTTACGGGTTTGGAACGACATGAGGGAGAGGAATTAATGACAGAATTTACATTTTTGGGTGAACTGTCCCTTTAAGTGTAAATTGATTTTTTTTAGTGAAGGGAAAGACCTGTTATTGTGCAATGACTGCGTTTATGCCAGTGACAAGTAACATCTTGTTCATTATGTTAAGTTATGTTAGCATGTGCTATGATAGCTGTTGATTTGAACAGAAATAGATCAATTGGTTCCAGGGCTACAACTTCATTTTTTTGAGTAATCAACAAAAAAAAAAAAAAAAAAAAGTAGTTTATACTCTAAATTCACTCAAAGTTGTCATAATGTATGCAAACTGCGTTAATTTTTTGTTGTTGTTGTTGTTGAGCCAACACATTATTTTTTAGAGTGAACCTTTAGTGGTTCAATAGACCCATCAACGCCAATAAAGAACCTTTATTTGTATTAATAGTTCAGCAAAAGCAGCACTTGGTTGTTTTTGGCCCAGTGGCATCAAACTGAGCAGCTGCGGACGACTGCTTTCAAAGGAGGGCAGATAATCTGAGGGGGTTCTCTCCTTTAGCCCCTCCTTACTCAAGCTTGGGTTTCACAATCTCTCTGTTCCAGCTCCACTCAGAGTCCCGTGCAGACGGTGAAGCACCTAACAGGATCCTCATGGAGGCTATTCATTAGATCAGCCTTTGAATGAGCTACACAGTTTTCTCTGCTTCTTTTGCATGTATCAAGCATGAAAACCTGGTGAACGTTTAAAAAAGGATGCTGTGATATTCTACTGGTTTCCATGTGAAGCTGATCTACTTTAAGGAAATGAAGGCTCGAAAGGAGAACATCAAGGTGAGTTTCATTTCATTTAAGAACGTCATAACTTCTTGCGCTGCTTATAAGAAAAAGTATACAGTCAAACCAAAATTTATTCAACATTTTCTCACATTATCACAGTTTATAGAAAATGGTAATAAAATATGACAAGAACTCTGTGTCAGAACAAATTCATCTTGATAATGTAATGGATTACAATCAGCTGTTAAATTTAAGTACACAATTAGATAGGTCAATGCTTCATTTTGTTCAGTCTGTGGTGTCAAAGGTCACATTAGCGATTAAAGAAAAAACACTTAAAACATGCTCAGGTCAAAGTGTCTGAATCATTTTGCTCCCAAATTTGTATATTTTTGGGTATAATACGTCGCAGTTGACTTTATGTTGCTCTCCTCACTTACAGAAATGAACTCTAGTGGCCTGCACACACTAGTAAACATTACATCTGGTGTCTGAATCCTTTTCGGTTTGCCTGTATTATTGAATTTCTTCATGCATTGAGCATCTATCACTGTTGAGCTGCTATTTGTCTTCATGCTCGCTTAATTTCATTAATTTCCTTAAATAAATGAGTTTTGAAAACTGCTTAAGGAATGCATTTATAATTTGGAACTAATCCCGATCTCAAGGAGGAATCATAAATGCTCAGTTTATCCAGTAGGATCATGTTTGACACCTGTCGGCTGTGTGTAAGATGTGATTGTGTGTCTCAGTGATCGAGGGAAGCGTGTAATCATGGGCTCTTCCTGCGTGGGGCTGATGCTGATGCTGCTGGTCAGTCTTCCGATCTCCGGCGGTGTTTGTCCGTGGCAGTGTGCGTGTTCGGCGGCCGCTGAAGTTCACTGCACCTTCCGTGCGCTCGCCTCCGTGCCCCCGGGCATCTCCAAACAAGTTCAGCGCATTAATTTTGGGTGAGTCACTTCTAATCATGTTCTTTAGTATAATGCATGGCACGTTATGATCATATGTGACCCTGGAGCTCAACACCAGTCATGTGTCTCACAGGTATATTACGGGTAATAATACATTATACGGGTCAAAATTATAAATTTTTCTTGTATGCCAAAAATCATTAGGATATTAAGATCATGGTCCATGTAGATATTTAGTAAATGTCCTACTGTAAATATATCAGAAATGTATTATTAGTAGTAATATGCATTGCTAAGGACTTCATTTGGACAACTTTAAAGGAGATTTTCTCAATATTTAGAGTTTTTTGCACCCTCAGATTCCAGATTTTCAGATATTGTCCTATCCTAACAAACCATACATCAATGGAGAGATGATTTATTCAGCCTATCCTAACCCTGACCCTATGATGTGTAAAAGAAATGGACCCTTATGACTGGTTTTGTGGTCCAGGGTCACATACATCTGACATATTAGAGTCTTGCACAGGATGGGTGTGTTTTTGAAAGTCGAGTCAGAATTATTAGTTTTATAAGTGCTACAGATTGTTTCAAAGCAGCTTTAAGTGGGTTATACTTTATTTCCATAGTCTACTTTTGCAGCTACATGTCAACTAACTCCAGTTAGAGTATTAGTAGACTGATAGGTTAGGGTTAGGGTTAGTAGAATAAGTTGACATGTACATGCAAACTTAATTATAGTCAGTTAAATGTCTGTTGGAGCATCAAAATAAAGTGTTAGCATGACTGCTAGTTGACTGTAGTTATACTCTAAAAAATGCTGGGTTAAAAACAACCCAAGTTGGGTTGAAAATGGACTAACCCAGCAATTGGGTTGTTTTAACCTAGTAAATGGGTCGTTTTAACCCAGCGGCTGGGTTAAATGTTTGCTTAAGACAACCCAATCGCTGGGTTAGTCCATTTTCAACCCAACTTGGGTTGTTTTTAACCCAGCATTTTTTAGAGTGTAGTAGAATGTCTAAAGCTGACTATCAAAAATAGTGTTAAAGGATTAGATCACTCCAGAATGAAAATGTCCTGATAATTTACTCACCCCCATCTCATTCAAGATGTTTATGTCTTTATTTCTTCAGAAGGAATTAAGGTTTTTTTCCATATAGTGGACGTCAACGGGAACCAACGGGTTGAAGGTCCAAATTGCAGTTTTCAATGCGCCTTCAGAGGCTCTGCACGATCCCAGCCGAGGAATCGGGTCTTATCGAGCCAAACCATCGGCCATTTTCTAAAAAAAACAAAAACATTTGTATACTTTTTAATCAAATCAAATCAAATCACCTTTATTTATATAGCGCTTTTTACAAGTCCAGTTGTTTCAAAGCAGCTTCACATTGTTAACAGGAAAATAATGCAACAGAATTTGTACAGCCGCTCTGGTGAAACGGTGATGTTCTCCAGCTCATTTCAGTATCATATAGTGTCAATGCGGGCAGATCGGTAATATAGATGAGATTTAGGAGTCCCCAACTGAGCAAGCCAAAAGCCAGAGGCAACGGTGGCAAGGAACCAAAACTCCTTCAGGGTCAGAATGGAGAAAAAAACCTTGGGAGAAACCAGGCTCAGTCGGGGTGCCAGTTCTCCTCTGGCCGACGAACAAACAGTGTATGATTATAATTCTGGCAACATAGCAGCTCTTAATTCATATTAGGCAAATAGATATTTGTTAGATTATTCGAGAGATTGGAGTCGTCACGCCGAAGAGGTTTAATGAAGATGTCGTGTTGATGCAGCATTTACAGCGGGAGTTTATTTGACATGTTCTCTGCAGACACTTCAGGGATGAGTTGGTCATGTCCAGGCGCTGGTCCACCATCTGATCTGGATACGGCCCGGATCCGGCTGACTGCAGTAAACCTCGGGATAAACAGAGAGACTAACATTAGCGTAGATGCCATTCTTCTTATGATGTAACGAGTACATCAGGTGTTATGGGAAGTGTTCCCGGTTCCGGCTGACCTAGTTAATGCAGCCTAACAACTAATCTCAAATGCTTGTCTTGGCACTAGCGTCCACGACTTCACGCATTTCGTAGTCATGCTGGAAAGGTTACGCGTGTCGTAGGCAGAAGTACCACCCCAGTGTTAAACGTGCAAAGACTAAATTAATCCAAAATCACCCCCTAAACCCTCAATGACTATTCCGTACTCCACTAACGTAGTTCACTTGAAGGAGTGAATGAAAATGAGCAAATTCGGACAGCTGTTGTGTGTACATCGGCTGTACACTCGTTATTGCGGTGCATTGTGGGATTGAATGAGTGCACTCAGTAACGTCCACTATGGTTTCAGACACCACTACAAATGGCTGTCCCCTCAAATAATGCCCTTTTTGAGGGTGGAGGGGGTGATTTCGGATTCAGCATAAGTCAAACAATGATGTCGGACGATTTTGATGTTGGAGGAGAAAGTTGGAGTTGGAGTTGGAGTTTTTCCTACCCTACCTTTTTGAACCGGAGTAAACAGACGAATGTCACGCGTGAAGTCATGGATGCTTGTGCCAAGACGAGCATTCGTGGCTAGATAAGACCCTATTCCTCGGCTGGCATCGTGTCAAGCTCTTTGAAACTGCAATTTGGACCTTCAACCCCATTGAAGTCCACTATATGGAGAAAAATCCTGGAATGTTTTCCTCAAAAACCTTAATTTCTTTTCGACTGAAGAAAGAAAGACATGATCATCTTGGATGAGATGGCGGTGAGTAAATTCTCCTTTAACGTAAAATGAATAAATCATGAAATAAGTTCAATTTCAGCAATAAGCAGCTCTTCAGAAGACAGTAGTGTCGTTGCAGTCAAAACGATAATATCACTAAATATGAATCCTTTTTAATTTCCTTAAAGTCCGTTTGTGACAGACATTGTAGTCTTGAAATCAAAAAACATTATTATTGACCAGGAAAAAATGACGTAGTTAGTTTAACTTTATATAGTAGACTTACTTTATATAGACTTCATATAGTCTGTATAGTTTAATATAATATAGATAATATAGTTTATATCCCAGAATTCGGATAATTCGCTCATAATTCTGAGATATAAACTTGCTATTGTGAGAAAAAACTTCAGAATTGCGAGATCAAAAGTTGGAATTGTCTTTTCATTTATTTATTGCGTGGCAGAAACAAGCTTCCATAGTTTGGGATGATCCCATAGACTGCATGTTTGAAATCAACATATAAAATCATTGCTAGAGCGACAAAAATCATTTACATCATGTGACTTTTGACTCAAAACTGAGATTACTGAGATAAAGACCTATCCATGAAACAATTTATCCATGTGACAACTAGCCCAGGCCTTCCATGATTTACATAAAATATAGAACATTTATGGTTATAATATAACTTCAGCGTAAAGAAATAACCCATGTTCGGAAGCTTGTTTCCACAGAATACTTTTTTTTTTAAAGGTTTTCCTCACAATTGTGCAATTGTGAAGTTATAACTCACAATTCTGTGTAAAAAAACATGTAGAATTTTGAGATAAAAAGTGTCACAGTTAGCTTCTTTATTTTGTGTTCTGTGGCGGAAATAAGCATCCATACTGATGATTAAATGCATCTTTATTTTGAAAATAGTATTGGTAACAATGCATTTACTTTTTAACAGGTTTAATGCTATAAATCACATCACAGACGTCTCTTTCGGTGGCCTTCGGAAACTAGAGCTGCTGATGATGCACGGCAACAATGTGCAGAAAATACCAGATGGTGCTTTTCAGGATCTTATTTCCTTACAGGTAAAATCACAGCCATTTGATGAAGCACACTAGCCCTTAATTTAGTCCTAATTAATTACTTCTGGCTAGCAAAACTTACTCTAGTTCAATTGGTCTAGCTCTAGAAGGTTGCTCACAGAGGATGCAGTAAAATACTGGCTTGGTCGTTTCCTGCAGGTTTTAAAAATGAGCTACAACAAGCTAAGAGTCATTACCGGGCACACCTTCTCTGGTCTGACGGGCCTTATTAGGCTCCATCTGGACCACAACCGCATAGAGTTCATCCACCCGGGCGCGTTCAGCGGGATGACGTCTCTCCGACTGCTCCACCTAGAGGCCAACCATCTGCAAAAGCTCCATCCTGCTACTTTCAGCACCTTCTCACTGCTACAGCGCTTCCCCGTGTCCAGCCTAAAGCATCTGTACCTCTCTGACAACCTGCTCCGCACGCTGCCCAGAAACATGCTGGAGAACATGCCTCAGCTGGAGAACCTCTTCCTGTACGGCAACCCGTGGAGCTGCGACTGCCGGATGAGCTGGTTACAGGATTGGACGGCCCGAAATTCAGGTAGTTCATCCGTTTCCGAGTGCTTCAAATGCTCACACTATTATCAAAGATTTGAATCTCAGTGTTTGTGCAGCAGCAGAAGAATAATGTTAGAGTTTAAGGTAGTGTTTTGTAGTCAAGACCACCTAAACCGAGACCAAGTCAAGACCAAGACCTGACCAGCACTCCTTAAATTCATCTAAAAGATCCATATCTACTGTCTGAGAAATTACTTATTTTTAACGAATAAAAACAATTAGAAAAGTAAGACACTATAGAGCTGTTACCAATAGAATTCATGGCACAGAAGTTGCATCTGTATTACACCTGCACAAATAATGGTCATATTAATTTAACATTAAAACAATAACATTCACGGAATCATTTATTCAACCGATTTGTTCAATGCGGATTCATCTAATAACGAAACGCTGCCGAATTAGCAAAGTTTAAAATGTCATTTAATATTAACTTATTGTTTATTGAACGTTAGTATAAATCAATATAATTTGCAATCACGCTTATATTCATCAAAACAGCTCTCTTGCTCTTGTAATATTGCTTAATTATATTCTATGTTATATAAAAAAAACAAAATTCAGAATTGTGTGGCCATTTATATTAATTTTGGGCATTTTTGAGACAATGCTGCATTGATTCTGAACCCGGCAGCACAGTAACACAAGAAATCACATTACAAAGAAGTTATTGATCACGTTTTAAGCAGTAAGTTTTACATCAAATCACATTATTGATGTTAAATCAGACAATGCACCAGCAATTTAGTGATATCCTTGCAGTTGTGGTCTTGAGATAAAATCCTGAGTCCTCTAAGTCCGAGACCCAGACAAAACAGAGGAGAAATGCAGTCGAGACCGAGACCTTCAAAAAATGGTCTTAAGACCGGTCTCGAGTACTATAACACTAGCTTAAGGTCAGTTCAGGTTGTAGTCTCTGTTCTGTGTTAATACAATGCTGCCAAGTACAATTAAGTATGATCAGAATTAATTACTTTTAAAATTCCTCATCTCTGTCTGTTACATTTTGAATGCTAAACATTTTATGAATGTAAGCAGGGCATAAAACTAACTTTTTGCCACACCTGTGACTTAAGAAAATGTCCCGACCATAAATATTTTTACCAACTATGAAACAGTGTAATGACACCAAAATTTTAGATAGCAGTGGAAATTCACAATTTTCTACCACAGCTAAAACTAAAACGAACAAATAAGCAAATTTCAAGCAAAAGCACTAATAAATACACTATAACAGAGATAAAAGTGAAATAAACAGAGCTTTTCATGTTTTTCAGGCAGGTAAAATAACACTGCATAGTTTTCAGTTTAAATTAAACATCCTTATTAAAGTTATTCACTCAAGAGCAGTGAGCGCCATTTTTCTTTGTCTTTTGTTGTTTGATTAACATTATAAACACAGACTGCAGGAATATTAGGCTGCTGTCACTTTAAGAGCGAAGGCACGGATCCAATACACTGAGACTGATACACATGCATTTACTTTCTCAGTCGTTTACATTCATTTTAAAGGTAACCGACTGTTTACTTAGATACTCACAATTTTTTTTTTTTACATAATTTGGTGTGAATTTGTGTGCAAGAAGACGTGAAAGAAAGCTCAGTTTAGTATTCGTGCACTGTCTGAGATGCAGCTTTCTGGGTGCGCGCTTCAGATATTTGCGCACACAAAACGTTCGACACAGTGCACGAGTAACGGAATAAGCTCCCTTTATTTTAAATGGTCAAGGCTTAAACTTTCGTGACCGGCCGTCAACTGCTCTGAGCGTCGTTCACATTTGTGATGCATTGTTATTCATAAAAATGTTACCAGCTAATTGGTGAGTGACCCGGTTTCATACTCGCCAATGCTCACATTTGGCACTTGGCAAGTGCTAATTTTAGGCCCTGAATGTAAGGATTTTCAACTGAAAAATCTTGAGTTGAATTAACACTTAGGTCTACACTTAGAATACATTTTATAGCATTTTTTCACAATTTGTATAATTACAAAGCAGCAAGTGAGAAAGCATAAAAAGCTTTAGAAGCATAAAAATGTTTCTGCTGTTTGGGAATGCGCTATGTTTGAATGTTTGGAACATTTTAAATTCCATCTGACTTTGTTTCTTTTTCCAAGGGGTGATGAAATGCAAGAAGGACAGAACATTTGCCAGCGGTCAACTCTGTCCACTGTGCTCATTTCCTAAACACCTCAAAGGACAAGAGATCTCTGATCTTAAAGAGTTCATCTGCTCTGGACCGGCTATCAGCTCTCCAGGGAAGAACATCTTGCATGAGGAGAACATCAGTGAACTTCTGCCCATCGACAGGATCAAACCACCTTTTGGAAATGTCTCCTTTGGTTTATCCGACGAGCATGGGACTAAAGTGGACTTGATCTGCCAAATACTTGAACCAAGAGACTCCACTAAAATCTCCTGGAATTACACTAAATCCTTGCAGATCGCTGCTAACATGACTCTGTTCTTTGACGTGGAGTGTCCTGTGGACAGAGACAGCTATGAAAGCTTTTGGAGGCTTCTTGCTTACTACAGTGAAGTGCCCATGCATCTGCGAAGGGAAATCATGCTGAGCAGAGAGCCGGAGCTGAGCTACAGATACAAACAGGACATCGAAAAGGATGCCTTCTTTTACACTGGCGTCCGAGCTAATGTTTTATCCCATCCACCTTGGCTCATGCAGTCCTTCATGAACCTCAAGCTAAACAGGCCTTATTCCTCCTCCAATAGTGTGAGACTCATTCTTAATACTCATTTGACAACCACCACAGACAAGGAGCTCGTCAGATCTTGGGTCATGATTGAACATGACAATAAAACCCAGACGAGCTTCAGTTCTGTTGTCGGTGGCGTGATTGAAATGGACTGCCGTGTGCAAAGCTCTGGAAATGCAGCCATTCATTGGATGATGCCCGATGGGTCGAAGATTAAAGCTGCGTTCAGCTCGACGGACAACAGAGCGAGCGTCTCTAGAAGCGGCAAGCTTCACATTAAATCTGTCGAGCACAGAGACTCTGGGGTTTATTACTGCATTGCTGAGGTTGCAGGAGATATCGATGTTCTGCCTTTCCGTTTATCAGTTATGGAGTCTTCAACCCCTCTTCCAGGTCAGGAGATTGGGAATGCTTTAACCAAGTTTGTTGGCGAGTCTGCTTCTTTGCCCTGTCCTACTACGGCAACACCAGATGCTGAGGTGAATTGGATATTTCCAGATGGCAGTGTACTGAAAGCCAACACAAATACATCCAGGGCTTTAGTCTTCGACAACGGGACTTTGTCCCTTCCTCATAGTCAGCTTGACAACAACGGATATTACAAATGTGTCGCCATGAATCAGCACGGCGTGGATGTACTGGCTACTAAACTAACTGTCATGAGACGGAGAGGAATCCAGCTGCTGCGACGGTATCCCATTAGACCGCAGTCTGCTTCGGGAGTGTCCACTAAAGTAAAAGCCTTTTTGGAGGATGTGGAAGATGCTTCTGGAGATGGTTCTGAAACTCAAGAGAGAATAGTACCAAACAGAAGCTTTATTAATCGAAGGAGGGGTCCGAATGGAAGAACACAGGGCAACATCCGGCGTAGACGGCCCTTTAGAAAGGGCATGCATGAACCGAACAGAACTACCATCACGAATCAAAGAACTGTTAATGGCAAGAACAAAATAGACCCCCAGAAATGGGCCGATCTTTTGGCCAAAATCCGTGAGAAAACATCTCTAAAAAATGCATCAATTAACATTGCCCAACAAAGCACTCAGATGGTGAATGAAGATCATCCAGGATCGATTGACAACACAGAGAGTTCTTCAGGTGACTCCGGTTTACCGGAGGAATCAAACACTTTCAGTACGCCACACCAAACGGATGTTTACCACACGCATGCAATTACACCTCATACTGAGGGACCAAATTATAACATCTACCGAACGGCACCTCCAGAATTATACACTCGTTCAGACAAAGTGGCTTACATCTCAAATCCCACATCTGGACCTCATTATGTTATGACAGAGGTGAACGTTGCCGAAGGAGGGCGTGTGAGCACCATAAGTGTAGAGAATAACCAAGTATACTCCGGGTCTGTCATCAAACCGAAGTCTGAGACAGAAAATGATCTTAATTTCTCCGGAAAGACTGGTGTGCAGTCACAGATTGGGGGTTTTGATTCTGGGCAGCTTGAAAGCACTTCGTTTTCAACCACATCAACCGTCAACATTAGTTCGACACAATCGAGAGCCAAAGATCACTGGAGCTCCAGGCGGAGATTTGGAGGCAGACGACGAATAAAGTTCAGAAGGCCATTCTCAAACCTTCCTACAAGAAGACCTTGGGTAACACGAGTTGTACCAACTGTAACTTTGAATACAAATCCCACAAAGCCAGCTGAAGATGCATTGATCCCTCCAGCTACTACATCTACTGCTCACATTTACTCCACATCTCCATCTGCAACCACGCCAATTCATCCAACTATCCCAGTAACTGCTCGTATGTCTGAATATCTGACTATATACCCCACAACACTAACTGAAGGCACGCCAGTCCATCCTACAGTGCAGAGAGAATTAACAAATGCCATTAATGAGGAAAATACTGTCTCCCTCCCTGTTGGGAAAACTGGTCCAGAAATCCACAAAGTGAAGACAAGTTCCCTCCAAATTCAGATGGCAATCTCTACATCTCACCCCATCAGCACAACATCTGCTACAATGTCTGGGGTTTCAGGGTTAGAAAATGAAGACATTACTTCTTTAGAGGAGGAAGAGATGGATGAGTACATGGTTCCCGAGGGTGTAGCTCCAACATCTCGACTTGGCTCTGAAACTGTCCCACTGACAATTGCTCGGCAGGAGTTCAAGAGCACGCTTTCAACAGCGTTACCAAAAGCCAACAAAGAGATGGATCCAACAGAGATCAGCTTTGCATTGGACGCAGACAGGCTGGATGTCTTGAACTCACCTGAATCACGCTTTAGAGATGTCTTAAGAGAGAACGACACATTAGAAGCAACTAGTACAAGAGAAAATTATATTTCCATAGAAGAATCTATAGTCAACTCCATGCCACAACCCAGAGACTTCCCAATTTCACAACCAAATCAAAACTTTAAAGAAGAAGAATCAATTTTTTCCTCAACAGCAGAGACTCCTACAGAATCCATAATATCTGCTGGGACACAAATTGAGTCTTTAGCTACAAGTTCACAAATGCCTTCTCACAATGAAACCAATGGGATTAACTTCTTACAACCAAACTTGATTTCTAAGGAAGACCAAAGGGAAAGGTTAGTCAATGAACTCAAACCTTTGATTGTTCCTACAACAACACTGAATACTTCACCCACAATTACAGTACCAGCAACTACAATCATCATTCCCATTATTACTACTACTACTACTACTACTACTACTACTACTACTCTAAAGTTAACACCCAGTTATCCTTTGCCGGACAACAGAATCCCATTTTACTCAAGAAATCCTGGGACGAACTTCATAGATTCCAGGCACAGGGGAAGAATTCCCAGCACTAATCACAGGTATCCGTACTACCATAATAGAAACCCATCTTTCAATATGAGACCCAATATTCTCAGAACTACCTCATCTGTGGATTTAAACTCTGTCAACAACATCAAATCAACAACAGCACCTAAATTATTGACATCAGCTGCTAGATCAAGTCCCACATCAAGCACTACACAGCCAAACAACCAAATTCAGATCCACCAATCAATGAACAGGCAGTCGAGTGCAGTTCTTTCATCTCAAGGATCGCAAACTCTTCCCGTCCTGCAAACAAGACCCAGAATCTCTGCTGCCAAACTGCACACAGTGACTGTGAATGCTGGGACAGATGTGCATTTACCATGTGATTCTGTGGGAGAGCCGAAGCCCCTCCTGACCTGGACCAAAGTCTCCACAGGTAACTCACATATGACTTAGTTTTAACATATTCAGAACAGTATAATTTTAATGCATAAACCAAATGTGATATCTTCCACACTTGTTTTCTTATATTTTAAATTAGGTACTGTATGTATGTGTATATATGATATGGAGAAAATCTCCTTTAAAGTTGTCCAAATTAAGTCCTTAGCAACGTATATTACTGCTAATAATACATTTTTGATATATTTACTGTAGGAAATGTACAAAATATCTTCATGGAACATGATCTTAATATCCTAATGATTTTTGGTGTAAAAGACAATGTATTGTTGGCTATGGCCACAACTATACCCGTGAGACGCAGGACTGGTGAAGGGCTCCAAGGTTAACATATTAACATATATTAATACCGGTCAAAATGTTGAAAACATTACTATTTATACTCACCAAGCCTGCATTTAAAAATACAGAAAAAATGTAATATTGTGACATTTTAAAATAATGGATTTCTATTTTAATATACTTTAATATATAATTTATTTCTGTGATTCAAAGCTGAATTTTCCTCAGCCAGTCTTCAGTGACAGTGTGATGAATAAAAAGTTAAAAAGAACATACATATATATATTATACATTATATATAATGCACATACAAATATTACAGTATATATAATATAAACACTCACGTTTATATATACGTATGTATGTTCGTGTCTGTGTGCATAGCTAGGATCTAGCAGTTGATGTGTGTGTGTGTGTGTGTGTGTGTGTGTGTATACACACATATATAAAATGATAATATTACATTAAGGATATGTTATTAATTAAAAATATATATTAATTAGAATTTGTTATAGAGACTAATCAGAGAAACTAACAGTATTATTAGTATTTTGTGCAACCTTTCTGTCTGTAAATTCATAGCATATATTATTTTTCTAATATACACTCACCTAAAGGATTATTAGGAACACCTGTTCAATTTCTCATTAATGCAATTATCTAATCAACCAATCACATGGCAGTTGCTTCAATGCATTTAGGGGTGTGGTCCTGGTCAAGACAATCTCCTGAACTCCAAACTGAATGTCAGAATGGGAAAGAAAGGTGATTTAAGCAATTTTGAGCGTGGCATGGTTGTTGGTGCCAGACGGGCCGGTCTGAGTATTTCACAATCTGCTCACTGGGATTTTCACGCACAACCATTTCTAGGGTTGACAAAGAATGGTGTGAAAAGGGAAAAACATCCAGTATGCGGCAGTCCTGTGGGCGAAAATGCCTTGTTGATGCTAGAGGTCAGAGGAGAATGGGCCGACTGATTCAAACTGATAGAAGAGCAACTTTGACTGAAATAACCACTCGTTACAACCGAGGTATGCAGCAAAGCATTTGTGAAGCCACAACATGCACAACCTTGAGGCGGATGGGCTACAACAGCAGAAGACCCCTCCGGGTACCACTCATCTCCACTACAAATAGGAAAAAGAGGCTACAATTTGCACAAGCTCACCAAAATTGGACAGTTGAAGACTGGAAAAATGTTGCCTGGTCTGATGAGTCTCGATTTCTGTTGAGACATTCAGATGGTAGAGTCAGAATTTGGCGTAAACAGAATGAGAGCATGGATCCATCATGCCTTGTTACCACTGTGCAGGCTGGTGGTGGTGGTGTAATGGTGTGGGGGATGTTTTCTTGGTACACTTTAGGCCCCTTAGTGCCAATTGGGCATCGTTTAAATGCCACGGCCTACCTGAGCATTGTTTCTGACCATGTCCATCCCTTTATGACCACCATGTACCCATTCTCTGATGGCTACTTCCAGCAGGATAATGCACCATGTCACAAAGCTCGAATCATTTCAAATTGGTTTCTTGAACATGACAATGAGTTCACTGTACTAAAATGGCCCCCACAGTCACCAGATCTCAACTCAATAGAGCATCTTTGGGATGTGGTGGAACGGGAGCTTCGTGCCCTGGATGTGCATCCCACAAATCTCCATCAACTGCAAGATGCTATCCTATCATTATGGGCCAACATTTCTAAAGAATGCTTTCAGCACCTTGTTGAATCAATGCCACGTAGAATTAAGGCAGTTCTGAAGGCGAAAGGGGGTCAAACACAGTATTAGTATGGTGTTCCTAATAATCCTTTAGGTGAGTGTATTATTATCTAATATTATTTTTTTATATTTTATTAATTTGACACTTTTGTTGTCTTCAGTCTCTCTTTCTCTGTATATACGTGTCAGAATGAGTAAAAACAGCTGCTTTAAATCAATTATGTCCTTCCTCACATTTTATTCTCCACAGGAGCCGTCATGTCGACCAATACCAGAATCCAGCGGTTTGAAATCCAGTCCAATGGGACTTTTGTCATCCACAACGTCCAGCTTCAGGACCGCGGGCAGTATCTGTGCAGCGCTCGCAATCTACACGGCATCGATAAGATGATGGTGACCCTGGTGGTGTTGGCCCACGCGCCCAGGGTGACGCTTCCACGTCATCAAGATGTGACGGTGTTTCTAGGAAACAGTGCACTCCTGGAATGCCAAGCACAAGGTCTCCCAATCCCGAACATTAGCTGGGTGCTTCCAAACCGATCAGTGGTGCGTGCTGTTAGTAACACAGAACAGAAGGTCATGCTCTTCGCCAATGGGACGCTTCAAGTCAAGCACACCAATTACATGGACAAGGGCATCTACAAATGCATAGCGAGCAATGCTGCCGGAGCCGACATGCTTTCCGTGAGGCTCCAAATTGCAGCGTTGCCTCCCATGATCCAAGAGCAGCGCTGGGAGAACCACACAATCTCCAATGGGCAGTCCGCGTTCATCCACTGCACCGCTAAAGGCTCGCCCAGTCCCGCCATCCGATGGGTCACGTTTACTGGCACGCAGCTTCGCCCCTCGCAGTTCATCAATAGCAACTTGTTTGTTTTCCCCAACGGAACACTGTTTATTCGCAATCCTACAGAGAAGGATTGTGGGAACTATGAATGTGTAGCTGTGAACTCTGTGGGCGTGGCTAAAAGGAGTGTAACTCTCCAGGTGAGGAGGAATTCGACTTCCGCCAGGATCATGTCCACTTCTGCACACAACACTAATGTCTGGTACGGAGGTCAGCTGAGCCTCAACTGTTCGGCCAGTGGAAGCCCCAATCCTAGGATCATCTGGAGGACGCCATCTAAAAAACTGGTTGATGCATATTACAGGTAAAGGAATTTGCCATGTTTTCATTTTGGATTTGTCCTCCAGTTAATTACAGGGGTCATTTATCCTCTTTAACTCCAAGGACCCCAATAAGGGTCCTGAAAGACGTCATCAAGCATATAATTTAAATGTTAAATGTTTGTGGAGGAGCTCTGACCTCATATACCATTTGAAAGCTTAGTCTACTTTCTGGAGATATGCATCACTTTGGCATTTGTTTTACACAGAGTAACTTATTTACACTAAATTACTCTAGGAGCATTTGAAAGTGTATATCTCAGGCCCTGTGCTCTAGCACCCTGCAGACAGTTTTGGCTGTTTCCAGCATATCTCAGCAAATAATTTTGTTATTCTGGGATATTGCATTTATACCACTGTATATGGGGAGACTTGTATATTGGAGAGATTTGGGTAGGCAGAAATTAAATTAAAAGTTTATCACTTTTAGCAGTGATTTGTTTAACTTCAATGGGTTTCCTGTAAAATGAAACCAAATATGGGAAGCTTTTCAATTTCTTTTTCAAATCCAGGCGGAAATCCCCCAAAATGGTCCCAGAGCTAAGGAGGTTAATGAAGAATCAAGCATGTCAGCAGTGCCTTTTGAGTGTTTAGAAACCATTTAGGATGCTTGTTTTTCTAGCTCCATAATAATTTTGGCCTAATCTGAACCGTTTGAGTTGCACAATTCAGTGCCGATTGTTTGTCAGTCTGTCACAATCTAATGCAAAGAGGGTGAATGATGAGAATGAAATTATAGTTATGTTAAATACTGTATATTATAAAACCCTCAGTATGAGCACAACAACATGTTGTTACTCATTTCACATGTAAAGAGGGCATTTATAAATCTTTAGTGCATCGATCTATGATCATATCGGTCTAATCTGAACAGTTTAAGAGGCACATTTCAGTGCCAATTGTCTTGTGAATCTGTCACAGTTTAATGCAGACTTTGCAAAGAGGCTGAATGATGCAAATTGAATGATGGAAAAGCTAAATAAACATAAATAATAAAACATTCCAAATGCAAAGAGGACAAGGATAATTGAGAATTTAAATCTATTAACTATAAATACTACACAACACATAAGGATTTTACTGTCTCTGGCCTCTTTGAAATTCCTTTAATTATATCCATATACACTATCGGTTACAGAGCATAATAAACAAAACAGCAAAACGGTATGAAGTGCAATTAATTACAGAGGACAGGCAAATAAGAAGAAAAGAAATGGATACAGAGGGAAGAGAAAAACAACAAAGCAAATGCAGTGTAGCAAGAATTAAACAACATTAGTTCTGAATTAATGTCGATCATTGAAGCTCTCTATGATCTGCTCAGGCTTACATAGACCGTGCAGCCTTGATCTTATTAGGATTCTTGTGTACATTTTTTGTCTTGGTACACATTTTTATTACATTGGTATAAAACATAATATACCACTACTAAAACATAGACCATTTGTCATATGTGCCACGCAAGATTAAAATGTGGTGAGATCTCTTGTCGAGGTGAAAAGCTGTCTCACATGATATTGCCATGACGGAGTGTGATGGTGAAGTTAGGATAGAACATGCCACCGCTACATTTATATTATGCCACTATTCTATTCTATACTATTCACACAGTACACGCCATCGCGAAATTGAAAGCGAAAGTAAATGTGAGCATGCATTCAACGCGATTTCAATACGGCTCCCTGATCATGCATGCGAATATCTCCCAATATGAAAGCTATCTTAGGCTGGGCTGTGTAGTTGTAACCATCTCTTAGTTCTGTATCATGCTTGAAGAAAAATTTGGTCTCATTTTGCACTTTGAATATTGAGATAGTACTTTTGATTATGGTTGCACTTTCTAAGGTCTGAAGAGACAGGAAAGAAGCCAGTCAGTTGAGTTTGTGCAAAACCTTTTACTGTGCTTGAGTATTGTTATTTACTGCATGTGATAATTCATACTCAGAAAGTGAATAATGACATTCATTACAAGATGATGAGTTAAAACATTTCAAATGCACTTGCAGACTATTTGTCTAGTCATGCATTTCGTCCCTGAGGATTTCATAAAATGTGTAAAAATCTCATCTCGTTCTCGTGAGAACCCAATCTCGTGTCTCGTCTCATGAGCTAAGTGTCTCGTCACACCCCTAACAAATAGGCAATGTTTATGTGTAAATGTGGGCGGTTGTTTGTTAAAATTTGGGGTTCTGACACTAGAACTCAAGGATATCAGAAAGAGTAATATTTTCTCAATAAATGCTCTTTATTCAATAGAATGAAGTTTTGAGTTTTTATGTCGTATCTCAAAAAAAAAAAAAGAGGAACATTTTATTTGTCATGATACTCTGTGAAATGGTTTTTAATCCAAATTTAGTCTTAGAATTTTTTGGAAAAATTGATCTTGTATATCTTTAGTTCTATTCTAATAACTCAAGTATGTTTTTCCCACGACAGTAACAAAAGAAGTTGACATGATATTAAAAACTAACTGTTTTTGCAATTTCATTCATAAATGCTGATTTCTACATTGAACTATTTTATTTCTAAAGAAGATCAATGGAAATTTGATTCCTCCAATTATATGACTCTTATGAGACTTATAAGACTTTGACTCTTTCCCGCCATTGACGGAAATTTTCCGGTTTTCTGTGTTGTCACTATTATACGGTAGGGGGCGCTATTACACAACTTCTGAAAGAGTACTGAATCTCCTGATCAAAACACTGGGGAAAAAAAGAAGAAACATGCGATATCATATGTAAGCAGATGCATATGTAAAATAACGCAACATTAATCCGCATATAAATCAAAACTGCCTAATGTTACTGAATGAAATGTTGACGAGCTATAGGACTGTGAAGCTTTGGGGGTGTTGATGGACTCCATCTACTCCATCTGTGTTAGATCATTGTTCTGAATCCCAGCTGGCAACTTTTTTCAAAAACGCTAGCAGGGAAAGAATTAATAAATGACACATTTACTAGTCTCCTAGCATCAGAATGTAACCCCTCTCTTTATCTCTCGTTTCAGCTTTGATCGCAGAATGAAAGTGTTCGCTAACGGCACCCTCGCCATTACATCAGTGACCGAGAAGGATGAGGGTGACTATCTCTGTGTGGCCAGAAACAAAATGGGCGATGACTATGTTCTCCTTAAAGTCAACGTGATGATGAAAGCTGCTAAGATAGACCACAAGTCACTGAGCGATTACAAGGTGTCATACGGAGGAGATCTGAAAGTGGACTGCGTCGCTTCAGGTTTTCCCAATCCGGAGATCACGTGGAGTCTTCCAGACGGTACCATGGTGAACAGCATCCTACAGTCCGGCGATAAATGGGTCCGCACCAAGAGATACGTGATGTTCGACAATGGCACGTTGTATTTAAATGAAGTGGGAATGAAAGAGGAAGGCGACTACACGTGCTACGCCGAGAATCAGATTGGGAAAGATGAAATGAAGGTTCATATTAAGGTATTGGCGGATGCACCGATCATCCGAAACAACACTTACAGTGTCATCCGAGTTCCTTACGGGGAAACCGCTGTCCTCAACTGCAGCGCCAAAGGAGAACCAACTCCCACCATCACATGGACTTCTCCGACTCAACGGGTCATAATACCAGTATCCGACAAGTACCAGCTCGCTAACGATGGCACCTTGCACATTCAGAAAATGCAGAGGTTTCACACTGGAAATTATACTTGCTCGGCCAGGAATGTTGTGGGAATGGATAAGAAAGTTGTTTATGTTGAAGTCCTTGTGTCATCGCCGGTCATCAACGGATTTGAGAGTCCTGGGATCATCCGTAAAACTGTCATGAAAGACCAGCGTGTGCTTTTAGACTGCAAAGCAAATGGAAACCCTGTTCCAAGGATCATGTGGGTGTTTCCCAATGACGTTGTGCTTCCCACGCCGCACTATGGCTCACGGATCACGGTCCACCTTAATGGGACGCTGGACATTCATGCGGCGCGTATTATCGACTCTGCTACGCTGCTTTGCATTGCACGCAATGAAGGTGGAGAAACCCAACTCCAGGTGCAACTTGAGGTAACTGAGGATGTTGAAAAGCCACGGTTGAGAAGTCTGCCTACAGAGTCTGTCCCGCTTCCCGATGGGATGTCAGTGAGTCTAAACTGTTCCATAGAAGGAAGACCAGCTCCGGAGATCACCTGGATTCTCCCCAATGGGACTTCTCTTCTCAGGGGAACCAGCATTTTCCGTTTCCATCACTTGTTTGATGGAACGCTGGTCATTAGAGAGCCGACGGTTTCCGAGGTGGGCCAGTATCGCTGTGTTGGGCGCAACAGTGCTGGATATGTTGAGCGGACTGTGACATTGGAGTCCAAAAGAAAGCCGGACATCATCAACCAATACAGCTCCCTCGTCAGCATCATAAACGGTGAGAATCTGCAGCTCAACTGTTTGTCTGCTGGTCATCCGTTGCCCAAACTCACGTGGACCTTGCCGAATGGAGTTGTGCTAACCAGGCCACAGGCGACGGGGCGTTATGCTGTTCTGAATAATGGCACTCTGACCGTCCAAAGGACGTCTGTGTATGACAGGGGAATGTACGTCTGCCAGACCAATAATGAATACGGATCTTCCAGTCTGACGGTTTCGGTGATAGTAATTGCGTATCCTCCGCGCATAACCAAGGGACCCGCGCCGGTGACCTATGCCCGACCGGGTGTGGCGGTTCAGTTAAACTGTATGCCTCTCGCCACACCTAAGGCTGAGGTGGTTTGGGAAATGCCTGACGGCCTTCAGCTGAAGGTTGGCGTCCAGCCGCGTCTTTATGGGAACAAGTATCTCCATCCGCAGGGTTCACTGGTCATTCAGAACCCTTCCAGCAGAGACAATGGCGTCTATAAGTGCACCGCCAAGAACGTGGTGGGTAGTGACAGCCGATCAACTTACGTCTATGTGTTTTGATACAAACTTTACAGACATGCCCGAAGAACTGCATTAGAGAATAGTGCTGTTTATACAAATATATATCACAGAGGTCTTTTGGAAACACAGCATGTGTTTTGAACACTTCTACTGACCGACTTGAAAATATGAAAACGTGATATTTTAACACACTTCAAATGAAGAAAGCATGTTGGTTACATTAATGGATATGTTCTTGGGAATTAAATTGACAATCAGAATTTGCACACATTGAATGCTCTGCAAACTTCACTAATTTCTACACATGCTTGTTTGTTTATTTATTTGTTTCGGAAATTTTGATTGTGCTTTTAGTCATCAATAAGAGCTAGTAATGGGAAGTTCAGATTATATTACTGACTCAGATCTTTGAATCTCGTAATTTCGATAATTTCAACTGAATATAATTAAAATGTTACATCATCAACTTACACGAAATTGATCACATTTAGAATAAGAAAAAAGGACAAGGCCAAATTATGAGAGACAGAAACGATTCATTCATTGCTTATCTGGGTCTTCAGGCTATATAGTTTGTTAGTTTACCTCACCTCCCGATATAAATCGTTCGTTCTTCCCATGACATCCCCATAAGCTGAGCTATGCAGTCTCTCGATTCTCGGGTTCGAGACAGTCAGTCTCGTTGTTGTTATATGTAGCTATCTTTGCTTTATCAAAGTGATTTTTCCTCATCATACGGATGACATTTATAGTGTTACCAACTCTTTATTACCACATTCAATGTTATGGAAAAGAACCATCATGACAGAAATTGTAAGAAATAAAAAGAGCTACAATTTGAGACCAGAAACGCATCAAAAGAACGAACGACTCGAAGAGGTGAATAATCATTTCTCTTTCCGCTACAGGCAGCATAGCCTCTATGGGGATGAATGAACGGGATGAAGGAACGACTCAGACCTGAACTTATCATGCATGCGTGGTCAACACAAACGAATCACTCTCTGAGAGAGCTTGTTGATCCTGAGTCATATTAAAGATTTGTTCAAAATGAATGAATCGTTCAAGACCGACCCATCACTAATAAGAGCACAGAAGCATTGGCACCATTTAACACATTTTACCGTGATTAAATTTACAATAAGGTCCCATTAGTTAATGTTAGTTAATGCATTAATAGGTGGATTAACAAATCTGGGATGCATGTGGTGTGTATGGGCAAGCAATGTAATGCCGGAATAAAGGCTAATAATGGAGATTAAGTCTCATACCGGCAGGTGTGCTAACATTCATCGAGAGAGAACAATAGAAACGTGAATGGAGCAGTTCCCCTTTGCCGGGGAGTTATAGAGGCCATAAATTATTTAATTATCATTTTTATTGGCCCTCTCCAAAAACACACGACATGGTCTTGTGTGAAGAAAATGTTTCATAAAGTGCATGGGTTTAGAGATATCATCCTCAGATTTGAAATGACGCATGACCACACTTGTGGCTTCACTTTATTTGTGGTTATAAGTTGTTATACCACATCCACATAATATTTTTATACATTTAAATATAATATTCTTAATATTTTTCTTATTTTTGAGCTTGTATATCTCCATATTAACAACAGTCTGAGTAATTCTGAGTGTTGATCTGTAAACTGTCATCTTTCTAAATGTTTGTTGATTATGTGTCTATCCAGAATGACTTTGAGCAGCAACATTTTTATTTTGGGAGTGTCATTTATGCCCCACTTGCCAAAGGGGGTATGGGGTTAATTTTATTTAATGTATCTGAGCTGACATTAACAGTGAACAGTTGTGTTTATATTAGCTAATGTTAACAAAGATGGATGAATATATTGTTGATTGTGGGTTGATGTTAGTTAATGCATTAACTATCGTTGGCTAAAGGGACCTAAAAGTGTTCGATTCATTCAGAATCTTGCAGATTTTCTCCTCCGTTTAGCAGATGCTTTTATCCAAAGCATTAGTGAGGGAAATTACTGATGTGGGACAAATGCAATAGTGACCAGCATTCAGTCATTTCCTCTTTCAAACAGTATTAATTCTTACTAATAATATTTACTTGTGCTTACATAACGGCTGTGTCTCAAAAGTGGACTCAGTGAACTACATGGGCATCTGTCTTGACTAACATTTACATTTATGTATTTTTGACTCAAAATGTTGCGCTTACAATAGAGGAACAACAGCAATTGGTCACAGGGCCAACAATATTCATAGTGCACATAATGTCAAGTTTATTAGAACGCTAGATTGCTTTGCTTTGCTCAGTGTCTTGTTTTCCAGCACAAGCATCTAAACATTCTCAAATCAAGACACATTTACTGAAGAAGCAAAATGACTGAAGATTATAAGTCTTGTATGCTGAAAAAAAAAAAAAATCACCAAAATTATTATGCTTAAAACGAGAAAAAAAATCTGCCAGTGGGGTTCAAGAAATAAATGTAATTGAAGGGACACCCTAGCAACCACAGAATACCCTAGCTACTGCATAGCAACACCCTAGCAACCCCCCCAAGTATCCTAGAAACCACTTAGCAACACCCTATCTACCACATAGCAACACCCTAGCAACCACCCCAAGTATCCTAGAAACTACATAGCAACACCCTAGCAACACCCTAGAAACCGCATAACAAACCTTCAAACTGAGCTTTTAAAACTGATTTAAACGCAAAACCTTTAACCTTTCTCTCACATGTAGTTGGTCTTGTTTTAGCATGATCTCATTTTGCTTCTCCAGTAAGTTTATGTTTATGTTTAGATATTTGTGCTGGAAAACAAGACAAAAATACATTTGTGAAGTGAACGAATCGCTTTGTAATGAGTGAGAGCATGAAATACAGATGCATGAGTGACATTAGTTTAATATTAACATGTTGCTAATATTAAGTGCAATTAGACATTCTTATGGATCTTATTGATGCTTTTTCAGAGCTGAAAAATTGTTGTGTGTCATCTTGGAAATGCTAGGCTTGGCACAATGCGTTTTGGACTTTATGTAATATTTTTCCTCAGAATTTGGCAAAAAAATGAGGAGAGAAAGTAGCGTGATTTCACATTTCACTGCAGTTTGAATCAACATTATGATCAGGTTTTGAGACCGCTTGACTGACATGAAAATGTTTATTACATGTAACTTCCAGTGCACGTTACTGTTAAGCAATTGATTCCGTTCTCTTGCCACATTAGCAGTGATGCTGTTCTGCTTCTAAATGTCTAAACTTCACAAACAATTACAAAGGAAAGGCGCGTAACAGTGAATTAAATGTGACATTTTAAAGTGTCTTTAGTAGAAACTGTGGTGAAATAAAGTTAGACTGAACACTGTCAAATATTTCTTTTGTCAAATCATCTTTTGTTGATAATTTATGTGGTATTTTGTGTTTCTCCTTCATTGTATTAACTCAAACTTAACTTACTTTTATGAACTTAAAGTAAGTAATTGCCTTGATTTTAAGTTAAACCATCAATATTTTTTACAGTGAATATTGTAAAATATTAATAATCATAAAAATTTATAAAAATAAGGTCATAATAATCGAGTTAATCTGTTTATGCCTTCTCTGTATCTCATCTCTCTTATTTTAATAAATTATTTGTCCATCATAACTGAATGAGCATTTTATTGTTTATAATACTGAAAATCATTTTTTCATACTTCTTTGGTAAATATATGGGACTTTATTACTTACACTGTAAAGAGGTGAATTGATATTGTTGTCAGATTATTGCTGATTTGGTGGCATATTAAGTATGATATACTGTATATACACTGTAAAAATGATGCTCGTCCTCTGTTTCTGTCTTGTTTTCCAGCACAAATATCCAAACATTCTTACATCAAAGACACATTCACTGGAGAACACTGCAAAAATGCTTTTCTTACTTAGTATTTTTGTCTTGTTTGAAGTCCAAACATCTAAAAATTCTTAAAACTAGAAACATTTACTAGACAAGCAAAAGTTTTTGTCTTGTTTAGGGAAAATAACTCAAAATTAAGTGAGTTTTTGCTATTATTTTGCTTATTTTAAGCAAAACTCACTTAATTTTGCAGTGTAGAGAAACGACTGAAGATATTAAGTCTTGCTTTATGAAAAAATGATCAAAATAAAGTGAATTTATGCTTAAAACAAGACACAATATCTGTCAATGGGGTCAGAGAAATAATGATTCTTTTAAGTAAAATTTTCTGACCCCATTGCCTGATATTTGTTCTTGTTTTAAGCACAAACTCACTTCATTTTCACACATTTTCAAACATACAAGACTTAATATCTGTATCCTGATTTAAGATGTTTGGATATTTGTGCTGGAAAACACTGAGGAAGAGCGTCATGTTTTACTGAAGCATTTTTGTCGTTTTCTGTAAACAATTAAACATTTCACATTAATTCTGAGTTATTTCCAGATGTCTTCACAATTAAGGACGAACTGAGGAAGCATGACAAGGTAATAACTGGCAGAACCTTGATTTTTACCGCCAAACGCTTGACGACTCCTCGGTTTTGACCTATTTCCCCTTTCCCATTAATATTTAATGATTTACACATGGCTGCTCGAGCACACCTGACCTTGACTTGAAGAAACAGTGGTGACAACAGTCCTTAGGGTTATTATGGACTGTTGCAGGGTTCAGTTCCACATGTGCAGCGATAAAACAAACACTTGGACTATTTGCATATCGCAAATATTGA
>CM031951.1:5088679-5168679 GCA_018749465.1 Paracanthobrama guichenoti | reverse complement strand
CATTCTCTTGCTAAATAATTGCATTCCCCCAAGAAACTGTGCATTCCCATGCAAAACTACTGCGTTCTGCCAAGAAATTTTGCATTCGCTCGTAAAGTGATTACATTCTCTTGCAAAACTAATGCATTTCTCAGAATACATTTGCCAAGGTGTTCTGGGTGGTTGCTATGGTGTTGCTATGCAGTTAAGCTGCCCTGGGTGTTTGAAAGTGTGTTGCTATGTATTTGCCAATGTGTTCTGGTTGGTTGCTAGGGTGTTGCTATGCAGTAAAGCTGCCCTGGGTGTTTGAAAGTGTGTTGTTATGTATTTGCCAAGGTGTTCTGTGTGGTTGCTAGGGTGTTGGTATGTAGTTAAGCTGCTCTGGGTGTTTTAAGTGTGTCGCTATGTGGTTGCTAAGGTGTTCTGGGTGGTTGCTAGGGTGTTAATATGAAGTTAAGCTGCTTTGTGTGTTTTAAAGTGTTGTTATGCATTTGCCAGGGTGTTCTGGATGGTTGGTTGATAGGGTGTTGCTATGTAGTGAAGCTGCTCTGTGTGTTTTAGTGTGTTCTGGGTGGTTGCTAGGGTATTAATATGCAGTTAAGCTGTTCTTAGTTTTTTAGTTTGTTGCTATGCATTTGTCAAAGTGTTCTGGGTGGTTGCTAGGGTGTTGCTATGAAGTTAAGCTATTCTGAGTGTTTTAGTGTGTTCTGGGTGGTTGCTAATGTGTTCTGGGTGGTTGCTAGGGTGTTACTATGCATTTAAGCTGCTCTGTTTGTTTTAAAGTGTTATGCAGTTGCTAGGGTGTTACTATGAAGTTAAGCTACTCTGGGTGTTTTTAGTGTATGTCTATGCGTTTGCCTAGGTGTTCTGGATAGTTATTGGGGTGTTGCTATGCAGTTAAGCTGATCTGGGTATTTTAAGTGTGTTGCTATGTGGTTGTCAGGGTGTTCTGGGTAGTTTAGGGTGTTACTATGCAGTTAAGCAGCTCTGTGTGTATTAAAGTGCCATTATGCATTTGCCAAGGTGTTCTGGGTAGTTGCTAGGGTGTTGCTATGAAGTTAAGCTGCTCTGGGTGTTCTTAGTGTGTTGCTATGTGGTTGCCAAGGTGGTCTGGGTTGGTACTATGGAGTTGCTAGGTGTTTTCTCATATTTTGGTGTTGAAGAATCCTGTATCCTTGTGTCTCAGTGCTCTCAGCATCTTCTGGTCTGTATGTGTGGTTCGGGTTCATCTGTTTTTTCATCAGTTCAGCTGTTTCCTAGTGGAGCAGGTACAAATAGTGAATCTGATCACCCAGCACACTTTCCTCAATAACACAGATGATTTAGGGAATCATTCACATCCGGAGCACAAACACAATGTTTGCACTCAACTTTAGTACTTAGTTCCCAGCAGGCGTTTTGGCGTCTCTGTTGTCTTGAGCATTGTGTTTGTGTTTGCCACAAGCCATATTCTCTCTAATTCTCTCCAGATGGACCTTCATGTCTTGTGCAGCTGTAGGGTTTGTTCAAATGCTTAAATTGTTCGTTGATGAAAATCACACACAGAGACCAATGAGATGATGAAGACCCAAGAGAATCGTCAAGAAAGATGGATGTAGTCTTGAGAAAAGCTGGACGAATCTAAACAACACACAAAAAGGTATGTGTTCACCTGCCCAATAACTGTTGTAAATCAAAGATTATTGGAGTATATTTTACAAAAAGTTTAATTCAACATTACTTGCCATTACTTTGTAATTAATTCATGGGCGTCTAAACATTGTATGTGGGCGGGGCGGGGCCGGGCGGGGCCGGGCGGGACCCACCCACTTTTACCGTCTCAAATTCAGCACGTCTGTTTACCTACCCCTAACCGATAAACACTTATTATTAAACATGTTGGATGCTTTATTTCCACTTTTCTAATATTTTCTTAATTTTTATTGAAAATAAATGCCTTTCCGATACTGATATGTGATGGGAAAAGGGAGTAGAGTGAGTTCGGCAAAAGGCGGATTCAAACCTCGGGTCGATTACCCCTACACTATTGCCACTCTAATGCTGCGTTCCAGGCAGGTTTTTGAGCCCGTAAGTTATGAGTTCAAACCATGACTCACGACTTTGTAGCGTTCCAGGCAAAGTCACAGCAAACTGCCTGAGCGCAGGTAATTATGGTAGCTAACGCTAGATGTAAACAAAGCATGGCCGACCGTACGGGCTTATGCTCATTTACAATAATTTCTATCACCAAAGGAGCTTACTCTCTGCGTATGAACAGAGGAGAAAAAAACGGTGCATAAGGCAAGAAAAGCTGTAATACCTTTTATTTTGCGTTATTTGTAAAATAACGCATCCGTATTGGCTGCCATTGTTGTTTTGCGGGCTATGTGGCGTCAGAGCTCGTAGCTGGGAGTACATCGATCTAGTACGAGTTCACGGGTGGGAAGTCATGGGTTTGACTGCCGTTCCAGTGCACTTTCACGGGTAGAAGGTTGGAAAAACACGGGTTACGGGTTGCCTGGAACGCGGCATAAATGATAGTGTTTTCCATAATTTTGTCTTGCCCAACCAGACATTTAGCAAACAAGGCGGTATATTTGTACTTAATGTAAATGGCATCTACTGTAAAATATTTCTGAGAGGACCCACCCACATTTTTTGCTTCCGACGCCCATGAATTAATTATGAAATAAAAAAAATGTTTTGTGTATATGTAAGGTAATTTCTGTATGGTTCTTGATACAGACCATAATTTTTCTGCTGAAAGTGTTTATTTTTGACACAGAGGTCTACTAAAACCAGTTCTGAAACAGCAGCAGTTAATGTTTATGACCATGATGAGGCTTTGAAGGTGTCTTTACTATTACAAACCCGATTCCAAAACAGTTGTGACTGTACAAATTGTGAATAAAAACAGAATGCAATGATGTGGAAATTTCAAATTTCAATATTTTATTCAGAACACAACATAGATGACATATCAAATGTTTAAACTGAGAACATTTATAATTTTGAGGGAAAAATAAGTTGATTTTAAATTTCATGGCATCAACACATCTCACAAAAGTTGGGCCAAGGCCATGTTTCCCACTGTGTGGCATCCCCTCTTCTTTTTCTAACAGTCTGCAAACGTCTGGGGACTGAGGAGACAAGCTGCTCAAGTTTAGGAATAGGAATGTTGTCCCATTCTTGTCTAATACAGGCTTCTAGTTGCTCGACTGTCTTAGGTCTTCTTTGTGGCATCTTCCTCTTTATGATGCTCAAATGTTTTCTATGGGTGAAAGATCTGGACTGCAGGCTGGCCATTTCAGTACCCGGATCCTTCTTCTACGCAGCCATGATGTTGTAATTGATGCAGTGTGTGGTCTGGCATTGTCATGTTGGAAAATGCAAGGTCTTCCCTGAAAGAGACGACGTCTGGATGGGAGCATATGTTGCTCTAGAACTTGGATATCCCTTTCAGCATTGATGGTGCCTTTCCAGATGTGTAAGCTGCCCATGCCACACGCACTCATGAACCCCATCCCATCAGAGATGCAGGCTTCTGAACTGAGCGCTCACAACAACTTGGGTTGTCCTTGTCCTCTTTAGTCCGGATGACATGGCGTCCCAGTTTTCCAAAAAGAACTTCAAATTTTGATTGGTCTGACCACAGAACAGTTTTCCACTGCCACAGTCCATTTTAAATGAGCCTTGGCCCAGAGAAAACGCCTGCGCTTCTGGATCATGTTTAGATATGGCTTCTTTTTTGACCTATAGAGTTTTAGCCGGCAGCGGCGAATGGCACGGTGGATTGTGTTCACCGATAATGTTTTCTGGAAGTATTCCTGAGCCCATGTTGTGATCTCCATTACAGTAGCATTCCTGTATGTGATGCAGTGCCGTCTAAGGGCCGGAGATCACGGGCATCCAGTATGGTTTTCCGGCCTTGACCCTTACGCACAGAGATTGTTCCAGATTCTCTGAATCTTTGGATGATATTATGCACTGTAGATGATGAGAACTTCAAACTCTCTGCAGTGTTTCTCTGAGAAACTCCTTTCTGATATTGCTCCAGTATGTTTGGCCGCAGCATTGGGGGAATTGGTGATCCTCTGCCCATCTTGACTTCTGAGAGACACTGCCACTCTGAGAGGCTCTTTTTATACCCAATCATGTTGCCAATTGACCTAATAAGTTGCAGATTGGTCCTCCAGGTGTTCCTTATATGCACATTTAACTTTTCCGGCCTCTTATTGCTCCCTGTCCCAACTTTTCTGGAATGTGTAGCTCTCATGAAATCCAGAATGAGCCAATATTTGGCATGACATTTCAAAATGTCTCACTTTCAACATTTGATATGTTATCTATATTCTATTGTGAATAAAATACAAGTTTATGAGATTTGTAAATTATTGCATTCCTTTTTTATTCACAATTTGTAGTGTCCCAACTTTTTTGGAAAGTACGGATGCCAGAACAAAACATGCATAATCATGATTTTCTGTCTCATTTCAGTGAGATCTCGACTTCAGTGTTGTTGCTGTTTTTGAAGGTAACAAGCCATTTCACTGCAAGAAAATAATTTTCATTCTGTATTTCTGTCTTGTTTTCCAGTGCAAATATCAAAGAAGTCTTGCATGCTGAAAAATGTAAAAATGAAGTGGCTTCATGCTTAAAACAAGAAACAGCAGTAAATAATGATCGGGTGAAATTGTCTTGTAATGGCCGGACACATCAGTTTCAGTTTGAGACGGCTGGTTTAACTGAGGAAAGATTGAGTTCCTTATATACACTGTCCTAAAGACATGACGACAGGACGGATGGATGGATGGTCAGTTGGTTGAGTTTGTCAAAGCCATTCAGAGGTCAACAGTCAAAGGTCAACAGTGAAGGGCTGGAGGAGCAGAACTCTCCTCTGTAATTTGCTGGAGGTCTGAAATACAAAATCACACTTGACATCACAAAAGACACTTCTCACATTTCCGTGTTTCTCAGAAGCAGAAGTCGTCATAAGGTATGTTTCCATCCAAAGTTGCAAATTTAACCAAAATTGGTGCACAGGCTTTGACTGTTTCAGAGCCACCAAACCAACATTTGAGATGCCGCAAGTTTTGAGGGATTTATTCAGTAAATGTGTTTCCATCGTAGTTTATGCGTCATGTCTTCTTATCGGATAAAAATATATATCCGCCTCAATTGGGCCCATACATTTTTTATGCACATATTGGCGTTTCCTTCCAGCAGGTTTTTATTTTATTTTTATGCGATATCCCAAAATGTGCATAAACATAGATGGGTGGAAACACAGCTATAGTTGGGTGAGCTTCTACAGTGGTGAAAATATATTTTCAGATTGCATTTCTATGACTTTCCAAAAGAGGAAAGAGATCAATTATGGTGGTCAAAAGAGAGAAAAACGACACACACACTTGTTGACTACACATAACACTCTCACACACACATTCTTACACATACGCACACACACACATATTCTCACACACAAACACATAAATACACACACTCACATACGCGCGCAAACACACTCACTTACACACACAAACACGCACTCTCTCTCTCACACACACACACAGACAATCACATGCACACACTCACACACAAACACGTTCACACATAAACACTCATACACGTATTCACACACGTACACACTCAAACACACACTCACTCTCTCACTCAAACACACACACATGCAAACACACTCACACACAAACACGTTCACACATGTGCTGCTACTGCAGCGTTTCCTTCAAAAAGACTCCAAATATTTGCTCTGGCAAACACGCTTCATCAAAAGTTCAGCAATATGGAAGTGGTATTGTTTGATTGAATTACACATTGTGTTTCTGTCAGGGTTGTAAATTCTTTTGAAATGGAGAGCAAAGCAGATGAAAATATTCTAGTAAACACTGAATTCTTCTTGCAGATTTAAATTTCAGGAGAAGGTCCAGTGTGCAAAGCAAAAAATCCCAGAATTAAATTAACACTCCTCAGAGTTTGAGTCCACACTCAAGTGTGTTAAAAGTAACACTGAAACTGTGCTACAGATAATGAGATAATTAAGTGATTAATTGATGATTGACTATTAGTGATGAACGCCTGCTGATTCACAGAAGGGAAGAGTCGCCATTATGGTGATAAGTGTTTGCTTTAGTCGAGCTTTTGACTTTGACTTTTAAAACATATTTTTTTTTCCCTGACTGCTTTAACTGTGTGTTTATAAAAGTTGTGTCAAAGAAAGCACAGAAAAAATGTCTTCAGGTGTGGTTATGCTTTGATAGTGACATAATCATCATATAGTTAATTGAGATTATTCTCAGCCCATTCTCTGATTATATTTACATCAAAACATAACCAACAACACCTGGTTACATTTCCTCTTGGTTTGTTCAGCAGCAGCCAGACACAATCTAATATTAAAAATCAAGGGTCAAACTAAAACTAAAGCAAACACTGATCTCCATAATGGTGACTTGTTCCTTCAGTGATTCTGCTTGTTAACAGCAGGTGTTCATCACTAATGGTCAATCACTCAATTAATCACTTAATTATCTTTAACTTTAACACCATTTCAGTGTTACTTTTAACAGTCTTGAGTGTGGACTCAAATAAACTCTGAGGAGTGTTAATTTAACACTGAGGTTTTTGCTTTGTGTGTCTCATTTTAAGCACGTTCCTGAAATCCTTTAGAGGAACCAAACGCTCTTGTGTTTTCAGGAAACATCATCTGCTCACTTTTATTCGTTAGATCATCACTGCTGATTATTGGCCGACTGTTGAATCTATTTTTTTTTTTTACTGTAAATGACATGGACAACTTTATGAAGCAGCACAACAGCTCAAACTTGTTTTATTACGAGTTTAGACTCCTCTGTTCGGTGTTTGTTTAAAACGGGTGATTCTCCGGAGGTTGGAGATTTAGCAGCTCCATGTCAACCTTTCTCACTCGTTGTGACAAATAACCTAACTAACCTATAGCGTATGAATTGGGACGCAGAAAAAGTGTATTTGGATGTCAGTGCCACTGAAACAGTTGATGTATTTGAGTCTGTTTCCTTCTATTGATGTTATTTTCCCAATTCACATCTTGTGTAAGTCCTGTCTGTCTGAAGAAACACAATATCAAAGACATTTTTCAGCTCCCCACATTTTATTAGGCAACCGTTTTATAGCAAAAGAAAAGAGAAAACCCCAAGTCAACTTTAAAGGTTTAAAAATAGACTCCGCTCATAATTCATTACAGAAGAACATTTAGCATTTGTTTCTGAGTGTTCAATGTGTGCACAGATGGATCCTTGAGCTTATTTGCTTTAACAATTAAAGATAAAAGATGAGTTTCAGTCTCAAATGATCAACCTCATAAATTCAGTGGGAATAATGGCTCATACAGTCCAGTAAAAATCAAAACTTTCAAATTAGTTTATTCTAAAGTTAGTGGCATCAGATCTTTGAAGTTTTGATTGAGGCGCTCTGTAACAAGATGTTTATGGTGTTTTCTGAACAGATTATGGACTGAAAAACTGCTGTATTGCTGTCATTATGTCATATTGGAGTTACACAAAATGGCGCCGCTGTGTTTGGTCGCCGTTCAGGTCGCTCCGCGAAGACTGTGCTTTTATTTACTATTTTACTTTCTTTTACTCTCAGTTTTTACAAACTTATCATCTGCATTGATCTACTACGACAGCAAAACTCTTTTGGACATTGGTTACCTCTACACTGGACTGTTTCAGGACACTTTCGCCGATCCTCTGTGGCCATCTGAGATTCTTCGCAACGCCGAGTTGAACAATGGCCAGAGCCAGCGGCGTAGAACAAAGAAACACCGTGGGAAACGCGCTGGTATCCGTAACAGACTGAGGAAAAGGGCATTCAGACCTCCTCTCCCGAGCATTCTTCTAGCAAATGTTCAATCCTTGGATAATAAGATGGACGATCTTAGAGCCAGGATAAGTTTTCAACGGGACATGAGAGACTGTAATATCTATTGTTTGTCTGAAACATGGCTCACGCCCGCGGTCCCGGACACAGCTGTGACGCCGCCGGAGAACTTCTGTTTTTCGGATGGACAGAACAGCCGAGGCCGTAAATCCAAAGGCGGTGGAGTGTGTTTCATGATCAACAAGAAATGGTGCGATCCCAGGAACATCACCATTCTCTCGCGGTCCTGCTCACCTCATCTGGAACATTTAACAATCATCTGCCGCCCATTCTATCTGCCTAGGGAGTTTTCTGCGGGTTGTCGCGACCGCCGTTTACATTCCACCGCAGGCAGACACAGCGCTGGCTTTATCTGGCCTTCATGATGTTGCCAGCGGCGCCATAAACCAACATCCCGACGCGGCATTCATTGTCGCGGCGATTTTAACAAAGCAAACCTAAAGAAAGTCCTGCCAAACTTTCACCAGCACGCCTCCTGCCCCACACGAGGAGCAAACACACTGGATCACTGCTACTCTCCGCTTAAGAACGCCTATAAAGCGCGGTCACTTCCAGCGCTTGGCAAATCGGATCATGCCGCCATTTTCCTCACTCCGAATACAAACAAAAGCTCCTCCAGGAACCCCGGTGAGGCGGGAAGTTAAGCGCTGGTCACCCCACTCAGAGACCGCGCTACAGGCAGCTCTGGGCGATGTGGATTGGGACATGTTCCGAGCGAGTTCAGCTGACGTAAGCGAGTTCACAGACGTGGCGCTTTGCTTCATCAACACGCTTACAGAGCAAGCCACGCAAACAATAACAATAACGCCCTTCTCAAATCAGAAACCGTGGGTGGACAATTCAATCGCTGCGGCAGTGAACGACGCGACTGTTGCTGCCATAACGCCGGTCTCCATTCAGGGAATATGAATGAATACAGATCGTCCTGCTATGCTCTCAGACGAGCAGTTAAAGCCGCAAAAAACTCCGTTATAAAGACCGAGTGGAGTCTCATTTCCAACTCAACGACTCAGCGCGCATGGCAAGGTCTGAGGTCCATCTGCTCTTTGGATCTAAATCCTCTGCAGAGGCAAGCGCTGATCCGTTGCTCGTGAACGAAAGTTAAACTCTTTCTATGCTCGCTTTGACTGTAATCGCGGTAACGCGACTCCGCCAAGTGGCGCGTTAGAGGAAATTACTCAGAGCAGCAACAATCACGTGATCTCTGTCTCGGAGGATGAAGTTCGGAGAGCACTCAAGCGTGTGGACGCCAGGAAAGCTGCTGGGCCGGATGGTATTTCAGGTCGTGTTCTGCGGTCCTGTGCTGATCAGCTCACCGGGTTGTTTACATCTATCTTTAATGAGTCCTCGCTACATCTGTGGTCCCCACCTCCTTCCAAAAAAATCCACCATCATCCCTGTCCCTAAGAACAGTAAACCCTCTTGCCTAAATGACTATCGTCCAGTGGCTCTCACGTCTATAGTCATGAAGGTCTTTGAGAGACTCATTAAAAACACCATTTGCGCCTTCATTCCTGACACTTTGGACCCTCTTCAGTTTGCCTATCGTCCCAATAGATCGACTGAAGATGCCATCTCTCATGTCCTCCACTCCTCCCTCACTCACATCGACAGCAAAAGTGGGAACTACGTAAGACTGCTATTTATTGACTATAGCTCAGCCTTTAACACCATAGTTCCCACCAAGCTAACCTCTAAACTCCTGGATCTCGGCCTGAATCCTTCTCTCTGCCACTGGATTGAGGACTTCCTCACTGGCAGGCCTCAGGTGGTGAGAATAGGCCAGTCCACCTCCACCTCCATCACCCTGAGTGTGGGAGCTCCACAGGGCTGTGTCCTGAGCCCCCTGCTCTACTCTCTCTACACGCATGACTGTTTGTCCACACACAGCTCCACCTCTATCATCAAATTTGCTGATGATACTGTTGTCCTGGGCCTCATTTCCAACAACAATGAGACGGCATACTTGGACGAGGTGGAGCATCTAACATCATGGTGCCAGGACAACTGTCTCTCTCTGAATGTTGGCAAGACCAAAGAAATGATTGTGGACTTCAGGAAGAGACAGCAACGGACATACTCCCCCTCATGATCAGCGGGTCACCAGTAGAGAGAGTGAGCAGCTTCAAGTACCTGGGAGTAAACATCTCCGAGGACCTGACCTGGACTGCTCACATTCAGACACAGGTGAAAAAGCCAGGCAAAGACTGTACCACCTGCGCCAGCTGAGGAAATTCAGGGTTGCACCAGCTATCCTGAAAACTTTCTATTTAGGGGCGATAGAAAGTGTTTTAACTCAGTGCATCACAGCGTGGTATGGGAACAGCACCAGTCATGACCGCAAAGCCCTGCAAAGAGTAGTGCGCTTATCCGAAGCGTATCTCAGGGTCAGCTCTCCCGTCTCTGCAGGACGTCTACACCAAACGCTGCAAAGGTAGAGCTACCAAGATCATCAAGGACTCTAATCACCCTGCAAACCCTCATTTCACGCTGCTTCCATCTGGTAAGCGCCCAAGCCTGATGGCCAAAACTGAGAGACTCAGGAGGAGCTTCTTCCCCCAGGCCATCAGACTCTGAACTCAGTCACTTAACATCACGTGACTTCACTTCAGGATAAACATCGATACACTGACATTGCACTGCACTTTCTGTTCTCGTTGTTACTGTGTAACAACCTGTCATAAACCTGTTTGCACATTATACTCTTTATACATTTGTTAACCACATATTTATAAGTCTACAGTTTACTCACTGCAAAGTCTACTTCAATTATTTTATTCCACTTTATCCTTATTTGTTACCTTTTTTTCTCTTGACTTGATTATTTATAATTCTACAGATATAGACATATATATATATATATAGAGAGAGTACTTTTTTTTTTTATCCTATTTCTATTATAATTTCTTCCTTGTGTTTTTAACTGTGAATTTGCACTGTCCATGGAGCGGACCTGTTTACATTTCACTGCCGGTTGTATATTCTGTATATAACTGTGTATGTGACAAATAAAACTCTTGAATCTCTTGAATCTTGAATCTCTTGATATCAATTATAATATGATAAACCTACATTAATGACATGTCAAATTCAAACAAACTGTAATTTGTCACTTTTTGTGTCACTCAGATGTCTTTATATCGAAGTGGGCTATTCTTGTCCAGAATAATCTGCAGTGAAAATCAGAGTGATGATGTTAATGTCTAAGCGATGCAAATCAGAGATGCTTTGACAGTATAAAGGTGGTTATAAACAGCTGAATGTGTACAAGAAAACAAGAGCAGCTGTAAATCAGCTGTTCTCTGTGTGAATATATAGTAAAGTGTGATTTATTCCTGTGATCAAAGCTGAGTTTATCATCATTACTCCAGTCTTCAGTGTCACATGATCCTTCACCGATCATTCTAATATGAGGATTTGATGATCAACACATATTTATGATTATTAGCAGTGTTGGAAAGAGCTTCAGATTTCTGGGAAAGTCCTGATATGCTACTATTCAAAGTTTTCTGCTAAGATCTTAAAGAAAGAAAATAATTTTATTAAGCAAATAAATGCTGTTCTTTTGAACTTTTATTCATCAAAGAATCATGAGAAATAAAATGTATGATGGTTTCCACAAAAATATGAACTGTTTTCAACACTGATAATAATCATAAATGTTTCTTGAGCATCAAATCATCATATTAGAATGATATATATTTTTTAATAATATTCACATAGAAAACCTTAGTTTTACATTGGAATAATATTTCACAATTTTTACTGTATTTTTGATCAAATAAATGCAGTGTTGGTGAGTAGAAGAGACTTTCAAAAACATAAAAATCGTAATTATTCCAACCTTTTGACCGCTACTGTACTTATACTGGAACATCTGAGCTCACTTCTGAATCACTAGCCGAGTTTCCTCCTGAATAACCGGAGAAGCACCTCACCTGTCCACCTTCTGTTCTCCTCCACACTCTCCAGAGATGAAAGTGCCAACAGATCTGCTGCATCACATCTGGAAACATTTCAGGCTTTTATTCGTCTTCAGCAGCAGATCAGAAGGTGAGTGTGAAAGTAGTGCAACAGCTTGATGTTCTTCTGAAACATCACCTGAGATCTGATGTGCACATTTTTACTGCATCACAAGCAAGTCTATGTCTTAATGTGGAACAGCAAACTAACATCCATCTCTTACTGTTTCTGTCCTATGAGCAACTAAAAACTGCCGGAACCCTGAGAAAAACCATCTAAAGATTGTTAGACATACAGTTGTGCCCAAACGTGACGTCCGGCCTTGGAAAATTAACCCCAGTGTTAAATTAACACTTCTCAGATACCCCTTTTCCACCAAGGCAGTGCTGGTGCTGTTTCGGAGCCAGAGCCTAGTTTCAAATCGGTTCTTTGTCTTTCCACACCCAAAGCACCAGCTCCTAACCAGGAAAAGTGGTTCTTAAGTAGCACCAAAACATTGCTGGTCTAGAAGTAAGAACCGCTTGCGTCAGCGGCTGGGGGCGGGGTTACCGTGACCAACAAGATGAACAGAAACTTGAGATCCACAATTTTTTTAAATAGCAGCTAATCGAGCTAATAGCTGTGTTTTGATGCCGATGTAGGATCGTAAAGCCATGAGCATCAATAGTAACGCAACGCTCGCCATTGTTGATGAAAGGCTTGTTCGAGAAGCATCACCGCTGTGCAGACCGATCGCCGTATGACATCAGAGTACAGCGAGAGCATACGACTCCTTATGCTTTTGAATCACTCATGCAGTATTTTGATATCATACGCGGATCGGTCTGCATAGTGCTGATGCATCTCGAACAAGCCTGGAGTGCTTGTGTTTCCCGCTGCCTCGCTAGCGTTGCTGAGAAAGATGAGACGTATACAGTGATGTAAGCCCTGGCTCTATGGTGGCTCATGTGGAAAGACAAATGGGTTCTTAGAAGGCTTGTCAGTCGAACTGGCACTAGCACTGGCTCTGAACTAGCACCCGGCTCATTCTGGTGGAAAAGGGGTAAGAGTTTATTTGGGTCCACACTCAAGGGTGTTGAAAGTAACACTAAAAGTGTTAAAGGTGCTCTAAGCAATCCTGGGTGGAGTAACTTTTAAGTGTTGCCTGCCGCGGGAGTTCTCGCCACCTTTCGAAGGCTTTTCCGATGTAATTTCGGGACTTTGCGCGTTCCTTCTCTTTTCGTTTCAAGTTGTTCATCAGAATGTTGTCTCTTTGGTCGTGTGTCGGCCATATCACAATCATATAATTTGAACTTCCCTCTTTTGCTTCTCTCTTCTACACACCCCCCTTCATGTGCACGCGCACTAACCCCAAACCTCCACCCCCAAATCATTCTTGTCAGTTATTGGCTGGAGCACTGTTTCTTATGTTTCGTTGTCCAGACTGCCCACGTTTGTTTTTGTTGCCATTTGTGGAGCTTGTGCTGACTACAGAGACTGTGTTTTTTTACAGTGTGTTCAGGGGACAGGCAGCTAACGGATAGTGAGGAGATGTTTGCTGTATGTGACAAAACATTTTTGGCCTAAAAAACGTGACATCGCTTATAGCACCTTTTAAAGTTAATGAGATAGTTAAGTGATTAATTGAGTGATTGACCATTAGTGATGAACACCTGCTGTTAACAAGCAGAATCAAATAGGAAATAGTCACCATTATGGAGATCAGTGTTTGCTTTAGTTTTAGTTTGACCCTTGATTTTTAATATTAGATTGTGTCTGGCTGCTGAGTTATAGCAGCCAGACAAACCAAGAGGAAATGTAACCAGGTGTTGTTGGTTATGTTTTGACATAAATATAATCAGAGAATGGGCTGAGAATAATCTCAATTAACTATATGATGATTATGTCACTATCAAAGCATAACCACACCTGAAGACATTTTTTCTGTGCTTTCTTTGCCACATCAAATGTGTTTTATAAACACACAGTTAAAGCAGTCAGGGAAAAAAAATATGTTTTAAAAGTCAAAGTCAAAAGCTCGACTAAAGCAGACACATTTGTTGTGGCAAAGAAAGCACAGAGAAAATGTCTTCAGGTGTGGTTATAACCAACAACACCTGGTTACATTTCCTCTTGGTTTGTCTGGCAGCTATAAATCAGCAGCCAGGCACAATCTAATATTAAAAATCAAGGGTCAAACTAAAACTAAAGCAAACACCGATCACCATAATGGTGACTCTTTCCTTCAGTGAATCAGCAGGTGTTCATCACTCAATTATCTCAATATCTGTATTTCAGTGTTACTTTTAACACACTTGAGTGTGGACTCAAACTCTGAGGAGTGTTAATTTAACTCTGGGATTTGTGCTGTGTATCTTCACCTTTTATTCAAATATTATTATTGTCATATTGCACAGTTGTGCTTGGAGTTGATTGATTTATTAGTGATAATAGCACAATGCAACATGACAAATTGTGCAACATAATTTTGGGAAAAAATGTGAACACATTATAAACCAACCAAATCTTAATAACTGATTATTCTGTAGTGATTGTTTGCTTTTTCCTGTCAGCTTTTTGATTTTCATATGCATTTTTTTGCATCGTAAAATAAAATAATTTGCCAAATAATTTTGTCAGATCATCCATTTTTACAAATCACTTTTGGCCACTACTGTATATCCGTCACAAAGAAAACAATGTAATGAACGTTAATCAGATTTAAATATGGATTCAAACTGATTTTTGTCTTTTCTAAGACATGCTTCAGGAGAAACAAAAGAAATAAACATCAGTTGGGTGATTATTTTGTCTAAGTATGAATTTCTTTTTATTATATAAAATTATATCATATTTATAATACACAATTTCTTTTTATATTAATATTATTACCAAGATTACCATAATAATAAAAAGTTAGCTCATGGCAGAATCCGTCAGATCTCTCATTTAGTTTCTCTAAACACTTTTACAGGAATGTCTCCCTCTGCTGGACGTGCCGAACTCATCCTTTTCATCCAGTCATCCTGGAAATCATCAGATTCAAATGTATCATTTTGATCAAACAGGATGGAATGTTTTAAAGTAACACAAACAAACTACAACACATCACAGAATCCTTCCATTGATTTCAAATTTTAAAGAAAAAGTTTAAATATTTTGCCCAGTACTTTCAGACACGCATGATTAAGACAACGTCTCTTTCATAAATCATCACAGGAGCTCCTTCTAAACGCTTCCCTTCTTCTGAAGCACTCATAATATCATCACTCTCTTATTTCCTGAGTGTGTGTTTCGGAGCAGGAGCAGAAGGGGAAGGTCCCGCAGCAGGGCTGCAGCCACGGCTTCCACAGGACGTTAGCCCAGGTCAGCTGTTTCTCCACCGGTGTCAGAGTCCTGCGGTGCTCCGTCACAGCCCGTCCCACCTGCTCCAGCACCTCTGAGAACCGCGGCTCCGTCTCCGGCGAGAGCGGCCGGCTCTCGGACGGATCCCTGCTGAGCTCAAACATCAGCGGCGGGTCATGGTACGTCACAAAGTCCCCGTGACACTGACAGACCTTGGTGTCGTAACAGCCGACGGCTCCCGCGGGAGAGAAGTTCGGTGTGAAAAAATGGACCTTATAGATGGAGTCGCCTGAGGAGGACATGTTCAGTCTTTAAAGGTCTTGATTAATAAAAAAAAATATAATTTTGACGCACTGTGTGAGTGTGCATGTTTGTGTGTGCATGTGTGAGTTTGTGTGTGAGTGGGTTTGTGTATGAGTTTGTGCGTGAGTGTGTGCGTGCGTGCGTGAGTGTGTGTGAGTTTGTGTGTGAGTGGGTTTGTGTATGAGTTTGTGTGTGAGTGTGCATGTGTGAGTGAGTTTGTGTGTGTATGCATGCGTGAGTGTGTTTGTGTGTGCATGTGTGATTGAGTTTGTGTGTGTGTGCGTTAGTGAATGTGTGTGTGTGAGTGTGTTTGTGTGTGTGTGTGTGTGAGTGAGTTTGTGTGTGCGTGTGCGTGAGTGGGTTTGTGTATGAGTTTGTGTGTGCATGTGTGATTGAGTTTGTGTGTGTGTGCGTGAGTGAATGTGTGTGTACGTGAGTGTGTGTGAGTGGGTTTGTGTATGAGTTTGTGTGTGAGTGTGTTTGTGTGTGCATGTGTGAGTTTGTGTGTGAGTGAATTTGTGTATGCATGCGTGAGTGTGTGTGAGTGGGTTTGTGTATGTGCAAGTGAGAGTGTGTATGAGTTTGTGTGTGCGTGAGAGTGTGTATGAGTTTGTGTGTGCGTGAGAGTGTGTATGAGTTTGTGTGTGTGTGTGTGTGTGAGTGTGTGTATGAGCTTGTGTGTGCGTGAGTGTGTGTATGAGTTAGTGTGTGAGTGAGTTTGTGTATGAACTTGTGTGTGTGAGTGAGTGAGTGTGTGTGTGTGAGTGTGTGTGAGTGAGTGTGTGTCTGACGTCACTCACTGTCGAGCGGGTGCCAGCGTGCAGCGTTCAGATATATCCCGCAGTAATGGAACATGAACTCATGCTGCGAGCGGTTGGTTTTCCCCACTAACAGTGGCATCAGGTCATGACCATCCAGGATCCTCACAACACAAACACAGCACTTACACAACAGACGGGGTTATTCCTTTACAAATAAATATCTAGACAAAAAAGATTGTTTGCTATGGCATTCTATGTGGTTGTGAAGCTGCAGCTGCAGGTGTTTTGGGTGGTTAAACTGTTGCTAGGTAGTTGCTATGTGGGTGCAAAGGGTGTTGCTAGGATGATGCTAGAGGGGGTTGCTAAGTAGTTGCTATGTGAGTGCTAAGGGGGTGTTAGAGTGTTTCAGGTGGTTGCTAAAGTGTTACTAGGTAGTTGCTATGCGGGTTGCTAGGGTGATGCTAGAGTTTTCCAGGTGGTTGCTAGATTATTGTTAAGGAGATGCAAGGGTGCCCTGGTTGCTTGTAGGGTTTTGCAATGGTGATCTGTGTGATTGCAAGGGTGAGGCTAGAGTGTTCCTGGCGGTTGTTAAAGTGTTGCTAGGTTGTTCTATAAAGGTGACTTCTGGGTGGTTGCTAGGGTGTTCAAGGAGGTTGCTGGGGTGTTGCTGTGGTAATGCTAGAGTGTTCTATGTGGTTACTAAAATGTTGCTGGGGTGTTCTGAGTGGTTGCTAAAGTGTTGCTAGGGTGTCCTATAAATAAAGGTGACTTGACTTCTGGGTGGTTACTAAAGTGTTGCTAGGTGATTGTTACATGGTTACTAGGGTGTCCTGGTGGTTGTTAGGGCGATGCAATGGTGTTCTGTGTGGTTGGCAGGGTGATGCTAGGCTATACTACTATAATCTGTAAGTGTGTATTGCTGTCTGAGCTACAGGAATAAAGTGCTGTTGCTGGTGTTGTACCTGTCCTCCGGAAGCTGTCCCCCGGCCAGCTTCACCACTGTGGGAAAAACATCCATCAGACTGGTTGGTTCTGGCACCTGTTGACCTGCGGTGAGACGCCCGGGCCAGTGGAATATTCCCGGCACTCGGATCCCTCCCTCCCAGCCGCCCATGGCTTTACCACCTAAACATACGAGGGTCAGTGAAAACACACAGTCATATCCTGTGTTTGCCCGTGCTTGTGTTCTTGTTGGAGCTTGACGGTGTGAACAGCAGCGTGAACTTCTGCTCTGGTGTTTCACAGGCTCCTGCAGGTTTAGGCTGAGTAAATGATGACAGAGTGTGTTTGTACCTCGATAGATCCCGTTCCAGCCTCCTCTCTGAGCATCCTCGATGTGGCCGCCGTGGTCAGATGTGAAGTATGTCAGGGTTTTCTCTGACAGGCCGAGCCGGTCGATGGTCTCCATCATTCTGCCTGTGATCAAACACCTGATCTTTACTCTGATGTGACTGAACAGTTTCTTACATTAATTGTTACATTTGATTCATGAGAAGAACAGAAGAGAGAGAAGTTATATTTCGCAAAATATAAACAAATATAGGATATAAATAGGAAATAAATAAATAGGATATAAATTACATTTTTTAAGTATTTTTCAATTTAATGAATATTTTTATTGAAGTAATAAAAATCTGATTTGTTTTTATTGTGATAAATTAATTAGTTAGAATTAAATGCCACAACGCAAAACAATCATGTATTGGTAAGTGGTTGATGGGGTGTTCTGGGTTATTGCTTTAGTGTTGTTAGGTGGTTGCTAGGGTGTTTTGGGTGGTTGCTAGGGTGATGCTAGAGTGTTCTGGGTGGTTGCTAGAGTGTTCTGGGTTGTTACTATAGAGTTGCTAGGGTGTTCTGGGTGGTTGCGAAGACATTGCTAGGGTGATGCTAGAGTGTTCTGGGTTCTTGTTATAGTGTTGCTAGCTGGTTGCTATGGTGTTCTGGATGGTTGCTAGGGTGATGCTAGAGTGTTCAGGGTTGTTGGTATAGTGATGCTAGGTGGTTTCTAGGGTGTTCTGAGTGGTAGCTAGGGTTATAGAGTTTCTAGGTGTTTACTATGTTGCTCTGCATGGTTACTAGGGTGATTTTAGAGTGGTCTGGGGTTTTGCTATAATGTTGCTAGGTGGTTGTTAGGGTGTTCTGGGTAGTTGCTAGGGCATTGCTAGGGAGATGCTAGAGTGTTCTGGGTTGTTACTATAGTCTTGCTAGGTGGTTGCTAGGGTGTCTTGGATGGTTGCTAGAGTTTTATGGGTTGTTACTGTAGTGCTGCTATGTGGTTGCTAGGATGTTCTGGATGGTTGATCGGGTGATAGAGGATGCTAGAGTGTTCTGGGTACTTGCTATACTGTTGTTAGGTGGTTGCTAGGGTGATGCTAGAGTGTTCTGGATGGTTGCTAGGGCAAGCTAGGGTGATTCTAGAGTGTTCTGGGTTGTTGCAATACTGTTGCTAGATGGTTGCTAAGGTGTTTTGGATGGTTGCTAGGGCATTGCCAGGGTGATGCTAGTGTTCTGGGTTGTTGCTATAGTGTTGTTAGGTGGTTGCTGGTTTGATATGATGCTTTATTTGTTGGCGATTTGTCAGATTTGATTTAGAATGGCATTTTATTGTAGCAGTAAAACTTTTCATTATTTGTGAACAAATCAAACACTCTGATCTGTTCTGCTGCCCACCAATCACGTTAGAGCATCCAGACATAGACACCCCCACTGTGACCAACAGTACAGCCACTCAGAGATCTGCAGCGATACATCAAAAATCCATCTCTTACCAACCATCCTGTCCACTTCTTCCACGTTGTCCCCATACAGCCCATGTTTGCTCTTTCCGGCGAAACCCTCGGACGTGAAGAGGGGCGTGTGCACATGTGCCAATGACAGGAAGAGCAGGAAGGGCCCGTCTCTGTGTCTGACATCATAAATCACATGATGAACAATCACTCTAAACAGAAACCAAAGAAGTTTCCCACGGCAGGCACAAGAAACAGACCATAGACGTGAGCGTGGGAACTTCAGGAGAAGAACAGCTGATCTGTTCGGACAGGTCTAATGTTTTCTGCATTACCACATTATTAAGCATGCATGCATGCAAATGAGCATTACAGCTTCCTGTTCACGGGTGAATCTCCACAAACACGTCAAGAACACATGCAGATCATACAGCAGCACAAAAGAAACAAATAAGAAATTAGTTTAAAATTAAGTTGCATTGTGTGGCATTTAAATAGAGAAAATTAATTCTCTGAAAACATATTTTTTCAGTAATAAAAAAGATAATTAAATTGTAAAGTACTTTATAATTTAATTATCTTTCAAATTACAGTAATACAAATGGATTTGTTTGCATTGTGTTAAATTAATTAGTTATAATTATAAGACTTAATGCAAAACAATCTTATGTATAGGTGGTTGCTAAAGTGTTTCTAGGTAGTTGCTATGCGGTTGATCTGGGTGGTTGCTAGGACATTACTAGGGTGATATTAGGGTGTCCTGGGGGGTAGCTAATCTGTTGATAGGATGCTCTGGGTGGTTGCTAGAGCATTGCTAGGATAATACTATGATGTTCTGGGTGGTTGCTAGGGTGATACTGGGGTGTTCTGGGTGGTTTTAGTTGGTTGGTTGCAAGGGCATTGCTAGTGTGATAGGGTGTTTTGGGTGGTTGCTAGGATGATACTATGATGTTCTGGGTGGTTGCAAGGGTATTGCTAGTGTGATAGGGTGTTTTGGGTGGTTGCTAGGATGATGATACTATGATGTTCTGGGTGGTTGCTAGGGCATTGCTAGTGTGATATTAGGGGGTTTTGGGTGGTTGCTAGGATGATACTATGTTGTTCTAGGTGGTTGCTAAAGTGTTGCTAGGCAGTTGTTATGCAGTTGCTTACCCCTCCCACTCAATAAAATATAATGGTTAGTATTTCATAATTTTGTGTATAAATTATTTAATTGTATTACAGTAATATTGCATTACTGCAGTCCTACCTCTCCACGAATCGCTCTGCTTCACTCATGAGCCGGGTGTTCAGCGTTTCCACGTTCATGGGCTGCTCCACCACCTCGCCATTCCTCATGATGATGCAGTTCCAGGTCCTCAGGAGTTCAAAAGGCACAAACCACACCGCGAAGCTCAGCAGCCACAGGACGGCCAGAAATGCCACGAGTGTGAGACGGATCTGCAGCAGCCCGACGGTCCAGACCAGAAGCAGCGTGAGAAGCGCGAGTGCCACCAGCACAGAAATCTGCCACAGCGTCTTCTGCAGGTCCACCAGGACGTCTTTACCTTCTCCAGGCTTGCAGTCATTGAAGTAGGTGAAGGGCAGCCCGTAAAAGAAATCAAAGCCGTGATTGTTGGGATGGTGGCAGTGATCGTTCCTGCTCTCACAGTTCACACCCAAATGCCACTTACCTGCAGAGTGAACACACTGTAAGACCCAGGACATCAAAATCACAGTTAACCTGTTAACACAAAGTCTTTTCAACAACACAGTATCATTAATTTTATCTTACAATCATTCGGTTTATCACGGAAGTACTGGATAAAAGTTTATAGTTGAGATATAAACACTGATCAAAATAGAGCAAATCAGCTTTTGAAAGTAATTTGACTTTAACTTTATGAGTGAGTCATTGAATTGAACAAGAGATTTGTTCAAAAATGCTGATTCATCCAGTAATGAAACAAGTGAAGTCTTTATGAGTGAGTCATTGAATCATTCACTCAAGAGATTTGTTCAAAAACACTGATTCATCCAGTAATAGAACAAGTGAGTCTTTGAGCGAGTCAATGAATCATTCACTCAAAAGATTTGTAAAAACATGATCTCTATTGGAAACCACAAAAAAGCGTGATTCTCAATTTATCGAGACTCTAAATTGTACTAATCTAAATGTGATAGATCACCCAACAATGAATATTCTGTCATTTCCTCACCTTAAGTGTAAATTAAACCCGTTCATCATACAAAGCGATTGTATCGCTACACAAAACTTGAATTAAACCTGTCAGTTTATATGGGTTTGTTTTATGACGTCTTTATGAGCTTTTCTAAGTTTTGGTTACCTGGACAGAAACCTGTCGTGTTGCTTTATAAACACCTTTATTTCTCTTACGAAGATTAAAGTCTTACTGGTTTGGAACGACATGAGGAAGAGTAAATGATATTAAGTCATTCAAAATATCAATAAAAGATAGTTTATTATAATAGTATACACTTACCTAAAGGATTATTAGGAACACCTGTTAAATTTCTCATTAATGCAATTATCTAATCAACCAATCACATGGCAGCTGCTTCAATGCATTTAGGGGTGTGGTCCTGGTCAAGACAATCTCCTGAACTCCAAACTGAATGTCAGAATGGGAAAGAAAGGGAAAAACATCCAGTATGCGGCAGTCCTGTGGTCGAAAATGCCTTGTTGATGCTAGAGGTCAGAGGAGAATGGGCCGACTGATTCAAGCTGACAGAAGAGCAACTTTGACTGAAATAACCACTCGTTACAACCGAGGTATGCAGCAAAGCATTTGTGAAGCCACAACACGCACAACCTTGAGGTGGATGGGCTACAACAGCAGAAGACCCCATCGGGTACCACTCATCTCCACTACAAATAGGAAAAAGAGGCTACAATTTGCACGAGCTCACCAAAACTGGACAGTTGAAGACTGGAAAAATGTTGCCTGGTCTGATGAGTCTCGATTTCTGTTGAGACATTCAGATGGTAGAGTCAGAATTTGGCGTAAACAGAATGAGAACATGGATCCATCATGCCTTGTTACCACTGTGCAGGCTGGTGGTGGTGGTGTAATGGTGTGGGGGATGTTTTCTTGGCACACTTTAGGCCCCTTAGTGCCAATTGGGCATCGTTTAAATGCCACGGCCTACCTGAGCATTGTTTCTGACTATGTCCATCCCTTTATGACCACCATGTACCCATTCTCTGATGGCTACTTCCAGCAGGATAATGCACCATGTCACAAAGCTCGAATCATTTCAAATTGGTTTCTTGAACATGACAATGAGTTCACTGTACTAAAATGGCCCCCACAGTCACCAGATCTCAACCCAATAGAGCATCTTTGGGATGTGGTGGAACGGGAGCTTCGTGCCCTGGATGTGCATCCCACAAATCTCCATCAACTGCAAGATGCTATCCTATCAATATGGGCCAACATTTCTAAAGAATGCTTTCAGCACCTTGTTGAATCAATGCCACGTAGAATTAAGGCAGTTCTGAAGGCGAAAGGGGGTCAAACACAGTATTAGTATGGTGCTCCTAATAATCCTTTAGGTGAGTGTATATCCATGATATTAAAATAGCACTGCTTTCTTCTGTGGAACAAAACAGTATATATTTTGAGAATCGTCTTTTTTATTTTGAAAGCCAATGTTGTTTGATTCCCAGCATTCTCCAAAAGTCATGAAACAACATGAGGGCGAGTATTTCTGAGCAACCTTCAATGGTTTTCTTTATGCATTAAATAATTTTTATGCATAATATAATTTATGGACATCTTTGCGACAGATTCACCACATATACTAGTATGCATTAAGTGTCTTACCCACAATGCCGGTGGTGTAACCCTGCTTTTGCAGAAGTTTAGCGAAGGTGGTTTCGTTAGGTGGAAGTCCTCCTGATCCAGCGAGGAAAAGAATGACCTGCACTCGGCCTGTGCTGCCCAGACCTTCACACCAACACAAACACAGGCACGTCACACACACACCAGCCATTCTGACATCCACGCATCAGCCGGCCCATAGATGATCCGTCCACAATATCGTTCCGTTTATTCTAAAGGCCAAGGACGATAAAGATATATACTATAAACCAAACAACTACACAACTATAATATACAACTATAACCATAATGATAAAGATATACGGTAGAATCGTTCTAAATGTAAAATAATATTAGCGTCAACACCACAACTATAATAATAATGATACAGAGAAGCAATAATGTTGGAATCACTTTCAGAACGACTTTTTCCTGTTCCAATACAAACACTGACAACCAATCAGAATCCATCATGCTTTAAAGAGCTCAAGCATTTAAAGTGACAGACGACAAAAGCAGGATGAATTCTGATTGGCTGTCAGTGTTTATATCATTCATCAACTGGACAAGAACTCCAGTGATTTCATTCCTCTGTGTTATTTTAGAAAATGGAATAGGGGAAATAGTCTGGAAACACAAATATTTCTCCATGCTCTTTCTTTTTTCCATTTTTCCCAGACTTGGAAATTACTCAACTAATTCCATTCTGCCCTGTTAACTAATGTCAACAGATACAACTTTTGATTATAATAACATATTAGTAAATGTTGACTAATAAATGCTGTATTACTAAAGTATTGTTCATTGTTAGTTACAATACATATTGTCGGTTACGTCTTAAGTGATCATAAACAGTGGAAAAAGACAACGCATGCATGTCAGTATCCGTATCGCTCTTAAAGTGACAGAAGCCTAAAAGGCCTGTATACACCGGGACGATTATCGTGCGCACTTATCACCAGCTTTTTTCGAGATGTTTTTCAGCGCGTCTTTGTGTTCACACTCAAGCGATTTTCACTGTTGATGCGCCGAGTGAACATGCAAATTCAGTAGATGGTGCTCCCGGCACACAAGGTGGCGCTGTGGCATTTTACACTTCTGACACTCGCTTGTAGGGCTGGGCGATATGGCTGAAAACTGTATCATGATACCGGTCGATATCGATAATTATTTATATTTTTTATGATCTATTTAAAATAAGGACCAGGAGAAAAATATATTACATTTCAACATTTTTATTTTTGAACTTAACCATCCTCTGATTATGATCCCCTCAGTCATAAAGGCAGCAATGTCAACACAACCACGGATAGGGCTGGGCACCAAACGGCGATACTTTTATGGTATCGAACGAAAAACTCCGATACTATGAGTATCGAAAAACTATTTATCTTTCGGTTCCAAAAGCCAAGCGGCTGTGTCTGTGTGAATGTAAGGACCTAAAGCACCGGCGATCGGCTGTCCACCACCACGTGACGGGTAGGATTTCTGAAGATACCCGCAGTCACACAACACAAGTGTAGTTGTTTTTCCCCCATGTGTTCTACCACGTCGTTTTACAATGCCAAAGAGGTCTAAAGTGTGGCTACACTTTCTAAAAGTGGATGCCGAGTCAGCAAAGTGCAACATATGCGATAAGAGTATTGCAACCAAAGGCGGCAATAGCACCAATTTAATGAAGCACTTGACCATGCACGGGATCAGTATTAAGGCAGAAAATTGCACGGTATTTGACTGTAAAAAGATGGAACCAGAGGATCGCAGTCAAACTCGCCCCCGTCAACATCATCTGGGATTGTAGCAGTAAGAAAGGTCACCTTTTATAGCGAACAGAAGTTAAAGTAATTGTTCACGTTTGAATGTGTGGATGCAACTCTGCGTTGCTATGTAACGTTACCTAGGAGCTATAACATTATTCTTTGACCAGGCAGGCAACATCTTTGTTTTTCCAACATAACGTTAAGGTTACACATTTTAGAAATACTTGACAGATAACTGTAATTTCACTACTTAAACTGAATGCATCCCCATAACGTTGACTACAACTTTATGTATGTTAGCTTGTGCTGCTAATCGGTTGCTGTAGCGTTAGCACTGTCTATTTCCCCCTTCACATTAGCCTCTGCACCGGTCCACCCTGATGTTAGGAATAGGAAGACAATACCAGAAAGTGTCAATCCCTTCACACTGTCAGCAAGAGGGAAAATATCCAAGCAAAGCACAAAAAAAGCACAACCAGTTTTATTAATAATGTTACCCTGAGTGAGAAGTGTTACCAGAATTTTAAGATGAAAAATAACAGTTTTGTGTTTAATGTATTTTTGTTGATATTGAAATGGATTTTAAAACATATGGTATTGAAAAAAGTATCGTTAGGAACCGGTATTGAAACTGGCACCGGATCGAAAGATTTTGAACAATACCCAGCCCTAACCACGGAAAACACTCAAATAATTAAAAGGTAAACATAAGTCTAAAATCACATTGAACACTTAACAATTATCTCTTAACGTTAAGGTGCAGTGCCTCTGTTATTTCTTTGTGCCGTTTAGATGCTTTGTCATAAGGCACTGATGCAGAGCAACATCACCTCTCCATGTCGTTTCAAAGAACAGCACAACGGCGAGCGCGTCGAGTATAAACACCTTCCCAAACGGACGAGGCGCGCGCGGTCAGCGGAGGAGCCAGACGAAAGTATAAACAAGGTCGGGACAACATTGGTCTGACTACGGTCAGACTTATAAAATCCAAAAAACTGCCATACTAGCGAGCTGACTTGTCTTCCTGTTTCCTGCCATACTCGCTGCGGCACTCATTTATGGGTTGATCCCCAAACTTGATACTGTTACATGATTGGCTGTTAGTGTATCACTCCCTACGTTGCTAGGATACTAGAGAGTGAGTGCCTTTGTTAATGCAACCAAACTTGCTTCGTAAACCTCTTGTTTCTTCTAACGAAGAAAAAACGTTTTTTTTTTACGTTTTATCGAACACATCTTTTATTGATATCGATTACATTCTATCATGATACATATCGTTATCATTTTATCGCCCAGCCCTTGTCACACAGAAGAAGAGAGACAGTATTTACGGGCTTGCCAAAATCATACACACTCTTTGCGAACTGGCAAGCAGCATTAGCAGCTCATCTTCTTCGTCTACTTCCTCTTCGTCGTATCAGTGTGTGCTCGGCAAGACCGCTTTGTGCTTGAGTGCCACCAAGTGGTGTTTTACTGTAACTTCAGCAGCTCCAGGCACGTCAACAAAAGCACAGATCTCATTGGTTCGGTCAGTTTTTAAACGCACCGCGTCAAAACCAAAAAATCGAACCCAAGGTGTTTTTTTAAAATGACACTTTTATGCCTGGTGCGACGGTGTGCACACTCACATTGGCGCCCTTTGTTTAGTCGCGAAGCGTTAAACGGCGGCAATAAACGCGTGTGAAAATCGTCCCGGTGTGAACAGTCCTTTATATTCCAGTTTCTAATGTTAATCAAACAACAGACGAGGACTGAATAACTTTAATAAATATTAATAATTAATTTATACAGTCAAATATGCAATGCTATTTTACATTATTATTTTATTACATTTCTATACCTGAAACTACTGTAACCTGAAAACATGACAAGCAGTGTTTGTTTTATTTATATCTTTGCTCTATTGTATTTATTTGTGCTGTTGCTTGTATTTAGATTATTTGTTTGTATTTTCTTTATTTTTATTTCCCAGCAGCCCTTTTTTCCTTGAACATAGTATTTACTGAACCGTAGCGAAACCGGGACACAAAATGGTCATTTGAACCATTACAGTCCAATTTTTCCTCTTATTTTGGGCATTTTTGTCTGAAGTCAAAGAAATTCAGAAATCATGTTTCACACTGGATAAAGGGCGTGTGTTTCCTCACCGGCGCGTAGGGCGTAGCGGCCCGTCATGAAGGCGGCTCTGCTGGGAGTGCAGAGAGGAGCGGCGGCGATATGCTGGGTCAGCTTCACTCCGTCCGCGGCCAGCCGGTCTATGTGTGGCGTCCTTCAAACACATCACAGCAACATTTACAGATTAATGCAGTAGCTGAAATGTTTCTAACCTACATCGCAAGAAATTAGTTATTGTTATCCAGTATACACATCAACATTAAATCAGGAGACGCAAAAATGACTGAAGATATTAAGAATTGCATGCTGAAAAATGCAGTGGTGTGTAGCACAAGCTATGCTTCCATCCACCTATTTTTATGCGCATTTTTGGATATTGCATCAAAAAATGCTAAATGGAAACACCAAGATGCGCATAAATTCTAAAAATGCACATTTAAACATATCCGCTCGTTTGAGTCAGATAAATGTTCCACCCGATACAAAAACATGCACATAAACTCCGATGGAAATGCATTTATCGAATAAATTCCTCGATGCGCGTTAAATGTGACTTTCGCGATGTAACAGCATCACTGTGGTAACCAGCGGGGAAACCTTGACATGCTGTTTTGCTCATTCAGGAGTCTGTTCGTTATATTTCCCTCCTAGAACGGTCTTACATGCGTTCCCAAACATCAGCATCTGCCTCTGAAAGCAACGCAACACGTTTATTGAGACGCAAATCATTTATTATATATGAAAATGATGATATATGGTGGCTTCTCCTGTGTTTCTCAGTGATTTTATCAGGAAGTGACGATTATGTTCTCTTCGACTCACTGGATGGAAACGGTGCTTTATTCGCAAATGTTTTATGCGATATTGCAATTTTGCGTATAAGTTACATTCGCAGTTTTGGGTGGAAACATAGCTGCTGTCTCTATCGCTCATCTCTCCGACAGCGAGTGACACACACACACCCTCCTCCTCTCACACACTCACTTCACTTGCTCCGGATGAATATTGTTGCTGTTACAGGGCTTGAATTTGGCGTGGGATTGTGCGGATAGCACATTAGTTTAATCGTGCTCAAACCCAAAGTGCCCACACATAAAGCCGCCTCTCCGCACTAAATTTTGCTGCTTATTGCGCTTAAACAGTCAAATGCACACAAAATAATGTCAAAATTCTGCGCGAGTATTCACGTAAACACAGTCAGTTCTGTTTTAAGTGAACGTAACCAGTTGAGAAATAAACCGCATGTGTATCAGTGTAATGGATCCGTGTGTCAGCTCTTAAAGTGACAGGAGCCTAATAAACCTCCTGCCAAATTATGAGATATTAAACATATCTATATGGCAGTTTTTCCCCATTGTATCAATGTCAAAATTGTGGCCAGTGAAAATGCTGAGTGGCTAGTGACTTTGGAAACTCAATTTCATGTTTTATTCAATATTAATTCATAACAGGAGCACCAATACATGAGTATTTAGCATATCATTCACATAAATTATTATTTTTTTTACAGTCAGAATTTTACTATTATTATTGTTTTTAAAACATGCATATAAAATATTACATACTTTATTTTTTTTTTTACATTTGTTGAAAAAAATGTTGCATGAAGATTCTAAAAATTCTCCTTTCATATTCCAGGGCCAGAATGACATCATGAGTAAACGATACATCCTCATTTACCTGATGGTGTCGTTTCCATAGCAGCCGATATCTCCAATGCCCAGATCATCCACCATCATCAGGACGAAGTTGGGTCTGAGATCACGATCCGCACGTGTGACACTCGAGCTGGACTGGAACAGAACCAGGAACCCAGCGAAAAACCTGCAAAAGCACACCAGAGCTGAGTTCCTCTGATCTGTCAGTGTGTGTTATGAAATCTGCAGATGCACCAAACCTCCAACTCCTGCTGTCCATCAGCAGCATCTGGAGATGAAGCTCCTCTAAACTGCAGGTGAGCTGCCTGACATGTTCAGATGCAGGTGTGCAGAATGCATGCAAACACGCGATCACGGAAGTGACAACGATCCCACGCGCTTCTGCTGGAGTTTGAACATCAGCTGATTTAATCACTGATTTATTAACAGCAGGATCATACAAACAAACATGCGTGCGCTTTATTTCATGCGGCTGCTTCCTTCACACGTCAGCTCAGAATCTCTCTTCGAGCTTCTTTTATTCGCTTACCTTCCCTTTAACAGTCAGTTCTACACAGACTCTCACTGTCCCTCTCCTCGACAGGATCTTCCACATTCCCAGCGCACTCGCGAAAGACGCGCTTACCGTAAACACTCACATATAGACGCATATATTAATGAGCGAACAACTCGGTTTATTAAACAATCATCAACTGATTTGAACAGAATAAGGGTAGCCAGTTTGGCACATGGCTGTGTGATTGTAATATTTGGTTGTTTTGTTTTAAACAGAGTGTTTTAAAAGAGTTCGCGCTTATAGTCGACACTATACGGTAGATTCGAACAAAGAGCCTTTTACCAAAGTCTCGTGCTGTTTGCCTGGAAAAGCTGCACAACTCAAACATTATTTAAATGTGTGCAATAGTTAAAACATGCTACTCTGGAACATAGTATTATGCATTATACCACAATGCAAATTATTGCTATTTCTGTTATTATAAATGATAATAATTATTTACATTGTGTTTATTATTATTATTAGTAATATTATTAGCTAATGAGTTCACCCATTGCTACAATCATGAGTAATAATTACTCAAAGAAGGTTCATTGCTTCTAATGAGAACACTTTTGTTGCTTATTGTTTTCTCTGAAACATTAAATGTATTATATAATAATACATTAATAATATTATATTATTATTAGTGCTGCCAAACCGATTAAACATGATTAATCACATCCAAAATAAAAGTTTGTTTACATAATATACAGTATTGTGTATATATAAATACACACACATGCATGTATATATTTAAGAAGTATTTGCATGTGTATACTGTATATATATTTATATAATTTATATTATATATAAATATTTATTTATATATTTCTTAAATATATACATGCATGTGTGTGTATTTATATATACACAATAATTATATACAATACTGTATATTATGTAAACAAACTTTTATTTTGGATGTGATTAATCGGTTTGACAGCACTAAGCTTGTTTTTTATATATAATAATAATTATTATTATTATATTACAAATAATAGTAACGTTACATGCATTTACTATATAATAATTATAAATTAGGCATAATTGCATGCAACTCTTAAGCCTTAACCAAGTAATATTAATCAGTACTTAAATGTATAATTGCACTGTAACAATGACACCTTAAAATAAAGGGTAACCTAATTTATATTGCTATTATTATTATTATTATTATTATTATTATATAGCTACAATAATGCATAATAATTCCTCTAAGGTTAGGTTTAATGTACACTCACCTAAAGTATTATTAGGAACACCTGTTCAATTTCTCATTAATGCAATTATCTAATCAACCAATCACATGGCAGTTGCTTCAATGCATTTAGGGGTGTGGTCCTGGTCAAGACAATCTCCTGAACTCCAAACTGAATTTCAGAATGGGAAAGAAAGGTGATTTAAGCAATTTTGAGCGTGGCATGGTTGTTGGTGCCAGGCGGGCGGTCTGAGTATTTCACAATCTGCTCAGTTACTGGGATTTTCACGCACAACCATTTCTAGGGTTTACAAAGAATGGTGTGAAAAGGGAAAAACATCAGTATCACGGCAGTCCTGTGGCGAAAATGCCTTGTTGATGCTAGAGGTCAGAGGAGAATGGGCGACTGATTCAAGCTGATAGAAGAGCAACTTTGACTGAAATAACCACTCGTTACAACCGAGGTATGCAGCAAAGCATTTGTGAAGCCACAACACGCACAACCTTGAGGTGGATGGGCTACAACAGCAGAAGACCCCACGGGTACCACTCATCTCCACTACAAATAGGAAAAAGAGGCTACAATTTGCACGAGCTCACCAAAATTGGACAGTTGAAGACTGGAAAAATGTTGCCTGGTCTGATGAGTCTCGATTTCTGTTGAGACATTCAGATGGTAGATTCAGAATTTGGCGTAAACAGAATGAGAACATGGATCCATCATGCCTTGTTACCACTGTGCAGGCTGGTGGTGGTGGTGTAATGGTGTGGGGATGTTTTCTTGGCACACTTTAGGCCCCTTAGTGCCAATTGGGCATCGTTTAAATGCCACGGCCTACCTGAGCATTGTTTCTGACCATGTCCATCCCTTTATGACCACCATGTACCCATTCTCTGATGGCTACTTCCAGCAGGATAATGCACCATGTCACAAAGCTTGAATCATTTCAAATTGGTTTCTTGAACATGACAATGAGTTCACTGTACTAAAATGGCCCCCACAGTCACCAGATCTCAACCCAATAGAGCATCTTTGGGATGTGGTGGAACGGGAGCTTCGTGCCCTGGATGTGCATCCCACAAATCTCCATCAACTGCAAGATGCTATCCTATCATTATGGGCCAACATTTCTAAAGAATGCTTTCAGCACCTTGTTGAATCAATGCCACGTAGAATTAAGGCAGTTCTGAAGGCGAAAGGGGGTCAAACACAGTATTAGTATGTGTTCCTAATAATCCTGACAGGTGAGTGTATGTGCAGTTCTGGTTTGCGTCATTAAATCAATGCATTATGAAACTGTGTACATAGTCATTTAAATGTAACCAACCCTTTATTCAAACTCAACAAATATTTACAGAATTTAAAAAACAAACAAAACAGAAAGAAAGAAAAAATCCTATGAATTCTATTTGGTCAGACAACACAATTTCAAAGTGAATCATTTCATGGTGTGAGATTTGCTTTTTATGAATCAGCGGCAACAATTAGACATCAAACAAAATTAAAGGCACAGTAATGAAACTAAAAGACACTTTTTAAAGTAGCGAAATGAAATGCCTCTCCCAAAAGGCTGTCGAATTACACATGCATACACGTGGACGCATCCCGTCCCATTCAAACTATGTGACATTACATTCAAAACACATTATTAACAGTCCTGTGTGCTAGTCCAGGACTGCAGTCGAAGCAGTAGGAGGAGGATGTTATGAAAAAGCCCTTAATCTGCGTCAGGAACTCTAAATGAACGTTTGTGCTGCCCTGTGAATGCATGAAAACCCACTAAATGTTTGTGAAGTAGACCGATTCTCAAGATGTGAGTAGTTACAATGTGCTGTTCCGATGTAAACCAGTTCACAGTAGCTTCATGGGAATTCTCCGCCGCAGACCCGCGTTCACTGCCAGAGTTAGGGTGAGTTCAGGAGAGTGCTTAAAACTGCATGTGAAAAACACAATAAACATCTGTGTTAGAAAGCACAAATACAGTAAGCAGTTCACATCAGCAGAGATCTCGATTCAAACACCCACGCAATCTCATTCCTAAATGCCAGTGATTCATCTCTGACGATTAAACCTTTGACAACATTCAGATCTGTGTTCTGATCCAGAGAGAGCCATTGTTTTACTGATTCATCCAGTAACAAAAGTCTTTATGAGTGAGTCATTGAATCATTCACTCAAGAGATTCATTCAAAAACACTGATTCATCCAGTAACGAAACAAGTGAAGTCTTTATGAGTGAGTCATTGAATCATTCACTCGAGATTGATTCAAAAACACTGATTCATCCAGTAATGAAACAAGTGAAGTCTTTATGAGTGAGTCATTGAATCATTCACTCAAGAGATTGATTCAAAAACACTGATTCATCCAGTAATGAAACAAGTGAAGTCTTTATGAGCGAGTTATTGAATCATTTACTCAAGAGATTCATTCAAAAACACAGATTCATCCATCATTCATTAAACACTTTAAATAGACTGCAGCAATTAGCATTTATCAGAACCTCTAGTAAATTATATGTTATTTGTTTAGTTATCTGTTCAGAATCGTGATCTTAGTTTGAAACCAAAAAAAAAATCGTGATTCTCAATTGATCCAGAATTGTGCAGCTCTGCATCAGTATCACGTGACTGTAGTTCATCACAGGGCTTCTCCATCACATGGCAAACCATCAGTACTGTAGTTGTTTACTGTGTAACATTTTCATCATTGTTTCTCCGCACCATTCGAGCAGTCTTTATTTATGCTACTATAGCATCTAATGCCATGTAAGTAACAATATTCAGAGAAAAACATGTTTTTAAAGGGTGAGACTCAGCTGTGAATGGCTCACCCTGTGGGTCGCTCTGCGTGCCGTTCTCTTCTTTGGCGCTCTCTGGGTCACCTGAAGAGAAAGCATTGCTCAATCAACAATTACCATACTGACTACACGTGTAACTCTGATTCTGAGCCACTGATTCTCATCTGAATGTCTTCAAGAGCATGAGCGGAGCCACATACCTCTCTGGACCTTGAAGCACAGTTTCTTCTTCTGATAGGTGAAGTAGCCGGTTATGGCACCAACAGCTGCTACTGCAATCCCACAGACAACACCTACAACCGTCCCGGATCCACTGTCTGGAACAGAGCCGCCAAAGCCACACATTCACAGTGGTGTCAGTGGTGCTATATGGCTGCTCAAGTGCCCTGGGTGGTTGCTAGGGCGTTGCTTAGTAGTTAAGGGGGGGTCTAGTTGGTTGCTAGGGCATTACTAGGTCATCATTAGGATGTTTTGGGTGGTTGCTAGAGCTTTGCGAGGTAGTTATTATGCTGCGTTCACACCAGACGTGACTTGCGCAAATAAATCTCAATATTTGCACGTAGTTGGACGCTTGAACATTTTGAGTTTATTCGCTTCATTCGCGCGTGACATTCACTTCACAACAGACATGAATTTGTGTCATGGGAGGGGCTTCTGCCAGGCGGCTCGTCTCGTTGTGAATTGGCTGACATGGATTGTTTTAAAATATCGTGAATAAGCTCAATTTGCCAGCTTTAGCTAGCTTGTTGTCTCAATAGGGTGAATTCAGGGTGACTGGGATGCTTTTTCCAAGTCATCTCAGTGGCAAAAAGTGTCCCAACCATCCTGACCATCACCCTATTGAGACTACAAGCTAGCTAAAGCCGGCAAATTGAGCTTATTCACCGTATTATATAGTTGTTGGGGTTTCTGGGTGGTTGCTAGGTAGTTGTTAGGGTATTATGCATGGTTGATTGGGCTTTGCTAGGTAGTCATTAGGGCAGGGGTGGGGAACGTTGATCCTGGAGGGCCACTCTCTTGCCAACCCTGAAAAAAACACTCACCTGCCTGTACCATCAGTAATCCTGAAGACCTTGATTAGCTTCAGGTGTGTTTGATTAGGGTTGGAGCTAAACTCTGCAAGAGAGTGGCCCTTATGGATCAACGTTCCCCACCCCTGTGTTAGGGGGTTCTCAGTGGTTGCTAGGGCATTGCTATGTAGTTATAAGAGGGTTATGGGTGGTTCTTAGGATGTTGACAGGTAGTTGTTCAAGTGGCTGCTATGGTGTTGCTATGTAGTCATTAAGGGGTTCTGATTGGTTGCTAGGGCGTTGCTATGTAGTTATAAGAGGGTTCTGATTGGTTGCTAGGGCGTTGCTATGTAGTTATAAGAGGGTTCTGGGTGGTTCCTAGGATGTTGATAGGTAGTTGTTGGGGTGGTCGCTAAGGTGTTGCTAGGGGGTTCTGGGTGGAAATTCACTGTTTTGCATGAGAAGAGTTACTCCTCACATCTCTTTTTCTGTTCTGTATATATGGCTCAGGTTCCTCCATTAGAATAAGTTTGTGGAATTTTTATTTATAGTGATTGTGACAAACCCCTAACACTGAGCATTAGTGACAGTGATGCTTGACTTAAACAGCACTAATAACACGATCATCATCAGCTGATCATCTATAATACCTGCCGCTCTACACAGTCTAACAGACACAAAGGATCTGCTCTGAACACCCATTATAGAGGGATAGTTCACAGAACCTGTACGCTGCTCTTTACTGAGAGTTTTCACAGAGCTCTTTTTCAACATCAGTTCTGTCGAGCTCAAAAACACTAATTATATTTATATTGTACAATATCAGTGGATAGGAAGGATTCACACAATGATCCACTAGATGGCAGCATTAGGATACAGCCACTTCAGGTTTACATGGAATCCCATTAAAACACACACACAAAAAGTGACATACAAATTCTAAATTATGGCATAAAACAAATGTTGTCATAATAATGACTTTTATCTTAGAATTTCATCTTTCATCTTAGAAATGTTTTTATTTTTTTATTTACTTTTTGTCAAAAAAAAATCATAATTTCAATTGAATAATTTATTTTTCCCCCTTTCTTAGGGCATCACTAGGCAGTTATTAGGGTGTTCTGGGTGGTTGCTAGAACGTTGCTTGGTAGTTGTCGGGGGGCTAGTTGGTTGCTAGGGCATTGCTAGGCCATCATTAGGGTGTTGGGGTGGTTGTTTTTATTTAATAATTTTGACTTTTTAACTTATAATCATGATTATTTAAAATCTTTTAAGATTAAAAAAAATAATTTACCTAAACGTTTTTTATGTGGTAACCTCTTTAGACTGTATTGAACAGTGTATTGTATAATTTGTCATATGGATCATATTGATATGCAATTTACATAACAAGCATAGAAAGTCCCATGAGTTATTATTGACTGGATGGGTAAATGTGTGTCTGTATGGCAGGAGGTTTGTGGGGAATGTATGTATAGAAAATGTATGTTCACTGTAAAAGCCTTTATACTTAGAAAACGTTTGGCAAAAATATGAACGTTTGTGATGTTTCCATGCTTCAGTGTTTATCACAGGCACAAATGCAGCACTACCCACAATGCCCTGCTGCAGAGCAACATCAGTGCAGTCCCTCCGGATGCGGCGGGACTCGACGTGCACATGCAGTGACGGGACAGTTTGTGAAGGAAAAGCCCTCAAAGAGGCGACCCTGATTTACAGTCAAAGAGAGAGACGCTCAGCTGGAGTACAACAGCCATGAGAGGAAGAGCGTGTTCCCAGATTAATGAGGAAAAACTGACTCATGATCCTTATGTCATCACTGACTCACTCTCATGTCGCTCCAAACCGAACAAACATGAATGTTAGATAATTAGTCAGAAGGATTCTGTTTTTTAACGTCACCCTCAACGGTATGACTTTTTATGACATCATTTCATTTCTTTAATCTCAGACTTTCACTTTTTTAGTCTCATAATTGGCATTTTGTCATAATTTCAACATCGCTCAAGCTGCATTATTTTATTTCTTCCATGAAACGTTAAATAATATTAGTCAGAATGATATTGTTTCATAACGTCAATCTCCAAAAGCGATCATTCATAATTTAGACTTTTTAATTTCATAATTATGTTTTTGTTTTTAATGCAAATTTCAACTGAATTATGACTTTTGTAATATTTTTGACATTTTATGACGTGTCATAATTTTTACTTTTTATGACTTTTAAGTCATAGTTTTGAGTTTTTTAATCTTGTAATATCACATTTTTAATCCCATAATTGTCATTTTATGTCATGATTTTGATTTTTCATCTCATAATTTCAATGTGACTCCAAACTCGTATTATTTTCATTCTTCCGTGAAACGTTAGATGATATTATTCAGAATTTTGTTTTATAATTTCAGCTCCTAGAAGGATAATTCATAATTTAGACTTTTTATTTCATAACTATGACTTTTTATGACTTATTGTCATCATTTAGATTTTTCATAATTGGCATTTTATGTCAATTTCAACATAACCCATATTATTTATATATAAGTATATTTATATATAAGTCTTCCATGAAACATATTCGATATTATTCAGAATTTTTGTTTTATAACATCAATTTCTTTTTATGTCATAATTTAAATTCTTCCATCTCTTAATTCCAAATTTCTTAAATCATATTTGACATTTTATGTCATAATTTTCACTTTAATGTCATTCATTTTCATTTTGCCGTATTTTGACTTTTATTTTGACGTCACTTCAAACCCATATTAATTGGCATTCATTATTCAGAATTTTAGTTGTATTAATGTTTATTAACGTTAGCTGATGTTTGTGTTTTATAGCGTCAGTCCCCAGAGCGGCGCGGCTCCAGGTTTCCCTGTGTGTGCTGTACACAAACAGACGTGACGTGTTCAACAGTCAACCGGTGTTTGCTCAGAGCAGATCTTTTGTGCCTGATAGACTGGGTGGAGCGGCAGGTATTATAGATGATCAGCTCATGCAGATGATGATCGCGTCATTAGCTCTGTTTGTTAAGTCGAGCATCACTGTCACTAGGGCTTCACTCAGATCACTGAATATAATCAGGGTAGCACTGTATTTCATTTTTCACAGGAATGATGGAGTGTTCAGTGGATTGTAATGTTGTTTAACAGCATACTGATTGTTCAGCTGACGAAACAAAACGAAAAAACCTGGATCCAGGACTTTTATACAGTGCTTGCCATTGTAAAGATTGTAAATCCATCCCTCACAGCCTCGATTTCATTCGATACGGTGTCTAATCTGACTAAGAATCACTAAGTGGCCCTACAAATGTTCACCTGCTGGACCATAAAACAGGTGAAAAAACCCCAGAAGCACATCTACAGACCATACGATCACAGAGACATGAGGAAGAGCTCTAAGGCTTTCACAAACATGTATATTATCTCATATCATTTTAATTTATATTATACCGTTTGGCCCAGATGCGGCTCCAGCGCTGCGAGCTGTAATAATAGAGAGAAAAATGTGATTAAACACAGATATTGGCAATAACCACTGTTGTGAAATATGAAGAAAATACCATTTATTTACAGTTTATTTTAGACAGTGTATTAAATATAATGCATTGCTCACAGTTTTATTAGGGGCCAAGCACTGAATTGCGTAGGCAATTTTTTCTTCTGATTCCGTGGCTCAAGACGAATCGATTGAACCATATGATGTCATTTTCTGTAGTGGGAATTTTCCCGCCATTTTTGACAGTTTATCCGATTTGCACGGAAATTTAACCAGATCATTTTCAGACAATGCCAACAAAAAGTTATGGAACTCAAGTCGATTCATCAAAGTGTTTTTGAAAAACACGCAAACAAATTGTGAACGCTTGCGAAACTAGCCATAAGGCTGTATCTCCACAACGCTGTATCATATTCAGACCAAACTTGGTACAGATCATCACAAGCATGACCTGAGGCTACATGCTGCGTTTCAGCACAGCGCCACGTACTGGTCCAGAGATACGAAAAATGTATATGTTTGCTTATAACTTCTGAACGGGTTCCCCAAAAATCCTAAAAGTGGTCTTGTTAGATTCCGGGCATGCCGAGTTGAATGATGTCCAATTAGCGTAAGAGTAAGATAGAGTAAGACTTTGAGTGTCAACCATTTTGAATTTTGTAGTAAAATGCTGTATTTTATGAACGCATTAGCGTATTGTTACGAAACTCGGTATGGGTCATCGGCACGATGCCCTGGAGGAGCCTGAGAAGTTTTAAGCCAGCGCCACCTAGTGGTAAGATCAAATATTCGCATGCTTATACCTTTGGATTTAGTTGAGTCATTTTCATGGGAGTCATATCCTTAGATTCCCGAATCCATCGATACCAAACTAGGTCAGGTTTATGGTTTGTTCAGCATTGTGATTTACTGTTTAAACAACTTTTGTGAATATCTTTGAAACTGTTAGTCTGATCAAGACGAAACCACTGTAGGAAAATCAAAAATCGAATACATTTCAGGCCAAATGTCACAATTTTGATAGTAAGTGGCAAAAAAATCCAATCAAAATCAGGTGTGGGTTATTTTTTATATGCTCATAAACACAAATATATATATATAGATCTATATCTCCTAAACGAAATGAGATATTTTCACCAAATTTGGCACGCTTTTGTGTGGGGGCATTCTGAGGACACACACAAAAAGTGATGGGACTGCGCCACTTGGTGGCTTATAATTAAACAAAACATGATATTGGCTCTATACAACAAAATGTATTTATGTGTGTTTTTGCTTAAAATTGTCTCCAAATGTCTTTACTCATTGTTGCCGTTGATCTGCTGCTTCCTTGTTTTTTCTGTTGTGCTTGACCCCGATAACTGCTGCTTGCAGCTATATTTATTATGTATTTTTGCTTGTTTCACCATGTAAATATGACAGAAAGTACCGTACCTTTGCCATGACCTGCGCTGTGCTTGCCTGCATCTCCGATTCCAACCACTTTTGTAAGCAAACATCTCTCATTAATTGCTGAAATGTATTATTTCTATACATTCATGCATTCAGAATAGCATGCATTATAAAGTTGAATGTGCCAGTTGTATTTATATATGACATTTAGAGAAAAACACAGCAAAATTTGAATGCACTTTTTTTTTAAAAACCTGGATCCTCCAATAGTTGCGCTTCCTCATCTGATGTAAATGATATATGATGTGTGAACAGGTTTATGATAGTGTTTATTTATCTGCACATGCAGTAGTTCCAGCAGGGTTTTTTATGCTGCAGTTATGGTGTATCTTAGGAATTTTTACTGTGACCGTTTTGCTCTTTCAATCACTAATCATCTCTTTTGATTGACAGTTTTCACTTGTTAAACCAGGAGCAGCAATTAAATGAAGCGTGTGATGACAAACAAGAAACTATGCAAAGGTACTCACACACTCAGTTCTGTTCCCAGTTCAGTCATGCATTATGTGAGCGATCAAAATGCACTCAAACCAGCAAGACATGCTTTATTTTAAGAGCAGTATATGTCTCGAGTTTGAAAGAGTTGTTTTTGAAAGAGTCACCTCTGCTCATCAAGACTGCATTTATTTTATCAAAAATACAGTAAAGATAGTCAAATATTATTCCAATGTAAAACAGCTCTTTTCTATATGCTGATGATACTCAGCTCTATATTACTTCATGCACTGACAAAACTTACTGATTCTCAAATTAACAGAATGCATAACTGATACAAAAAATTGATGACTGATAATTTCCTACTACTTAATTCTGAAAAAACAGATTCTAATTATTGGACCAAAAAAGCTCCACAAGTAGTAACCTAGAATACTGTCATTTGAAAGCTGTAAAACTGCATTCTACCATCTTAAAAATATATATAAATGATGACATATGCTCTCAATGACAAATGCTGAACAGTTAGTTCATGCATTAATGGCATCAAGGCTAGATTACTGTAATGCTTTACTGGGTGGTTGCCCTGCTCGCTTAATAAACAAACTCCAGCTGGTCCAAAACGCAGCAGCTCGAGCTCTTACTAATTATTGCATACATTTTTATCTCTTCACATGACCCTCTTTCTTAAGCATCAGATCCTCATATGAGAGTGATTTCTGAAGGATCATGTGACACTGAAGACTGGAGTAATGATGATAAACTCAGCTTTGATCACAGGAATAAATCACACTTTACTATATATTCACACAGAGAACAGCTGATCTACACTGGAGGAATATTGCACAATTTGTACTGTATTTTTGATCAAGTAAATGCAGTTTTGGTGAGCATATATATATATTCTCGTGAAGAAGGTGAAAGCTCAGGACTAATGGATGTAGTTCCTGTTGAATGATGGAGAATGTACTGTAAGTTCACAAATGCACTAGAGCGTTGTGATTACGGCTTACCTGTATCTTCACTGAGTGCATCAGAAAGATCAAATGCTTCAGCATGAACTGGAGAAACACAAAAGCACGTATAAACACGTTTTCATGGTGTCAGACTCCATTAGAGATAGTCCGGTCGGTGTCACACCTTTCACTGCTTCATCAATATTCGCGGGTTCCTCTTCTACGACACCGGGGACTAAGGAAAAATACAGACAGTTGTGTTCTTGCTCAATATGACATTCAGTCCAGAAAACACTAGGACAAAGTTTTCATTTTCATCAATTTTCATCACTATAATGCTTTTTCAACCAATTTATCATTACTGTGATATGTTCTTAAGTTTTTAATTTCTATTATTATAATTATTATTTTATTATTATTTTTATTATTCCTATTATTCTTTTTAGTGATGAATCATTAGACTCTTACTCTAATATAATAATTATTTTAAATCAACAAGCATTAGCAGATGCTTGTAATGATAAATATAATTTTTTTAAACTTTTAATTATGGGGTGACATGTGACCCAATTATTATATTGTGACATTATTTTCATGACAAAATATTTAAAAAAGAACCGGTTTAAAACGTGTTTTATGCTAAATATAATAAATAATTATATTTATTGTGTAATTATTGTATTTAAGTAATGTTAATGTATATTCTTGACTGGCTTCATGAGATTTACACAGTATCTCTTGTATTATAGTAAATTATGTCAAGTAGACTATTTTAAGACAGTAGTGTCAGTATTTATCTCAGCATTTATTGTCTAAAATAAGCAGAAATAAAGTAATCCAAGTTTTTGTTGTAGGTACAGAGAAAATGATCAGAGTCTCCAGAGAGAAACGCACCTGTTACACCAGCTTCTGTTACACCAGCTTCTGTTACACCAGCTTCTGTTACACCAGCTTCTGCTTCTGCTTCTGTTTCTGTTACACCTGCTTCTGCATCTGTTACACCTGCTTCCGTTACACCTGCTTCTGTTACACCTGCTTCTGCTTCCGCTTCTGCTTCACCAACAGCTGCTTCACCTGCAAAACAAGCTCCTTTCACTGACTGGACACTGGAAACCCTCAGTTAACCTGCTCTCTGTTTCAAAACCTTCCTGTCCATCACCTAATGCAGCATCGCAACTGAAATGGACCCTCATAAGTGAGTGATTGTTATATTCTCCACACAAAGTGTCTCAGCACAAGCGATTTCATAGGCATTCATGTTGCTACGTTATCATCACACTGCAAAAAATTACATTCTTCCTCAGTGTTTCTGTCTGGTTTTCCAGCACAAATATCGAAACATTCTTAAATCGGGATACATTTACTGGAGAAGAGAAATGACTGAAGATATTAAAGGAGTTTGAACACTGGTGTGTGTCCAGTGTGTGAGAACAACCAGCCTGTAATGGTGAAAAATCCACCATTTATAATTCCCATAAATCAAAAGCAGTCTCTTCATACGAGCTGATTCAGAAGCCTTATTAGCATAGACTAGTCTAGAACTAGGCCTTTTCAGTGCGTGAGATTGTCCTGTTTTGTTGTTGCCGGTATGGCGGAGCATGAGCTCTTAAAGGGGTCATGAACTAGCTTTTTTAATTTTTTATACTGTTGTCTGAGGTCAACTAATGACGTTTGTGTGGTTTTTACATTCAAAAACATCATAATGAATAAGTAATAGGCTATTTTATAATCTGGTTTTGAGGCTCTCTGCTTGGTTTCTATGGGCGTGCCGCACTGAAGACTTGGAAGTAAACGCCCACAGCTATGATTGGATAAGATTTGCATATTATAATGAGCTCCAGCTCCTCTGTCAGTACATGTGGGAATTGTTTTGAAAGCTTGTGGAGAAACGGCAACCGGAATGATTCACCCACAGGGCTCGCAAAACGTCTTTATCAAACAAACACAATAATTCATCTCTCATCCACCCGCGATTGATTGGAATGTTATTTTTTTATTACTTTGCCCGCCCGATCGGTGGATATAAGCGCGAGCCCTGGCCCATAACGTTACAAGTCCGAGTCTGATCCCGAATTGCAATGAACTAACAAATAAAGGATTCTCCAGCCTGTGACAGTATGCTAGGGTATGTTCCATTAGACACGTACACATAATCAAAACCATCTGTAACAATGCAATGCTATCACATATAAAAAAACATGTTTTACTCACATAAGTGTGTCGCACCATTCCTGTGGGATCCAGAAGGCACAGCATTGTGTTAATCTCAATATGTCTGCAAATCCAGTCTCGACCTGTTTCTTGTTTACAAATGATTCCGCGGTGAAATGAAGCGAACAAACGTGCAATGTCTTATGCATGTGAGCTGGAACCGGCATGTTTATTGCTCGGCAGCGCGATCCGTTTAGCTCCACGAGTCGGTGGGCGGGCTTGAGGCGGCGTTTCAGCACACGATGACGTCAAGGGTCGGCACATTCTGAGATCTCTCGTTTGCTGGCCCTGGTGTCAATAAAAGCTTTTCTTTGACTAACAAGGAAGTGTTCAGCTCTGAAACTTACAGGATATTCTTATATTACCACAACCTTTTATATATCAAAAGCTCAAGGGAAAGTTGATTTCTCAATTCATGACCCCTTTAAAGCTCCGCCCTCTTCTTGAAAGTGGCTATTTAAACATGCTATAAAAAATGATCTGCGGGGTATTTTGAGCTGAAGCTTCACATACACACTCTAAGGACATCACAGACTTATTTTACATCTTGTAAAAAGGGCATTATAGGTGCCCTTTACGTCTTGTTTTCTGAAGTGTTTTTGCTTAAACAAGGGATTAGTTTGCTTTCTTCATTTTCATATTGATTAAATTATAGTTTCAAAGGATAGATGTGATTCTGCCTTTGAATCTGGTCAAAATATGATATATAATTATGATGCCTTAAAATGCTCCCTACATAGGCGACAAACTAGGTTTTGGATCCCTGAACCCGAGAGGAATATGTAAATTAATTTTACAAAGAGCGGACTGAGTCCTCATGCCTTTTTTATTATTCCCAGCATTCTCTCTCACACACACGCAAAAGCATTCAGACAGGAAATACTCTTAAAAATGCATGATGTTTATGACATTTCCTCGTTACCTTCGCCCAGTTCCTCTTGCGCTGGTTCTTCCTGTTCACCTGCCTCTTCCTCTGGCATGATTTCTGACAGAGAGAAACGGATCTGTTTAGCTGTAGTCTAAGGTCTGTAAACGTGATCACTGCAATAAATGCTTTTCTTACTTCATATTTCTGTCTGTTTCTCCAGCACAAATATCAAAACATTCTTAAATCAAGACACATTTACTGGAGAAGAACAATGACTGAAGATATTAAGTCTTGTTTCCTAAAATAATCATCAAAATTAAGTGAGTTTATGCTTAAAGTAAAAATATACACTCACCTAAAGGATTATTACCTGTTCAATTTCTCATTAATGCAATTATCTAATCAACCAATCACATGGAAGTTGCTTCAATGCATTTAGGGGTGTGGTCCTGGTCAAGACAATCTCCTGAACTCCAAACTGAATGTCAGAATGGGAAAGAAAGGTGATTTAAGCAATTTTGAGCGTGGCATGGTTGTTGGTGCCAGGCGGGCCGGTCTGAGTATTTCACAATCTGCTCAGTTACTGGGATTTTCACGCACAACCATTTCTAGGGTTTACAAAGAATGGTGTGAAAAGGGAAAAACATCCAGTATGCGGCAGTCCTGTGGGCGAAAATGCCTTGTTGATGCTAGAGGTCAGAGGAGAATGGGCCGACTGATTCAAGCTGATAGAAGAGCAACTTTGACTGAAATAACCACTGCGTTACAACCGAGGTATGCAGCAAAGCATTTGTGAAGCCACAACACGCACAACCTTGAGGCGGATGGGCTACAACAGCAGAAGACCCCACCGGGTACCACTCATCTCCACTACAAATAGGAAAAAGAGGCTACAATTTGCACAAGCTCACCAAAATTGGACAGTTGAAGACTGGAAAAATGTTGCCTGGTCTGATGAGTCTGGATTTCTGTTGAGACATTCAGATGGTAGAGTCAGAATTTGGCGTAAACAGAATGAGAACATGGCTCCATCATGCCTTGTTACCACTGTGCAGGCTGGTGGTGGTGGTGTAATGGTGTGGGGGATGTTTTCTTGGCACACTTTAGGCCCCTTAGTGCCAATTGGGCATCGTTTAAATGCCACGGCCTACCTGAGCATTGTTTCTGACCATGTCCATCCCTTTATGACCACCATGTACCCATTCTCTGATGGCTACTTCCAGCAGGATAATGCACCATGTCACAAAGCTCCAATCATTTCAAATTGGTTTCTTGAACATGACAATGAGTTCACTGTACTAAAATGGCTCCCACAGTCACCAGATCTCAACCCAATAGAGCATCTTTGGGATGTGGTGGAACAGGGAGCCGGCCCTGGATGTGCATCCCACAAATCTCCATCAACTGCAAGATGCTATCCTATCAATATGGGCCAACATTTCTAAAGAATGCTTTCAGCACCTTGTTGAATCAATGCCACGTAGAATTAAGGCAGTTCTGAAGGCGAAAGGGGGTCAAACACAGTATTAGTATGTGTTCCTAATAATCCTTTAGGTGAGTGTACATACATCTATCAATGGAGTTAGAAAAATAAACTTAATTCAAAAAAAGGAAGAACAAGATTATTATTCTTGGCAGATTATACTCCATTGGCAGATATTTGTTCTTGTTTTAACTAAGTTTTGATTATTTTTTCACAAAAAAAGTCTTAATATCTTCAGTCATTTCTCTTCTCCAGTAAATCTATCCTGATTTAAGAATGTTTGGATATTTGTGCTGGAAAACCAGACAGAAACACTGAGGAAGAACATCATTTTTTTATAGTGTTTTCATATAATTGGGTCAATTTCCTTGAAATTGAGATTAAAGATGAATAAATAATCTTTCCATTGATGTGTGGTTTGTTAGGACAATATCTGAAAATCTGGAATCTGAGGGTGCAAAAACTCTAAATATTGAGAAAATCTGCTTTAAAGTTGTCCAAATGAAGTCCTTAGCAATGCATATTACTACTAATAATACATTTCTGATATATTTACGGTAGGACATTTATTAAATATCTTCATGGAACATGATCTTAATATCCTAATGATTTTTGGCATAAAAGAAAAATGGATCATTTTGAGTGTATTGTTGGCACAGATGTACCCGTGAGACGCAGCGCTGGTGAAGGGCTCCAGGGGCACAGATGTTGTCCAAAGTCATTATTTTCAGCTTTTTATTCTTTTTAATTATTTTAATAATTTGTTACTCATTGTCATGGATCACAAGATGTTAAAGGCCATAACAATATAATATTTTCTGTAAAGAGTGTAGCTGAAAATCATGATTTCTTGTTATTTCTTTTCCAAATAATCATTTTTGTTTAACTTTTCTTTTGGTAATATTTCCTTTACTTTATTTATAAAAGCCCTAAATAGTAATGTTCCTAATTCTACAGCATTAAATTGTTTAGAAATAATATGTACCCCTGGAGCCCTTCACCAGCGCTGCGTCTCACGGGTACATCTGTGCCAACAATACACTCAAAATGATCCATTTTTCTTTTATGCCAAAAATCATTAGGATATTAAGATCATGTTCCATGAAGATATTTAGTAAATGTCCTGCCGTAAATATATCAGAAATGTATTATTAGTAGTAATATGCATTGCTAAGGACTTCATTTGGACAACTTTAAAGGAGATTTTCTCCATATTTAGATGTTTTTGCACCCTCAGATTCCAGATTTTCAGATATTGTCCTAACAAACCACACATCAGTGGAGAGATTATTAAAGCTTATTTACTCAGCCTTCAGATGATGTTTGACTGGTTTTGTGGTCCAGGGTCACATATATCTTATAAAACTGTGCCATACTTTGCCTTTAAATGGATGGAATTATCTCCCACAACTATGTGAGATACAGGAAATGATGTCACTTTCACTCACTGATAAGATCTGAAGCGATGAAAGGTGTATGTGTGCTCTCTCTGAGAAAATATTTTAATCAAAAAACTTCTTACGCCAAGAGTTATTCTGTAAAACGTCACAATATCAAAAGGAAAACCGAATCTATCACTGATCACACAGTGGGTTGTTTAAGAGTCTTTTAATTGGAGCTTTTAGCTAAAAAGTTTAAAACTGTCAAACTCTGTTACCAATGTTATTTCCACACATTGCCTAATTTGTAACAGAGTTGACAAACCATACTATAAAGAAAAGTAAAAATAAAAAGGAAGTAACTTGTCTTTGGCAAGCACTAATTTATTAAAATGTAATACGTTTTAAATAAGATACTGAAATAATTTTTTTTCCTTAACTTTTGAAATGCCAAATATATCTCCAATTATAGAATCACTCATATGTCAAAGTTGCTGTCTATATTTAATGAAATCAGAACTGTTTTAATATCTCAAGATTGATGTAACCATATTTATGTAACATTACAGTAATGTGATGACTCAGTTATAGTTTAACTGTGATCATAAAGGATTCATAACGATGCATTGTTGCTCTGATTGGTCAGATGGCCCAGTCTGTTGTGATTGGTCTGCTCTGCTCTGATTGGTCAGATGGCCCAGTCTGTTGTGATTGGTCTGCTCTGCTCTGATTGGTCAGATGGCCCAGTCTGTTGTGATTGGTCTGCTCTGTTCTGATTGGTCAGATGGCCCAGTCTGTTGTGATTGGTCTGCTCTGCTCTGATTGGTCAGATGGCCCAGTCTGTTGTGATTGGTCTGCTCTGCTCTGATTGGTCAGATGGCCCAGTCTGTTGTGATTTGGTCTGCTCTGCTCTGATTGGTCAGATGGCCCAGTCTGTTGTGATTGGTCTGCTCTGCTCTGATTGGTCAGATGGCCCAGTCTGTTGTGATTGGTCTACTCTGCTCTGATTGGTCCGTTGTGATTGATCGGCCTCGTACAGTGCATGCAAGCGGAAACAAAATTCCCATGAAAATATCTGAATTTCAGCTCTTTCTCAGCACCTGCTACTCGATTCTTTTGTTTAGAAGACAATAACTTTATTTATCTGCACTTTGATCTTTAAAACTTTGCAGACCGTTCACATTCACAAACAGCTCTATTACACACAACATGAAAGGTAATATTCGAAAGAGTATAATGGGGCACTTTAAGTTAAAAACAAACACTGTTGGAAGAAGAAATGACACCCCACCATTGTAAACTTAGGGGGAAAAACTAAATAAGGATGCGTTTGGGAAGAATGTCCCAGATACCTTTTTGGGAAAGCAATTTGAGAATGCCACGAAGTTGGACTGCCAAAGGACTAGCCACAAGTGTCAAAATAACACACAACTTTGAGCAGAGCTAGTGGAAAGACATTTAGCGTTACGTGTCGTGTTCCTACCTCCTTCAGCAGGAGCTGCTTCTTCAACAGGTTCCTCTTCAGCTGATGGAGGCGAAATGAGTGAAATATGAGTCCGAGGCATATGATGATATCTGTTTATTTGGAGTATGTGTGGTCATAGCATCATTTAATATGATAACATCAGTCCTGGAGCACTGTGTGAACGAGATGATTGTTCGACTCTCCAGTGATGCACAGATAACTAGTGTTTCTCAAGCAACACATTACACATTGCATCTGTTTTTCACTAGAGGGACGTCACGTCAGCTACTGACTCTTACCCAAACGGCAAAAAATGTAATAGTCAGAACCACATTATTATTACAGGCTTCCCACTCCAATGGATTTCTATGACTTTTCCAGTCCTTCATGATTACAGGATAAGTTTAAAAATCATCTTATAAAGACAGAGCAACTTCTAGTGATGAAATATGTTTTAAGGCTGAGCATAACCAGACTGCAAGAAATGTCCATGATTCTTTCAGGCCCTTTTTTTGTTTTGTTTTTTTGAATACACTAGTGTCCAAAAGTGACGTCCAGGAAAACTCACATCTTCACACTTTATTCAAATATTATTATTATTATTAAAAGATTTTGTAGTCATATAGTTGGGACTGGAGTCGATTGTTTTTTTCATTTTGTATTTGTTTTCATTAAAAACAAATATCCCCCCTTTGGACGTCCCTTTTGGCCACTGCTGTATATCTAGTTGTTCTGTGACTGATGTTAATAATCATATTGTATTATTTATCATTGTCTATAGTTTATTTCGGTGATATTTACCTGCTGGTGTTGCTGCATCATTTGTCGCGGGCGGGTCGTCCTCGGCAGCATCTGAGAAAACACACACATCGGAGCTGAAACCCTTCATGGTGGCGTGTTGTCTATGTTCGTGTTGACACTATAGTATTGTAAACCTGTACCTGGCTCAGGGTTTGTCTCGTCAGCTCCAGGATCTATTAACAACACAAAAGACAATAAATCACAATATTTCAAGGTGTATTATTATACAGATCGCTCTGTATATGATGAATACGCATTCTGTATCAATGCATTGACTAACCGACTATATTACCTGGCAGAATACCCTGATTATTAATAATCATTGATGTCTTTTATCAAACTGCATATTGCATTAAGCGAGTTGAAGCCGTGCGTCAGGGATTTTACCACAGAAAGGAAGGGCTGTTTGCATCATGCCTAAGACTTAGTGCTATTTATATACTATTGTACATTTTATTCATATTTTATTAGTGTTTATTTTTATATTTTCAGGTTTTTTCCCCCATATTTTTACATTTTTAGTCATTTTGTTTGTTTCTCATTTTATTTTTATTTTTTTATTTTTTTATTTTTTATTTATTTTCAAATGTAATTAATTTAGTTTCCAAAGGCAACATTTTAGTTTTTCCATCTAATATTTATATTTTATTTTATTTCTGCTTTTTTCCCCAATCACTAAAAAGGATTTTTAATAGTTTTAATATGATGATTTGACGTGTTTAACTGTAGTGAGTGTGTAGTGTCGCTGTTTGAGCACAAACAACATCTGCAAAGTTACGACGCTCAAAGCAAAGGAAGATATTTTCTTCTACAGAAATCTCTCTTTAAGGACTACAACAAGCGGCTGGTAGGGACTACAACGAGTTAGTGACATCACTAACCCTAACATTTACATAACCCCGCCCCCGGGAACATGTTGAGAAGAGGAAGAGTTGTTGTAGTCGAGCACATTTGGGAGTCGCTCAAGCTGTCGTCCGTCTTTCACATTTATTGATACAGTACGAACACAAATGCAATGGCATGTCATAAACAAGATGACATCATAAGTTATAACCGTAATTAAACTAAACTATCCCTGTTCTCTCTTCATCAGCAGATATTCTCTGGCTCAGCAGTTCCCACACCAGCGGTTTATAGATTATCATTACAGAATATGCTCATAAATAACTCATAAATTCATCCTCTATCCCTTCAGAAACGTCCTGTCTTATTCTACATGTTGTCTCTTCTTCTTGAGTCCCTCCATCATTGTCCGGCTCCGGTTTGATCATAAAAGGCTGAACAGTTTCTGATATTTTCAGTGTGTCTGCGTGAGGTAATCAGAGCTGCTAACCCGAGCTCTTGAAGCTCCGCCCTCTTCCTGAAAGGGGGCGGGAGCAGCAGCTCATTTGCATTTAAAGGAACACACACAAAAATTATGCGTTTTTAATTTTAAAGTTATAAATAATGATCTGTGGGGTATTTTGAGCTAAAACTTCACATACACACTCTGGGGACATCAGACTTATTTTACAACTTGTAAAAAGGGCATTATAGGTGCCCTTTAACTCTTCAACTTAAACCTGTTTCAGTTAGTTTCTGTAACATTTCTGATTTACATTTAAACCTCTGTGGCTGTTCTTTTTTTTTTGTGTTCTTTTTTTTTTTTTATTCTTTACTTCACCAGAATGGTACAAAACTTGGTTTTGGTATTTGCACAAAAAAGTTATAGTGCACAAAAACACAAAAAGGTTATAGAAAAGGTTAAATGGTCCTGAAAAATCCTGATCAAAAAGGTTAATTTAATTTAGTGGAAGCGTTTAGTACTACAGCCAATCAAAATATTTGTAATTTTTTTTTATTTTTTTTTAGATATCAACCTCACATTTGGAACACAGCTTGTTTTGGAAAATACATATTTCATATAAAAAAATGTAATAGTATTTTTGTGCATTTCATATAACAATAAACGTACAATTCTAGAACTTTTGTTTTAAGTTTTTTGAACTTTTTGAAACTTTTTTCTTTTCAACAATAATCTAACAACTAATTTAGTACCATAAAAATAACATGCATTAGTTTCATTTAAATTAAAACACAGATTTGGTCATTTTTGACAGCCATGCAAAGTTTTTCATCTAATACTTCATGTTTTATGAAAACAACTTTTATAAATGACCTATTGTGTTTTCTGGCTCTACTAGAGCAGGTTTTCCTGCTTGAATGTTGATTATTTCCTCATATTCTCCATTGTTGCGGCTCCTCTCTTCCCAATCTGTCAGTAACTCTGTTTAGTTCCTGTCTCTATGAAGCCCCTCCTTCTGAAAAGCACAATGTGCTCTGATTGGTTGGCTGGAGCAGCGTGTTGCCCGCCCCTTACCATAACCACACTACTAACTAACTCAACCAGGCTCCGCCCCTTTATTCTGCATATTAATTATTATAATGAGGAATATTGTGACGTATTGGTTCCCGGAAGAAAACTCATGACTACAGTTTCAGGAGTTCAGGAACACTGACACTGATATAGAGAAGAACTGGAACATTACACACTAAAGAAAGCAGAATATGAGCTGTAATAGTTGTAGTGTTTGTCTGACCTGCAGGAGCTGCGGCTTCATCCGTGGGTTTATCCACGAATTCTTCAGGTGGAGGATCAGCTATAACGTCACAATCACAATCACAATCAGAGAGATCTGAACATTACTGTGCCCTCCTCCTGTCGGCAGCAGGAACATCAGCGCCTGTCAGACCTCATACTTCTCTAACACGTGGCTTCTCGCTCGTGCCTGGAGCGTAACACAACCTTTGGCTCGGCTTTCCTCAAATGCACAGGTGACAATAAATCAGATACTCACACTCTCCGTCGGCCTCGATGAGAATCTCATCATTGAAATCAGGTGGTAAATCTTCTGTGGCTGTGTTGTCTGCATAAGTATATAAAATCTATATGTTACATGTCAGGACAGTTCTACCATAACATCAGAAACATGCAGTGAGTTTATCAAGAACAAACCTGTTAGAGACCCCTCGAATCACATGTGCATGAGCTGTTCATTACCAGTATCAAATAACACTACTTTAACATTACAGTATACACCCATCAGGCATAACATTATGACTGAATATTGTGTTGGTCCCCCTGACCCGTTGAGGCATGGCCTCCACTAGACCCCTGAAGGTGTGCTGTGGTATCTGCCACCAAGATGTTAGCAGCAGATCCTTTAAGTCCTGTAAGGTGCGAGGTGGGGCCTCCATGGATCGGACTTGTTTGTTCAGCACATCTCACAGATGCTCGATTGGATTGAGATCTGGGGAATTTGGAGGCCAAGTCAACACCTCAAACTCGTTGTTGTGCTCCTCAAACCATTCCTGAGCCTTCGCTCCCCACGTGCATCAATGAGCCTTGGCCGCCCATGACCCTGTGGCCGGTTCTCCACTGTTCCTTCCTTGGAGCACTTTTGATAGATCCTGACCACTGCAGACCGGGAACACCCCACAAGAGCTGCAGTTTTGGAGATGCTCTGACCCAGTCGTCTAGCCATCACAATCTGGCCCTTGTCAAACTCGCTCAAATCCTTACGCTTGCCCATTTTTCCTGCTTCTAACACATCAACTGTGAGGACAAAATGTTCACTTGCTGCCTAATATATCCCACCCACTAACAGGAGCTGTGATGAAGAGATCATCAGTGTTATTCACTTCACCTGGTCATAATGTTATGCCTGATCGGTGTATATACTATAAGAGCTGCTACTGAAGACATTTACCAGCTCACAAACATCCTAAATATCACTGGACAGAACTGAAGAAGGTGGACAGAATAACAAAAGATCTTACACTTCCATGATCCAAAAAGCTTTATTATTATATTGCACATCTTTTAAACTCAACTACCGTATATACCCGAATATAAGACGACCCTGAATATAAGACGACCCTGAATATAAGACGACCCCATTTTTCAGCCATTTTACAAACCTAGTCTTATATTCGGGTATATACGGTATATACGGAGTTGCTGCATTACATTTTTGAAGTACAATCAACTTGGATGTTTAAGTCATTTCAACTTAAATTACATTAAACTGATTAAAACTAAATTAAACTTTTGCTTAACTTATTTTGATGAGTTAAAGCGCTGTAAAAACATATGTTGCCACTTATTGATGATCGTATTTTTTTTTTTACATTAAAATAGTTTTTGTGACTCTTCACTAATCTTCCTCTTATTTCAATGACTTTTAATAGTTTTAGTTGAATTTTTATTTATGTCCAGACATTTCTCATGTTTGTTTAATTATTGTTTTTATTTCTACACTGTAAAAAATATTTAAAAAGTAAGTGACCTGGTTGCCTTAAAATGTTGAGCTCATTGAAATTAAAATTTTGAGTTAATACAATGAACATTTTTGAGAATTGACATCAGTATTAAAAGATTTTGTAAGCATATTGCGTAATTGTGTTTTATTTGTAATAATGCAGTGAAACATGCCAAATTGTTATACAATATTTTGAGTTTCTATTTATTAAACCCATTTCCTTCATTGTACTAACTCAGATTTTTACTTTCAATGAACTCAACATTTGAAGGCAAACAGGTTACTTACCTTTTTTAAGTTGAACCAACAATATTGTTTTACAGTGTAGTTAGTAACTTTAGTTCTTCAACTTAAACATATTTCAGTTCATAGCCAAGGCAACATTTCTCATTTTTCATTTAATAGTTACATTTTATTTCAGCTTTATTTTAATGACTAAAAATGACTTTAATAGTTTTAGTTTTAGTTCATTTTTAATGTCCAGACTGTTAGTAATTTTAGTGCTTCAACTTTTCTGCAACATTTCTCATTTTTGTCTCAATTTTATTTCAGCTTTATTTTAATTACTGACACTGACAATTTAGTTTTTATTTATTTCCATTTAGTCCTTCAACTTATTTCAGTTAGTATAGGCAACATTTCTAATTTTTGCTTAATTTAATTGTTATATTTTATTTCAGCTTTATTTCTATTATTACACAACAACAATGTACTAAAAACAAGTTTTTTCTTTGTATTTTTTTGCGTACAGACGACAGCGTTGCCAAACTGATCCGCATTCACACGAATCCACGAAACGATAAAATCGCTGTATTCTGCAGTCAGGCCAGTAGATGGCGATGTAAGGAAACTACGCGCACATAGACTGAACATGACGTCACTGTTTTTCACAGATTTGTGTTTTTGTTGCTTACATAGAGACGATAAAGGTATCGTTTTCAAAAACTTGCACTTTAAAACACGTTTACAAAAGTTTGCGATTTCAGGCGACCAAAACGCCGCTGTCGTGTAATTGAACGGCCAAAACCCATATGTTTTAGAACTCACGGTAAAATCACAGATCCCAAAATATAACTTTTGTCATGAACTATTCCTTTAAACGTGGCGTAAACAGAAGTGCAGGAGTCGTGCTGATCGGCAGTAAGTTTCCGCTCTAAACGTGTTTTCAGAGCAGCATGAGTTGAATAACGTCATTAGAGCGTTAGAAAGAAATGCTGGTGGAAGGCAGACAGATACTCAACGAGTTACTAAATCCAACAACAACAACACAAAACCTCTGAATCGGTGCCTTTGAGCTAGTTTTGACAAAACGTTCACTTCATGCTCTGAACAAAGATGAAGCTCAGAACAAGACGTTCCACAGCACAGACTCACAAAACCTGGTCAATGGTTTATATTTGGAGAAAGCCAAAAATGTCTGCCAACGGTTAGAAATGGTGGGGAATCCATAATGATATGGGCACACGTCTTGAGGAAGTCATTTGATCGGATCCATTGCTTGAGAACATGAGGCTGTGTTACAGGACGCGGTGCAAACTATTCTGCATAATGATCTAAGGAGTGTGTGTGTGTGTGTGTGTGTGTGTGTGTGTGTGTGTGTGTGTGTGTGTGTGTGTGTGTGTGTGTGTGTGTGTGTGTGTGTGTGTGTGTGTGTGTGTGTGTGTGTGTCTGTGTGTGTGTGTGTGTGTGTGTGTGTGTGAGCATACCTACATCTCTTTTATATTACTTTCTACATTTACAATACCAGTCAAAAGTTTGCAATCATTTATATTACATATATCACATATATGTTTAAGCAGTGTAATATTCCTCCAGTGTAAATCACCTGTTCTCTATGTGAATATATAGTAAAGTGTGATTTATTCCTGTGATCAAAGCTGAGTTTATCATCATTACTCCAGTCTTCAGTGTCACATGATCCTTCACTGATCATTCTCAGATGAGGATCTGATGCTCAACACACATTTATGATTATTAGCAGTGATGGAAACAGTTAATATTTTTGTGATAAATTGTTATTTTCATGATACTTTGATGAATATAAAGTTCAAAAGAACAGCATTTTTTTTTTAAATAGAATCTTTTGTAACATTATAAATGTCACTTTTGTTACATTTAAAGCATATCAGAATGATTTCTAAAGGATCATGTGACACTGAAGACTGTAGTATTGATGCTGAAAATTCATATAATAAATCACACTTTACTGTATATTCACACAGAGAACAGCTGATCTACACTGGAGGAGTATTACACTGATCTACTGGAGTTATGAGCAGATAAACAGGTAATTTCAACTTAAAATTGTGTGTTTATGCTACAGATGATCAAGTTCCTATAACTCAGTGTAGTTTGGTTGAACGTTATTTCAGTTGCAACTCTTAAAAAGATTTGAAAATGAGTTTAGGTTTCTTCTAGCGGTGTAATATCGCAGTACGTCTGTAAGGAACAGCAAAAGATGGACGAACGTCCGTGTTAGGTCCGAGATATTACAGTACAAAGTGTATTAAAGTGTTATTTTGTCCACCCCATCGACATCTGTACTTCTAGTGAAATACACTGCTATAGAAATCATAACCCTTTAAATAATGAAATACAGCAGTGACGTTCCTGTGAATTCATGTAAGATCTCATGCTTTGAGTGATATGATGTAGATCAGTGTTTCTCAACTGGTTTTGCCTCGGGACTCTTTTTTTGTTGGATATCAAGTGTCAACCAAACCCGTATTTTATGTCACCTACATCATATTTTCTTTTGTTTTTCATTTCGCTGCTGGTTCTTGGGCATGAGGGCTGCCTCTATTGCATTTGACTACACATTTTTTGACGTCAACAATGAAGAAGGACATTGGAAGGGTTTCTACTCCCTCTTAAAAGCTGATTATTAATATGCACGATTATCTGATCCGTTGTGTTTTTGTTGTTTAGCATCGTTGCTCCCTGTTGCCAGTTGAGAAGCACTGCTGTGAATATACTGTATCCAGAGATATGAAGCTTATCATCACCTTCATCAGGAACGGTTGATGCAAGGTCATCTGCCGGAGACTCTGGATATGAGACAGGTAAATTAGCAACCCATATTTATCATCTTTATTGTGAGCACAAATGGCACGACAGGTGACATGTTGGACCGCGTCATAGGGTTCGCTTGAATAAACACAGAGCGCTCTTATGAGGAACTGTGAGATAAACCTGATGAGAGCTGAGTTTTATTGCTTTGGCGCAGAGCAGAAAAAGTTTTCTAGAGAAGGGCGTGGTCACAAAACAACTATGGCAGTTATTAGAGCATACGGCATGATCGGAACTCACCGCCGTTCTCAGCACCTTCCCCTCCATCTTCTGAAAAACACAACAAAACAAGAGCATTATATAATGTTAACCTGAACGTATATTCCCAAATAACTAATACATCCATTCAAGTTTTCATGATGTATAAATATGACATATATATATTATATATATATATATATATATATATATATATATTTGTGCATGCTTATTTAAACAATTTTTACTTTTTAAATAATATTAATTTACCATATTTTCTTTGCTGTCATTTAAAGTAATTTTTAATAGCACTAATAATCTTTAGCCATCTAAATCTGTTTTTCATACTGTACTTTATAATCTTTACACTTTACAATACGGTCCCATTAGTTAACGTTACTAAATGAACAATATTAATAACTATCAATGATCAATACATTACAGTGTTCATCAATCTTGGTTAATATTAGCTCATGAAAGTACAACAATGGTTCATGTTTGCTCAAGTCCATTAAACAGGGTTTAACTAGTTGCTTATTATCATGCATATTACTAGGATATTGGCTGTTTATTAGTACTTATGAAGCACATATTAATTGTTCTTTACCTTACTAACTATTAATAACCAGTAATTAGGAGTATATTGATGCAAAAATCATAGTTAATAGCGACAATTGATATAAGTAAATGTTGAAATTAACATTAACTATATACTATATATAACTATATACTATATATAACTATATATATATATATATATATATATATATAGGATGATGCATATTTGAATACACACACGTGTATATATTTAAGAAATATTTGCATGTATGTGTAACGGAGGCCAGCTAGTAGTTGCTGTGCGAGTAAACCTCACTCCTCTGATCTCAAGAGACGCTCTGATGACGCTAGAGGTTGCAGCCTTTAGCCTCCTTGTTAGAGCGTCCGACTCTCATGCTGGCGGACCCGAGTTCGAGGCCCGCTTGGAGCAGGAGGGGTTACATTGGTGCCGTGACCCGGATGGGAGTGAGGTTTAGGGGGTGAGTGTGCGGAGGCCAGCTAGTAGTTGCTGGACTCCTCTGATCTCAAGAGGCGCTGACGCTAGAGGTTGCAGCCTTTAGCCTCCTTGTTAGAGCATCCGACTCTAGGGGTGACCGGATGGGAGTGAGGTTTAGGGGGTGAAGTGTAACGGAGGCCAGCTAGTAGTTGCAAAGAGTAAACCTCACTCCTCTGATCTCAAGAGACGCTCTGATGCTAGAGGTTGCAGCCTTTAGCCTCCTTGTTAGAGCGTCTGACTCTCATGCTGGCGGACCCGAGTTCAAGTCCTGCTTGGAGCGGGCGGTTCGAACAGGAGGGGTTACATATGTACTGTATTTATATCATTTAAGTTGTATACTAATATAAGTATTTTATTTATTTTTTTCTATGTATTTACAGTATATGTATAGCATATTTGTGCATGCACATTTCTTCTATTTTTACATTTACATTAGCATTAATGTCATGTGAAGCTCACTTAATCTTTAATAGTGCTAATGCTATGGTATATTAGCATATTTATCAATCCATATCTCTTTTTCTTACATTATATTTTAATGTTATGATGCATAAATTCACTTGTTGCATTTAAAAACATCTGCTTTTAGTTAATAAAGGAGTTTAGTATGTGCCCTTGATTGGTTATCGATCAGAAATATCTACTGTTATTCTAACATGCAATAAGGAACAAGTCGAAGTGTGAATGATCTTCGGTTAAACCAGATTAAGCACATTGTTTGTGTCTGTCATTGGCTTTGTTTTATAGTGAACTCACACATTGACGCTTTTTGGGTTATAAAATGACGCAGATCCATTACGCAACACCTCCCGAGTTTGTCACGTTCCAGTGGCTTTTGATTCAAGCGAAATCCTGCTTGTATTTGCTAATGACTCCAGCACACTTTAGTGATTTTGCCCCTCAAGCTTTTAATTTCCAGAGCCGCTCTGTGATTTGATGTTGTTGGCACAGTCGGTAGTTGTCAGATTAGGCGACACAAAAGAAGTTTACTCTCTAAGTGGAGAGGAGGATGGCGACACACCTGTCCACACAAACGGGAGCCTGTGAACAAAGAGAGTCCCTCCGTACAATCCCTCCCAAAATATAAAAATCCACGGCTGGAGTAATGAATGCAGGAGACATTGCTGTGTGCACGCAAACTCCCTCGGGTGCATCAAAAGCATCCCTTTCGTAACTCCAATGAGTTCTCCATGTAGGGTGTGGTCTACATCTGGGACTAGATTGAATTTCTGAGACTACACCTCAGTCTTTCTCACTTTACAGCACTGAACTAAATGCGTGTCTCCCATCTACATCTGGATGAAATTTCACATATTTTGCAATAAACAGGCCCGTAAATCACCATCAAGGAGGGCGTGCATCCCCAATATTCAGAGTTTTAATGGCAGATCGACCTTTTTACATGTGTTCCTCCCAATCCTAAACATTTGGGTCCATCCTGTGGATATTTCAGAGTTATGGATGAAGTCATTGAGAGACTAGCCAAAGCTGTTAGTCAAGAACACAATGTACAAAGGGGTGGGAAAAGCCTTTACTATTTCAACATGTCTAGCAAGTCCCTCTCCAAGGGTCTTATTTTAGTGCCCAATAGCACAGCACTCATATATATGTGCATTAATAGTCATTTTGTGGCAAACGTGATATTAGAGATGATTTATACTAAACAAAGACATGCATGCTTCCTATTTCATCTAGGCATTTGTATACATTAAAAATGGAAACAAAGAAAACTTTGCATTATTTTGCATTTTTCTTTAAAATGTGAAAGTTTTTTTTCCTTTGACTTACCTTGCATCTTTACTCCAGTCACGATTAAACTTCCAAGGACGAGAATCCACAAGTATGACATGATCGTGGCTTGAATGAAACCGAGCTAAATAAGGTCTTACTTTATTATTTATTTATTTTTTAACGCGTTCAGGTTTCGTAGTGCAACCCGTGTCCGCGCGCATGTGGTTGGTGTGCAACTTTCCGACAACCTTTTGTTGTACAAACTTTCCTGGGTGTGCGGCTCTGAATCCACCGCCCACCCACATGTGGGATTGACTTGTGTAGGATCCAATTGCAGGTTTGTCTCTCTGTTTCTCACTAATGTCTCATGCACGAGGGACCCCCTCCTCCGGGTGTATCCGTCACATATCATGACATTCAACCAAAGCATGCATATCTAGCGCAGATGATAGGTTATTGATCCATCTGTCTCGTTTCCCTTTAGAGATCTCATTTAAATTCACAGCGGGTTTTCTTGACATGCATGACCGATTCAAGCATGCTTCATGCAGAGAAAGCCGTGCAACACCCACCAAACCCCCGACACAATAGCAACAGCGCGTCTCGATATGCGTTTCCTGAACGTTGCGAACCGGATGAATGGAGGTGTTTCAAACCCAGTGAGCTGCCTACCTAGGCATCGGGTTTGGCTTTCTTCTTGCTCGAAACCCACCCATGCCCTTAGGTTTTGAGACACAGCTCCATTCATTCGTTTTGTTGCTCCGGGGAAGTTCCCTCGCAACGTTTAGGAAACCTATTACTACTGAACTTGAGCCACCCAGCGGGCGAACAATATGGCAAGCCGTTTTAGCTTAAAGTGCCCCTGTTATGGATTTTTGAAAATGACATTTCGTGCAGTGTGTAATGTAGCTGTATATGAATGTAAACAATTCTGTGATGAATCATAAATCATAAAGTCCTTTTGTGCTGCTGTGAAAGTAAATTCCAAAATGTCCATTTATTTTTTTATTTTTTTACTTCCAAAGAATGAGACTGTGAAGAATCAGTTATTAAAATTAATCTTTACCGTGATACCACAGTAGTATAATCCCAAACTTTTCCTGTGTTCCCTTAATTTTACTGTCGACCGTTTCTCAGCGAGTTTCGTAAACACGGGATTTGTAAAACACTTGCTCTTGAAAGATGGGTCAGTAGCAGTTTATTTGGAACAGCTTGCTCCTCAGAATCACAACCTGTAAGTATGATTAATTATTGATCTATATATTTTCTACCGGGTGTTCAAAATATGTAGTTTTATATTGTGTAGGTCTCTGGCTAACCGGCTAACTCACGGTATTACTGTCTTACTGAAATACTTCTGCTAATCAGCTGTGTGCCACTATTACCTAAAACTGTGACTATAAATGCAGATTGTCTGTCGTTCTTACTACTTTGAGTAAAGATAAAGGATAGAGCAAGATTTGTTTAGCAGATTTTAATGTTACATCAGTCATTCACATTAGTGCTGGGCTAATGTATGCATCGTTATTGATACATTTCCTTCATGTGCACCACAATAAATCAGAAATACATGGGTTTGTTCATGGACATACACTTGTTAATGCTGATGGTGAGGAATTCACAACAGACTGGGCCATCTGACCAATCAGAGCAGAGTAGACCAATCACAACAGACTGGGCCATCTGACCAATCAGAGCAGAGTAGACCAATCACAACAGACTGAGCCGTCTGACCAATCAGAGCAGAGTAGACCAATCACAACAGACTGGGCCATCTGACCAATCAGAGCAGAGTAGATCAATCACAACAGACTGGGCCATCTGACCAATCAGAGCAGAGTAAACCAATCACAACAGACTGAGCCGTCTGACCAATCAGAGCAGAGTAGACCAATCACAACAGACTGGACCATCTGACCAATCAGAGCAGAGTAGACCAATCACAACAGACTGGATCTTCTGACCAATCAGAGCAGAGTAGACCAATCACAACAGACTGGGCCGTCTGACCAATCAGAGCAGAGTAGACCAATCACAACAGACTGGATCTTCTGACCAATCAGAGCAGAGTAGACCAATCACAACAGACTGGGCCATCTGACCAATCAGAGCAGAGCAGACCAATCACAACAGACTGGATCTTCTGACCAATCAGAGCAGAGTAGACCAATCACAACAGACTGGGCCATCTGACCAATCAGAGCAGAGCAGACTCTGTAGGGATTTAGAGAGACCACTTCATCCAAGTCATTTGAGAATCATTGAACACTGTGGTGATGTGCTATGTATATTATGAGAAAATGAAAGTGTTTTTTTGACCTTTGATTCATGTAAACCTGTCGTTGGAGACTTCCAAAACAAAATTAGGAAACTTTAAAATAGCATAATAGGAGCTTTTTAAAATGTCCCTAGCGTTACTTGCCATAACTACATTTTTACTAGTAGAATTAAACTAGAGAGCTCTACAATTCAATTCTTACTAGTAACAATTACAATTAGAGCGCTCAATTAAAAATGAATGGAAGTCAATGAAGGCGACTAGTAAAAATGTATTTGTAGAGCTAAGCTAATTGGAAATGTTACTAACAGTGTTGGGGGTAACTAACTGTAATATATATATATATATATATATATATATATATATATATATATATATATATATATATATATATATATATATATATATATATATATATATATATTTTTTTATTTTTTTATTATATTTAATTTGAAAAAGTAAGTTACCTGGTTGCCTTAAAATTTGTAATTCTTTGAAATTTAAAATTTGAGTTAATGCAACAAAGCAGATTGATTTAATAAGCAGAAACTCAAAATATTATGTTGATTTGACAAATGATAAAAGTTGTGATAAATCTTTTTTTACAGTGACAAGTAACTTGAGTTACGTAATCAGATTACTTTTTCAGTAACTAGTAAAGTAACGCATTACTTTACATTTACAGCAACATATCCAAGCTACTTTTTCAAATAAGTAACTTAAGTTACTTTCTTTTCCCATTGACTGACAGCTCTCCTGTCCCCATGTTGAGAGAAATCTTTTTTTTTTTGTGAAGTATGTTAAACTTTCTTCTTCTGCAGTCCCAAATGGCAGCACAGCTGAAAAGTTTTGAATTAGCATTTCCTTCAGCCTTATTATTTAAATTTTGTTGTGAAAGGGCCTTTCACTAGCCATAATATATATATATATATATATATATATATATATATATATATATATATATATATATATATATATATATATATATATACTCAGACCGTAGAATTAAGGCAGTTCTGAAGGCGAAGGGGGTCAAACATAGTATCAGTATGGTGTTCCTAATAATCCTTGAGGTGAGTGTGTGTGTGTATATATATATATATATATATATATATATATATATATATATATATATATATATATATATATATATATATATATATATATATATAATGCAATTATGGCGAGTGACGCTGGGAGCATTTTAAGCGAAAACAGCTTGCCATAGAACAGCAACGCGTCGAGACAAATCGCTCAGGTTCTGGAGTTATCACATCCCTCTTTAGGCACGTTTGGTAAAACGATAAATCGTGATGTAAAAACTCTTCAGCACTTCAATGCAAATTCTTCGTTTACATAGTTAACGTATCACAAGGGTGTGACTTGATCCTCCAACTAGGCTAGTCCAAACAACAGTTGTGTGTGTGTGTGTGTGTGTGTGTGTGTGTGTGTGTGTGTGTGTGTGTGTGTGTGTGTGTGTGTGTGTGTGTGTGGTTTGTAAGTAACCACAACGAAGTACACTGGGAAAAGTGTAAAGTGTAACTTAGGCGCTCGCGAACAGTCAGCGATCGTCACCGGATGGAACGTTGACAGAACAGTGTCGTCATTTGGAATTTTGTTGTTGCACTTGTGATGACCGTCTCAGAAAGGCAATGTTTTGATAAAGTCTAAGATAGTTTACATTCGGATAAATATCCCCCCCAAAAAAAACATTTTAACCCCTGAAAGTGTAGTTGCCCACAATGGTAACTTAAATAAAAAAATTTAAGTGAAACAAGTCCATCTCCGTGTTCTCCCCTTCACGCAGAGCTTCATTGGTCAGTTCCATCTGCTGAAGTTGAGGCGAATCAACCTGTTCCACAGCAGAGCCTCTCCTCCCGAACATGAGCAGCACAGCCTGGCGTTCTCCAGAGGATCGCTCGTGCATGATGTCTTCAGCTCGTGCGTTTGTAAATCATCTGCAGGGGATTCCGTCAAAACCCGAAGGTCTGCTCGGATGGTAGAGCATCCATGCGCCTCAGTTGGACTGTTGAGCTGCTTCTGCTGAAATGCAGTCTCTCATATCACCAGTGACTAAGGCTATCCTCGTAGCGCTGTTTATTTTTGCCATTTTGCTCATCCTGTATGTAATTCTGTGGTATATATGCAGAGACGTGGACTGTGATCACGGCATCTGAGGCTGCGGATCAGCGGAGAAGTCAGGGTGACCCCGGTGAGTCCGTCGGCATGCCCTTCCTCATTCACGCGTTATCTTTTCGAAATAACAGACATCATTAGAGTTATGCATCGTTCGTTTTCCATAACACCCCTTATATAGCTCACCATTGAACGCTTGAAGTGATCGAGATGTCACTCTGCAGTGACTCCAAGCATCATCGTTGTGTTAATTACGAATGAAGCGAACGTTAATTCACGAAGAAATGCATTAGTTATCAATTGCGCAAATTTTGGTTGCATGCACGTTCTGGGAAGGGTAGTTTATGCATATTAAAATAAATGAAAAGGAATGTTCTGTGATGAATCGCTTCCCAAAATAATAAAACGCGGAGCATGCACGAGCATAAAGGTGAATGATTTTATATTCCATGCATTTGCACGCAGATTGCATTGCGAAAACTAGTAACTAGTTAAACAAAAGTCCAACGCATGCATGCAGCATCTTCACAAATCGTATCCCATTTTTGCATCTGCTGTAATGCATTGCCCTACTACCTACTGCAGTTGATTGTGTTTTGTTTAACTTGTAGGCGACTAATATTTGGCTAATGCTTTGGTTGTTTTCAAAGCCCATTAAACGCTCCTGCTTTCCTGGCGCTGACCGCAGCTTTGCAGCGGTTTGTTGCAGTCTGTGGTCTTTGAACTTGGTGAAAGCATGCAGCTCTGGGACTTGAGGAGACAGACCGCGTGTCGAGGGTATAATGGTTCTCTACAGTGTCCGATATTACCGTTCACTGTCTTAATTGAATCCCTAAACGCGTGCCTTTAATCTCCCGGTTAATGAGCATTAGTTGAGGCGCTCTAAACTCCAAGTCAACCATGCATATTTTTATGCTCCACATGCTCACATTATTGGTAAAATGGCCATTATGTGTTGTGAAGGAGAACCCAAGGGCAGATGCAAATTGCCCCCACTGCAGTGAATTTGTGGAGCGCACTGTTGAACTCATCTCAGCAGGGTTCACCAACACTGGCATTTCATACACCTCATTATCACAGTCACTTATGCATTTACAGCAGTCGCTTTACCGAATAGAAATTAATCTGGCAAAGTTGGGCAAATGTATTCATGCATGTCAAACCGAGTCGTGTGCGTGAGAAAACAGAGCGTAATGCATGAATAGATAGATCCTGGTTGTAATGGTTAATCTTACTGTCATTCCCAGAGTGGGCTGGAATGGGAACAGACAGACGGTGCATCCCCAGACAGTTCATATCAAATGCTTCACGACTGTCTGTGTCTGTCTGTCACTCAACAGGTTTTGATGGTCATGTGGGGAATTCACTTGATCTGAATTGCTTTATTCAGTCCTTTGAAGGCATCACATCAGTGTGCAATGGCAATGCTTCGTAAGACGAAAAGCTCCACATAAATCTTTATTTATTCGTGTTTCAAAGCAGTCTTATGATGGAAACCTAGCTGTGCATCACTGAAATCTCATTCTGCTTGCGTTCTCATCTCAGTTCAGAGGATGCATTGCCAATCGGATGATCTGGTGTTGTGTTCGCATTCTGGGTATGATATTTTTATGTTGCTGGTCAAATTGACCCTAATTGGATGCGATATAATTCATGAAAAATCACACTGTCAAAATCAACAGCAACAAAAATCTGGCAAAAACAGTCAACCTTAAATATAAATACACAATATATTTGTGTGTGCTTTCCTGAAGCTCAAGCATGGCCCAAAATAATGCATTCGATTCCCGGCGAAATTAACACTTCTAAACTAATAAAAATATACGCCTTCAATGCCATGCACATTTCTTTGGTTAAAAGAAATGCATAAATGTTACCCTGGACCACAAAACCAGTCATAAGGGTCAGTTTCTTTGAAATTGAGATTAAAGATGAATAAATAATCTCTCCACTGATGTGTGGTTTGTTAGGACAATATCTGAAAATCTGGAATCTGAGGGTGCAAAAAACTCTAAATATTGAGAAAATCTGCTTTAAAGTTGTCCAAATGAAGTCCTTAGCAATGCATATTACTACTAATAATACATTTCTGATATATTTACGGTAGGACATTTATTAAATATCTTCATGGAACATGATCTTAATATCCTAATGATTTTTGGCATAAAAGAAAAAGGATCATTTTGAGTGTATTGTTGGCACAGATGTACCCGTGAGACGCAGCGCTGGTGAAGGGCTCCGGGGCACAGATGTACATTTAAATGCCCTCGGAGGGTAGCTGAGAAACGGACATAAAAAGACATCATGTTGCGTCTGTGCAGCTGCGGTTAACCATGAAATTGCAGGTCGAATTGACTCACAGACATCAAAATCGTCAGATATTTTGTTCACGCATATTTCACGACATCTCGAAGTGTCACAACTTAGCATGCGTGTTCATGAGGCTAAATGAGAAATTGATGCGGAGGAGATATTTGGGTAACACTTTCTATGAAGCCTATGCTTATAATAAATGATAGCTCAATTTATACTTAATTATAAATATTACTAAGTTATAAATATAAAAAAATATTTATAAAGACTAATACTAGACCTGTACTGCAACATAAGGACAGTTATAGTTACATTTATGTTATTTGTATAATTACTTATAAGTCATGCATTTGCTTTCTCAATGTGCATGCTCATAATTCATTATACACTGATTTATAAGTATTAATTAGTCCTATGGTTCCATTAATGTATTTATAAAGATGCAGCCTGCATTGCTATAATATTATTATATTATAGTTACAATGTCTTTTTAGTATTTTCGGATTTATTTATGTCAAATAAGTGAATATATTGTTATTAATAGCTGTGCTGTGTTCTTATGAATACTTATTGTGAGTAATAATACAGTTGCTAACCTCTATAAATGCATCAGTGATGGCTTTAAGTAAAGTGAAAACATAGGATCATTATACACATTAATACACATATTAATCCTAATATTGTGTTGGTCCCCTGACCCGTCAGGCATGGACTCCACTAGACCCCTGAAGGTGTACTGTGGTATCTGGCACTAAGATGTTAGCAGCAGATCCTTTAAGTCCTGTAAGGTGTGAGGTGGGGCCTCCATGGATCGGACTTGTTTGTTCAGCTCATCCCACAGCTGCTCGATTGGATTGAGATCTGGGGAATTTGCAGGCCAAGTCAACACCTCAAACTCGTTGTTGTGCTCCTCAAACCATTCCTGAGCCTTCGCTCCCCACGTGCATCAATGAGCCTTGGCCGTCCATGACCCTGTGGCCGGTTCTCCACTGTTCCTTCCTTGGAGCACTTTTGATAGATCCTGACCACTGCAGACCGGGAACACCCCACAAGAGCTGCAGTTTTGGAGATGCTCTGACCCAGTCGTCCCATCACAATCTGGCCCTTGTCAAACTCGCTCAAATCCTTACGCTTGCCCATTTTTCCTGCTTCTAACACATCAACTGTGAGGACAAAATGTTCACTTGCTGCCTAATATATCCCACCCACTAACAGGAGCCATGATGAAGAGATCATCAGTGTTATTCACTTCACCTGTCAGTGGTCATAATGTTATGCCTGATCGGTGTTCATTTTAAGTTGTTTACTTGTAAATGTAACTTATTAACAAAAATTCCTGTAATAAAATAATGGAAGAAAAACACACAGAAATCATTAATACAAGTATTTTTTAAAGTATAATTCCAAACTGCTATAAGCAACACCATGCATACGGCTGTCAGGAACGGTTGTGAGAAAAAGACTCAATTGCAGGAAGAATATGGAGGTTTATTTAAATAATAAAATAAAACGAACAAAAACACCCACGAGGGGGAAAACAAAACTAAACAAAGACACAACATCAGGGTCAGGAAACAGAACGGAACAGAAGATAACGAACCAGCACAGCACAGCAAACACAAGGAGACTAAATAGACTAATAACTAACAAGGCAGGTAATGAGGGAAGACAGGTGGGGCAAATAATCAATAATGAGCTGACAAGAGGGGCGGGGTCAGGACAATAGACAGGAGACAGGACAACCCAAAGCACATGGCTAGAAAATAACAAAACACCACATGTGCTCAACAAGCCAGGACAGAAATGTGACAACGGCGATATAGAAGATATAGATTTTAATAAATCAACATTACCATGACCTCTAATGCAAACATTATCCATTAAAGACATAACATAACAAGTGTCTTATATTTGCTTATTTATAAATCAGTGTATAATGGATTATGAGCATGCACATTGAAAAAGCAAATGCATGACTTATAATTATAAAAATTATACAAATGTAGCTAAATGCATAGACTAATGCAGTACGTCTTAATTAATCTTTATACATATATTTATAGTATAAATAAGTATAAATGGGGCTATAATTCATTATAAGCATAGGCTTCATAGAAAGTGTTACCAATATTCATTTTTAATGACCCTACAAGCTGGATTAAATCATCAACATATGTGGAAAATATTTTAAATATGAGGGAAGAACAAAACACTAAACTTGGTTAAGGTATTAATCTGACAAAATAATTACAGCTGCAGGTTTTATAAAAAAAGAAAAGAAAAGATCATACATGAAAAAGCAAACATTGACTACAACATAGTAGTCAGTTATTAATATTTTGCTTCTTGTTTATGCATGTGTTCATAATATGACAGCCTGGACAAAAATATGTCAGCACAATTTGTGTTATTATCACAAATAAAACAATCGACTCCAAGCACACCTGGACATCACTTATGGATGCTACTGTACTCTATACTGTACCTTTGATCTCATCCGAATGCAGTCAAACTGCTAATATTACTGAATATTAAGTGTCTAGCTGAGACAGCCATGTGACCGGCGGTGGTGTCTGTTTAAATTCTTGCCCTTGACAAGGCAGCGAGGTTGTGTTTGGTCGGATTCAGAGATAAGGAATTCCTGGAAACGTAATCGAGTGGCAGTCACATAAAGTGGGCCAGGAAGGGTTCTCTCGGGACGAGTCCATGTTTCTCCTCCTGCGAAACCGCCAAACGCTCACTTTCAGCTGTCAGTCGGGTTCCTTCCAGCCAAAGCTGCTGTGTGACACAGGCGATATAATAAAGTCAGACATGGATGCGCCAAAGAAAAGGGTTTATAAATAGACCATGTGAGTCAACCGTTATGTAAAGTTACATTTTCGAACTGCCTGTTTATGGAAACGGTTGTAATCCATATTTTAACTGGATTAGAAATGCTCTGTTTATATGGCCGGCAAATAACATGCGGTTACATTTCATTTAGCTACTGTTCAGAGAGGAAACATGGGTAACGCTTGGTTTTATATAGAATTGTTCTACAGTATTAAATGCAATTACATCACAAGTAACTGTAATTAAATTACAGAAAAATTAAGAGGGAAAAGTAATTAATTACGTATTAATACATAAAGGATAAAGGTTTGTTTATATGAAAATGACTAAAACTCTAAAAACGGAAAAGTTTTTCCTTTGTGTTTTTCATGTACAGACGACTCCCGTTCACATGGAACCACGAAAACGACTAAAATCACTGTATTCTGCTGTCACACCAGTAGGTGGCGATGTTACTTATTAAAGGGTCATAACACACACACCGTTTCTGCAGTCTCACGTTAATCTGGAGTATCTCTAGAGTAGTGTTGATCCTTCATATCTCCCAAGAGTCTTTAGTTTATCAGATTTATAAAAGACAGATACACTGTACTCTCACACACACACACACACACACACACTCACACTCTCACACACACACACACACACACACACACTCACACTCTCACACACACACGCACACACACACACACACACACACACACACTCACACACACACACACACTCTCACACACACACACACACACACACACACACTCACACACACACTCACACACACACACACACACACACACACACACACACACACACACACACACACACACACACACACACACACACACACACACACACACACACACACACACACACACACACACACACACTCACACACACACACACACACACACACACACACACACACACACACACACACACACAGTCACACACTCTCACACACACACTATACATTGGTGTTGTTCACATTATATGCACTTACGCGCCGATTGCCAATAAAACACACACACCTGATGCAGTTTCACTCTCCGCCTGCGGGTTTCCACTCATGACCGGGAACAAACACACACACTTGCAGAACTCCGGAAACACAAACTGCATCCACTGTTCCCTTAACGCTGGGTTATTTGGGAAGCTGGACAAGGTGATCTTTCCCTCACACCAGAAACACACTTCTTTAGTGACATTGTTGATCTCGTGTCTAGAAACAAAACGCCAGCGCCGCCGACGGCTCCCGTAACTGAACGAAGCTCAGTGATGGACGCACTCTTGCTCTCGCTTTGAGTGGTGTGGGTGTGTGTGTGTGTGTGTGTGTGTGTGTGTGTGTGTGTGTGTGTGTGTGTGTGTGTGCGTTTGCGCACTCATCCAGAAGTGCCCATACAAGCAATCCCACCCTTTATGACGTCATACAGGGCCATACTCTGAAAAAAACCTTTCTGAAACTCGTTTGAATCCTGAAGGAGTGTATTAGGCACAGAAATACTCCGTCACACGTCCAACTCGTGTTTTGAAATGTTGTCCATGCTTATCATGAGCATCAACTCTTGAACAGTGTCAAGGCAGAATGCATGAAATAGCATTAATCCCCCTTTTAAAGAAACACTACGCGCCTATAGACGTAACATGCATGACGTCACTGTTTTCACAAATTCGTGTTGTTTTTTTTAGTTTACACTGAGACGATAAAAAACTTGCACTTTGAATCCCGTTTTCAAAAGTTTGCGTTTTTAGGCCTCCAAAACACTGCTGTCGTGTAAATGAACGGCCAAAACGAATAAAAAGTTTTCGGTTTTTAGTTGAAAACAGTGCTGTGTGAACTGCCCCTTAAATACACAACTCAACCAGAACCAGGTGTGCAGCATAACTAGTAACCATGACAACAAATGAAGAGCAAGAATGTTGGGAACAAAGGAAACAATGTGATACAAACTAAAAGTCCACGAAGAACAGAACATAATACTGACACATATAAAGAGTTTGTGTTATTATAGTTACATTTTGTAGTGATATAAACAATCAAGCAGTTGAGTGTACCGTATATGTCCAGGTAAGGTTGGATATACATATAGTAGTTATAATTTAGTATAGTATAATTTGTTATTAATTATTAATCTGTTGATTAATTTGTGTTATTAATGCATTATATATAAATATTGAGATATTGAGACCCACATGAATGATGTCTGGCCTAGGAAAATTGACATACTCACCTTTATTCAAATATTATTAAAGATTTTGGTGTCAATTGTTTTATTAGTGATGATAGCACAATGAAACATGACAGATTGAGCTAATTTAACACAGATTGTGTTAAATTAAATTAAATTATTAAATTAAATTAAATATTAAATTAAATTAAATTAAATTAAATTAAATTAAATTAAATTAAATTAAATTAAATTAAATTAAATTAAATTAAATTACATTGCCACTTCACACAAGGTGTTGAATTACATGACAGGAAGAGGAATTTACAACATTCCTAAATCCGGTTTATTTAAGTGCATTTCCGTTTTCTCTCAGCACATGCACTGAAAACGTGCAATCATGAGAGTAATATTTGGAGCAAATGTATGGCAAATCATTTGGCTCATGGCAAAGTCATCCTAAAACAGATAGTTGAGAAGAGACACTAGAAGCGTAAAGTGTCACACGCTCAGCCTCTCGTGGCTCATCGCTTTAACACGGGCTGGTAATGAACTGCATGGCATGGGAATGTTTGCTCGCTCTCTCTCTCTCTCTCTCTCTCTCTCTCTCTCTCTCTCTCTCTCTCTCTCTCTCTCTCTCTCTCTCTCTCTCTCTCTCTCTCTCTCTCTCTCTCTCTCTCTTAACTTGTCCGCACACTTCTTGTGCATTCTGGCACTGAGGATAAACACAGTCATCCTGAATGTTCTGAGATGGCAGGCCTTTTGTCGTGGAACAGCTGGCACTGTAGATTCAGGAGCTGCACAGGAAACTGTCAAGAGCGTTTTACTACAGTGTTCTACAGGAGTAAATATACACTATACTGCCAAAAGTATTGGGACGCCCCTCCAGATCCCTGAGTTCAGGTGTTCAATCCCTTCATGGCCACAGGTGTATAAATCAAGCACTAGGCATGCAGACGCTTCTACACACATTTGTGAAAGAATGGGTCGCTCTCAGGAGCTCAGTGAACTCAAGCGTGGGACCGTGATAGGTTGCCACCTGTGCAATAAGTCCATTCCTGAAATTTCCTCACTACTAAATATTCCACGCTCAACTGTTAGTGGGATTATAACAAAGTGGAAGCGATTGGGAACAATAGCAACTCAGCCACGAAGTGATAGGCCACGTAAAATCACAGAGCGGGGTCAGCGCATGCTGAGGGTCACAGTGCGCAGAAGTCACCAACTTTCTGCAGAGTCAATAGCTCCAGACCTCCAAACTTCTGTGGCCTTCAGATGAGCTCTAGAACAGTGCGGAGAGAGCTTCATGGAATGGGTTTCCATGGCCGAGCAGCTCATCCAAGCCTTACATCACCAAGTGCAATGCAAAGCGTGGGATGCAGTGGAGTAAAGCACGCCACCACTGGACTCTAGAGCAGTGGAGACGTGTTCTCTGGAGTGACCAATCACACTTCTCTGTCTGCCAATCCCATGGACGAGTCTGGGTTTGGCGGTTGCCAAGAGAACGGGACTTGCCTGACTGCATTGTGCCAAGTGTAAAGTTTGGTGGAGGGGGGATTATGGGGTGGGGTTGTTTTTCAGGGGTTGGGCTTGGCCCCTTAGTTCCAGTGAAAGGAACTCTTAATGCTTCAGCATACCAAGACATTTTGGACAATTTCATGCTCTCAACTTTGTGGGAACAGTTTGGGGACGGCCCCTTCCTGTCCCAACATGACTGCGCTCCAGTGCACAAAGCGTCGGTCCATAAAGACATGGATGAGCGAGTTTGGTGTGGAAGAACTTGACTGGCCTGCACAGAGTCCTGACCTCAACCCGATAGAACACCTTTGGGATGAATTAGAGCGGAGACTGCGAGCCAGGCCTTCTCGTCCAACATCAGTGCCTGACCTCACAAATGCGCTTCTAGAAGAATGGTCAAAAATTCCCATAAACACACTCCTAAACCTCGTGGAAAGCCTTCCCAGAAGAGCTGAAGCTGTTAGAGCTGCAAAGGGTGGGCCGACTCCATATTAAACCCTACGGATTAAGAATGGGATGGCATTAAAGCTCATGTGCATGTAAAGGCAGGCGTCCCAACACTTTTGAGCATTGTGAAAACCATTCAATTTCAGTGTTTTTGGAGCAAAATGGAACCAAACTCTTTGTTCTTTAGCAGGGTTAAATGCATGTTCAACCTAATACCAGTTTACGACCACAATATTTGTCTTGTTCTTTATGTCACAAGTTTCTTCAAACAAAATGGCAAAGTTGCAATAGTGACGGGTGGCACCAAAGGACTTGGATATGAGGCGGTCAGACAGTTGATGAATAACAGGTGAAGTCCAGCCTTTCCTTCATTGACTGTAACACAATCACCTGGCATTGAGCGCCGTGCCTCTGTTCTGCAGAAATGACAAAAGTCAGTTTGTATTGTGTCATTAAGCCTCAGAAAATGTCATTAGGACGTTAAAATAAGATCACTGTCTCTCTCAGATGCACAAGTGTGACATTTGAGTCCGGCTTTGATTTATAGCATGATAGTACAATAATAATAAAAACAGTAAACTGACCATTTATCATTGAATTTCCAGAAGAATAACTATATTTGTGACATATGGTTGCTGTGATATATATTATGTTGCTCTCCTAGTTTAAAGGGTGGACGGAAAACATTGCAGTGAAGTTGCCTTTTCGTGTTTCCGAGACAAATATTACTCTGTGGTTATGAATATTCTATGGAAATGCAGCTGTAATCTATCACAGGTGTCATGCCCGCTGATTGTTATCTGTTATATGTTTGTGAGGAAGAGATTTGATAATCATCTCTGCATATGTCCGACTGAAGCCAAGACTTTCTCAACGCTGCTTCAACAGCTTTTCAATAACACAGCGGATTCTAGACAGGATTGAAGAATCGACTCGTTGAATTGAATTGAATTGAATTGAATTGAATTGAATTGAATTGATTTGATTTGATTTGAAATGAATAGAATCAAAGTTAAATTAATCAAATTTAACTTAATTGAAATTAAACGAATCAAAAAGAAATTAATCGAATCAAATCGAATTGAATTGCCCACTTCACACAAGAAATCCAACAGTTAATTAAGTTTTGACAAATGTGTTCTTTGATGTGGATTTTTTTTGTAGACGTAGAATTTTTAAGCACTTTTATGAGTCATAATTTCAACTTTTTAATCTCATAATTATGATTTAATCAGGCGTGGTCATAATTATGAATTATACTGTTTTATTGTTGATGTTGAAAGTCATAACTCTTAGGAACAATCTCATATTTGTTTTTCTTTTTCTTAGAAAAACAGAGTTAGTCATAATTATAACTTAGTATTACTTTATCTCATCATTTAAAATTTTGTAATAATTTTGTTTTTATATCATACAATTCTTTACTTTAGTATGTCATGTTTATGACATTTTTCATCATAATTATGACTTCATTATGAAGTCATCATGTCATCATTATGAATTTTATGACATTGAATATCTAGACATTGTCAGCCATAATTTAGACTTATTTGTTGTTTTTTTAAAATTATGACAGTAAAACTTAATTCAGTATGACTTAATGTCATAACTTTGTCTATCTCATCATTTCAAATAATTTATCTCATAAGTTTGACTTCAATATTATAATTATTACCTAGTATGTCAAATTTATGACATTTTTATCATAATTATGATTTAGTATGCCATAATTTTGACTTTGTTTTTGAATATGTCGACATTTTTAAGCAGTTTTATGAGCCATAATTTTAACTTTTTGTATCTCATTTTGACTTTGTATACGATAATTATCATGTAGTTTGTCATAATTATGAATTTTTATGTCTTACAGTACTTTTTGTTTTGGAGATGTAGACGTGTTGAAGCACTTTCTGACCTCTTCAGAAACGCTCCCTCAGCTTCAGCACAGTTAATAGGAGCACATAATTAGGTTATACATTTAATTCCCAGAAGCCAGAAATATTACCTGGCAAATTACTGCCTTTGGGCAGCGTTCGTAATCACCAACCACTCTCATTAAGAATACGGTAGTGACGTTCTGTGTTGTAGTCGCGATATCAATATGTGGAAGATTAACAGAAAGTCTGATTGGATGAGCTGCGTTTGACGCCTTCTGATTCATTTGCAGCGTTTTTTTGTTGTATGCATGCCTATTGCACGTTTACCATGCAAAAGATTTCACTTTGTGCTCGACTCGAAATGCTTTTTCAATGGCCATTGAGATACCGATAATAACAGAGCGAATGAGATGCATAATTAACACTTATTTTGCGCAGTATTCACTACTGTTAATCAGTCAAGGAGGCTCAAAATGGACAAATATTGAATGAATCATAAATCTGTCACTTGTGCACCACAATGCAAAGACCATATGCATTTATTATGTCATAAAACATCAGCTAATCAAGGCTTTTTGTCAAACTTTCAGCCTCACAATGAAAAGGAGAATCTGGCTGCTGTGAAGAGGCTTTGTGAGGACGCTCAGGGTCAGTGAAACTCTTAAATCTTTCACACATGCAAAGATGTTACTGACCGTCAATGAGCTTCTGTTCAGCTGTTCTGTGACGGACGGACTCTCTGTGTAATGAAAGCAATGCTCGTGTAGGACATCACAGGGGACGCTCGTGCCAGTTTTCAGGTTGAAGGAGACACAGAATGAATGCTAATGCATGTTAGAATTGATTATGCTGAACTAACTAACAAAATGTCAGTACCTAGCTAAAGACGAGGTCAAAGCGTGAAGTGCTTTCATATTGTTTGCAAACAGTTATTATGTCCGAGCAACCTGCCGTCTCGCTTTAAGAGGAAAACACAATGTCTGTACTAAAAGCGTGTTCTTTTGCATATTGACTATGTTTTCTTGTGCATTTTGAACAAATCAAGCAGCAGAATACGTTCTTTCAATGATGTGAGTCCTGCTGTGATCAACAGAGCGAGTTTGTTTTAAATCGTAGTTGCTTGAAGATGTATTCATGGTGTTTTCAGGTTGCCTGGCAATGCTTCTGTACAGACAAGCCTTAAAAGACTCATTCTAGGCTTTAGTTAGTGATAAATCAGCCAGGGAAATGCAGGTGGCCTCCCGTGAGCCCCTGCAGGCATTTGCTGGAAAAAGATGAGCCGCTGGATATGAATTAAAATCAATATGTTGCAATTGATGGACATTATTGAACCCGGTAAAGTATCATATTTGTAGCTCATTTCTAAGACCTCTAAATGATCAAAATGATTGAAAAATGATGAAAACATGCCTCGTCTGATTGATAGTTTTGGACAAACGTCCTTCAGCGTGTGCTTCTCATGCTTCATCTGTCTTTAAATCTGCACTGGTTATTTAAAGTTAACATAAGAAAAACTTTGATATTGTTAGTAATATTTTACTAAAGTAAACCTTGGCTTACTTGATATACATAATTTTAAGTCAGTGGCTAGCTCCGCCTTTTCGATGACATCACACACAAGCAAGCGATGATTGGTCCGGAAGTGTAGTCTGACATGTTTCTTGACAAGACTTTAGGAGTCAAGATTTGGCTCATTAACATTTACTCCACCGGCTCATTAACATTCACCGGCTCATTAACATTCGCTCCATCAGCTCATTAACATTATCTCCACAGCTCATTAACATTATCTCCACAGCTCATTAAGATTCCCTCCACCGGCTCATTAACATTCTCTCCACCGGCTTATTAAGATTCCCTCCACCGGCTCATTAACATTCTCTCCACCGGCTTATTAAGATTCCCTCCACCGGCTCATTAACATTATCTCCACAGCTCATTAACATTCTCTCCACCGGCTCATTAACATTCTCTCCACCGGCTCATTAACATTATCTCCACAGCTCATTAACATTCTCTCCACCGGCTCATTAACATTCTCTCCACCGGCTCATTAACATTCTCTCCACCGGCTCATTAACATTCGCTCCATCAGCTCATTAACATTATCTCCACAGCTCATTAAGATTCCCTCCACCGGCTCATTAACATTTGCTCCACCGGCTCATTAACATTATGGAACATTCTCTCCACCGGCTCATTAACATTTTCTCCACCAGCTCATTAACATTCTCTCCACCGGCTCATTAACATTATGTAACATTCGCTCCACCAGCTCATTAACATTATGGAACATTCGCTCCACTGGCTCATTAACATTTTCTCCACCAGCTCATTAACATTCGCTCCACCAGCTCATTAACATTATGGAACATTCGCTCCACCAGCTCATTAACATTATCTCCACGGCTCATTAACATTATGGAACATTCGCTCCACCGGCTCATTAACATTATGGAACATTAGCGCCACTGGCTCATTAACATTATGGAACATTCGCTCCATTGGCTCATTAACATTATGTTAACATTAGCTCCACTGGCTCATTAACATTATGGAACATGCGCTCCACTGGCTCATTAACATTTTCTCCATCAGCTCATTAACATTCGCTCCACCAGCTCATTAACATTATGGAACATTCGCTCCACTGGCTCATTAACATTATGGAACATTCGCTCCACCGGCTCATTAACTTTATGGAACATTCGCTCCACCGGCTCATTAACATTATGGAACATTCGCCTCCACTGGCTCATTAACATTATGGAACATTTCCATGGCTCATTAACATTATCGCTCCACTGGCTCATTAACATTATGGAACATTCGCTCCACTGGCTCATTAACATTATGGAACATTAGCTCCACCAGCTCATTAACTCATTCCAACATTATTTGGAACATTAACATTATGGAACATTCGCTCCACCACTCATTAACTCATTGGAACATTCGCTCCATCAGCTCATTAACATTCGCTCCACCAGCTCATTAACATTATGGAACATTCGCTCCACTGGCTCATTAACATTATGGAACATTCGCTCCACCGGCTCATTAACTTTATGGAACATTCGCTCCACCGGCTCATTAACATTATGGAACATTCGCTCCACTGGCTCATTAACATTATGGAACATTCGCTCCACTGGCTCATTAACATTATGGAATATTCACTCCACCGGCTCATTAACATTATGGAACATTCGCTCCACTGGCTCATTAACATTATGGAACATTTTCTCCATCGGCTCATTAACATTCTCTCCACCAGCTCATTAACATTATGGAACATTCGCTCCACCAGCTCATTAACATTATGGAACATTCGCTCCACTGGCTCATTAACATTATGGAACATTACTCCACCGGCTCATTATTTTCTGGAACATCATTAACATTCGCTCCACTGGCTCATTAACATTATGGAACATTCGCTCCATCAGCTCATTTAACATTCGCCTCCACCGGCTCATTAACATCTCCATGGAACATTCGCTCCACCGGCTCATTAACATTATGGAACATTCAACATTATGGCTCCACCGGCTCATTAACTTTATGGAACATTCGCTCCACCGGCTCATTAACATTTTCTCCATCAGGAACATTCTTCCACCGGCTCATTAACATTATGGAACATTATGGAACATTATGGAACATTCGCTCCACTGGCTCAACATTATGGAATATTCACTCCACCGGCTCATTAACATTATGGCTCATTAACATTATGGATTCGCTCCACTGGCTCATTAACATTTTCTCCATCAGCTCATTAACATTCTCCATCAGCTCATTAACATTATGGAACATTCGCTCCACCAGCTTAACATTAACATTCCACCAGCTCATTAACATTATGGAACTCCACTGGCTCATTAACATTTTTCCATCAGCTCATTAACAGTCTCTCCACCAGCTCATTAACATTCTCTCCACCGGCTCATTAACATTATGGAACATTCGCTCCACCGGCTCATTAACATTATGGAACATTCGCTCCACTGGCTCATTAACATTATGGAACATTCGCTCCACTGGCTCATTAACATTATGGAACATTCGCTCCACTGGCTCAACATTATGGAATATTCACTCCACCGGCTCATTAACATTATGGAACATTCGCTCCACTGGCTCATTAACATTATGGAACATTCGCTCCACCAGCTCATTAACATTATGGAACATTATCCACCGGCTCATTAACATTATGGAACATTCGCTCCACTGGCATTCATTAACATTCGCTCCACCGGCTCATTAACATTATGGAACATTCGCTCCACTGGCTCATTAACTTTATGGAACATTCGTTCCACCGGCTCATTAAAATTATGGAACATTAGCTCCACTGGCTCATTAACATTATGGAAACATTCGCTCCATTATGGAACATTTGCTCCACCAGCTCATTAACATTATGGAACATCGCTCGCATTATGGAACATTCGCCACTGGCTCATTAACATTATGGAACTGGCTCATTAACTTTATGGAACATTCGTTCCACCGGCTCATTAACATTATGGAACATTCGCTCCACTGGCTCATTAACATTATGGAATATTCACTCCACCGGCTCATTAACATTATGGAACATTCGCTCCACCGGCTCATTAACATTATGGAACATTTGCTCCACCAGCTCATTAACATTATGGAACATTCGCTTCACCGGCTCCCATGGCTCTCTGCCCCGCCCTGGTTCATGCCATTTAATATACAATTAAATTTATATACATTTATTGCATATAAGTTAACTAATTTAAATTTAAAAATACATACACTGCAGAAGCAAGTGGTAAGCTTAGTATGCATTATCTACATAGTATATGCATATAAATATATCTATATTCAGATGCATATTATATGCATTTAAATTTATATGCATGCACATTTGCATACTAAACTGAAATACATTGCAGGAATAGTATGCGTAGTATGTTAGCATGCTATTCTGAACATGAACTGATTTTTTGCAGCGATGTTAGTCATTAATGCTGCTGATGAACCTGTTCAGACAGGAGCTCTGAACCTCCCAGCGATCTACGACTGAACGAGTCTGTGAGCGTTTCTGTGGCACCTTCTGAACATCAAGACTTGCTCACAACAGACACTAAAAGGCACAGCTTTTCTGCAGTCTCTTGTCAGTAAGTGAGAGGTCATGAGAGGCAGTAGGACACTAGGAAGGGCTCATTCATCTGGATGGGATTCCACAAAGTTTCAGCACTAAATTAGGAGCATGAGTCACTCTAGATCAATGATTCATCTCAGCGGTTTCACAGCCCGCAGTGCCGTAAATCGCTCTAAACCTGCGCGAAGGGATTGTCTCTCCCTGCCTGGATGCATGAGCGGCAGAAGCTCCGATCTACAGCTGCGGGCTCTTATCTGCTGCCTGTGATGGCAGAGATGAAGCTTTGACGAGAAAGACCTTAATAATAATCTCAAAACAAAGCATGCAGCCAAGAGACTTTCCATATAGGTGAAGAGCTCCTCAGTTCAGCATGATTACCCATAGGTAAAATACTTCTATCTCGGTTTAGTGTGCAGAGTCAAGCATGAGAAAGTCTGCTTAAGTTGGTAGTTTGATGACTTGATGAGAGAAACACTGGGACAAAACTTCGATTTGTTCCACTGCAGAAATAG
>CM031951.1:5073679-5078679 GCA_018749465.1 Paracanthobrama guichenoti | reverse complement strand
CTGTATCTATTTATTTCATGTCTCCCCTGAAGGCTCTCCAGCATTGACTGTGTAAAAGTGTGAATGAGGTTAACTTGCTCCCGCAGGCCTGAAACGCCAGCCGATTTACTGCCGCTCGCTGGTAACACACACACGGCCATTTTATCATCTCAGGCCACGTCTGCTCCTGTTGTCTCTCACGATACGGTCTAACCGGACTGGCCGGCGGTCCTCTGGGACTGTGTGCCATTTGGACGGGAGTTTTCCTGAGGTTAATGAATGCTGCGGCCGCATTGCAGAGCTTTATGTGCTGCATTTCAGACTGAAATCATTTTCCAAAGCCATTGTATGTAATTGAACTCGTTGACATGCTTCTGTGATTCTGTACAGGGTCGTAACGTGAGCATAGAGAGTCTCGACATAGAGTCAGATTCAGTTTATTCTGCACAATAATCGCCCACTTAGACAGGAGTAGGGACTATGTGTGCATTCTAAAATGAATTATGTCACAGATAATTGTGCTCTCTAAAGCTGTTTTACGGCTGAAATTAAAGTTGATGTTGTTGAACTAAATTGAGTTAAATAGTGATACTATCGTCTTCTGTAGCTCTGCTTTATAGTTAAAGAGGATGTTGTTTTTGGGCTCTACTGGAATGGATTCATGCTTGAATGTTCAGAAATGCTCGTCTGGCTATCACCAGACCAAGCTCAATCTTTTAAGATGGCGTGATCAACGGGCATAGTTCAAATGACTCTGTACGCAATTGGATAATCCTTCAACCAATCAGACCAACGATCCATTGCTTCTCTATGCATCATTTTGTTAAACCTGCCAATAGCGCGCCAGGTGGATAAGCTGGGCTGTGATTGGTCCCTGCAAATTTGTAACAGAACCAGGATAAAACAATGTACAGGTTTCCAGCCTGATCTGCAGGGCGAAATCAAATCGCCGGCAGATCGGGCTGGGTTTACCCAGTCTACAAAAACACATTATTTCCCCATATTCTCCAGTGTTGCTGCTCCTCTCTTCCCAGTCTGTCAGTAACACTCTGTTTAGTTCCTGTCTCTATGAAGCCCCGCCTTCTGAAAAGCACACTGTGCTCTGATTGGTCGACTGGACCAGTGTGGTGTGATTAGTCAAGTGCTTCCAGCGTGTTTGGGAAATGTCCCACCCCTTACCATAACCGGCAGTTTCAACACACTACTAACTCAACCAGGCCCCGCCCCTTTATTCTGCATATGAATAATTTAAATGAGGAATATTGTGACGTGTTGGAAGAGAACTCAAGACTAAAAATTGGTGAGCATAATAAACAAAATAACAATAAAGTTGTATTTAGTAGACTGGGACATGTACTCAGAGTATGTCATGAAGAAGTAACCATTTGTTATGTGTTGTCTATTATTCCCAATTGTCTTGACTAGTGAGTTGTCTGAAGCTGAGGATTGGGGGTTTTCTGAGAGGGAAAGTGGGCAGCAGTCATCTCTGCTGCAAGCAAATACTTTCTCTGTGACGGAGCTGCCAATGTTAGGTGACAGAAACATTGTTCAATTGTCGTGTGAAAATTGCTGGGGGGTCTGAAGCTCTTAGAATAAGTTCCTGTCTGAACAGGTTTAATGATGAACAGCTTCAGTTCATGCTCAGAATAGCATACTAACATGTATGTGCAGTACAGAGCTGAACAATTCATCATGAAAGATTGTGATCTTGATTCAGACACTCATGCAATCTTATTCCTACATGACAGCGATTCGTCTCTCTCTATTAACCCTTTGACAACATTCAGATCTGTGTTCTGATCCAGAGAGAGCCATTGTCATATGTAGATATGAAACAGCTTTTCTTTTCAACCACACAGGATCATTATTTCTGTCTTACAATAATTCATATTATCACAGAAGTACTGGATAAAAGTTTATAGTAGAAACTCAGATAGAAACACTGATGACTACAGTAGTGATTAAAATAGTGCAAATCAGCTTTTGAAAGTAGGGATGCAACGATTATAGATTTAGTTGGTATGATTATAGTATGAGAAAAAATCACGGCTTCACTATTATCGCGATTATTATGCATTCATTAATTTCACAACAATGTATAAAATCACATGAACACTCTTTAGATTTTAAATGTTATTGTTTGCTACCTTTTGAACCAGAAATAGCACAGTAACCAAATAATACAGCACAAAATAATAATATAGACAAAAGTCCACCTCTCCAAAAGAATTAAAGAAAGGTGACCTCTGCGAACATCCATATCAGTGTGAGTTACTTTCACCAAATGTCATCCATACGTATACATTTTAATAATCTTTTTAATAATTCATCTAATTTTACATGTGGCCTGAGAAAGTCTCATATCTATTATTTTGGTTTGGTTGAAGTTGAAGTTAGTTTATTCGTCATTACATGTACAAGTACAGTATAACGAAATGAAGTTTGGAGCAAGCCTCCGGAGAATTATTCTCATATCTATTTTTTTTTGAAGTATTTGAGGTTTGTGTCATTGATAAATTCAAACGTGCTTCCGTGCTTTGGCTGGCGCTGAGCCAGAGACGACACGCTCAGTGCTTTTCATACATTACTATTCATATATCATTATTCATTTATCACTATTCATATATCACTATTCATATATCACTATTCAACCACATAATGTTTATTTGAGGTTTCAGAGATTCAAATGAATTACTAGCCTATATAAAAGAGACATGTATAGTTTGTTAAATTTAAATTCCATACACTAATATCTATGGAAGCTGCAATAATAATGCTTTCAATTACAATTTGAATAAATGTTTTATTCATAGCAGATACACATTGTGCATGAAACAATAAAGTTTGTTGTTCTCCTATGTTCACTGGCCACTTCTATGTATTTCGAGGAAAATGTATGAATTTACGTGATCACAGATCCTCTGAATTGCTAACTCATCGTGCGTTATATCAACTATCTATACATGATAATTATAAACAGGTTTAAATGACAAAACGCATTCACTTACACATATTGTGTGTGTGTGTGTGTGTGTGTATGTACTGTATGCATGTATTATGTTACTTCTATTTAAATAGCAGACACTGTATTGTATGTGTCCAAGACAATAACAGTCTGTCCTATCCTATAGTATCATGTGCATTTGGTTTTGTGTTTCCACAGCTGACTTTGAGTTTTTAGACGTGGCGTCTTTGAGGTTGGTGCAAGGGTTTGTCCGAAGATTTAAGTATCGACATCTCCCGCTGCATGTGCTTATCAACAATGGTACGTTCCCAATAGGGCTGGGTTAAAAATATTGATTTCTCGTTTTAAAAGAGACCTATTATTATACCCCTTTTTGCAAGATGTAATATGCATCTCAGGTGTCTCCAGAATGTGTCTGAAGTTCCTGCTCAAAATACCCCACAGATAATTTATTATACCATGTTATAAATGCCCATTTTTGAGAGGAAGGAAAAGCCGTTTTTTTGTGCTTGTATCTTTAAATGCAAATGAGCTGCTATCCAGAACAGGGTGGAGCCTGTACAGCTTATGCCTAGGATACTCTGCCAAAATCTAAAAAAATCTGTTTGGTTATGATGATCATTTCTATCACAGTCATGTGACACTTCAGTTCTTCATCATCATGAGAGTTTATGATCTGTGTGCGTTTTAAAGTCATATCAGTCTTTCACGCGCACAGAAAACTGGATGTCAGGGTTAGGGTTGTTCTCTTTCACGTCTTATTGCGCTTAAACTGTCAAATTCACACAAGGTTATGTCAAAAACACATAAACACAGTCAGTTATGTCTGAGAACGTAAACAGCAGGGAAAAAAATCACGTGTACATTAGATGGTTGTATTAAAGTGACAGCAGCGTAATATACAGTACCTATCAGCAGCTGTGGGCAGGCTCTATGCTAATAGGGAGGGCTCTGTCAGCAGCTGTGGGCGGGCTCTATGCTAATAGGGAGGAGTCTGTCAGCAGCTGTGGGCAGGGTCTATGTTAATAGGGAGGAGTCTGTCAGCAGCTGTAGGCTATATGCTAATAGGGAGGAGTCTGTCAGAAGCTGTGGGCTGGGTCTATGTTAATAGTTCAGAGTCCGTCAGCAGTCATGGGCGGGGTCTATGTTAATAGGTCAGAGTCCATCAGCAGTCATGGACGGGGTCTATGCTAATAGAGCGGAGTCTGTCAGCAGTCGTGGGTGGGGTCTATGCTAAAAGAGTGGAGTCCGTCAGCAGTCATGGGCGGGGTCTATGCTAAAAGAGTGGAATCCATCAGCAGTCGTGGGCAGGGTTTATGTTAAAAGAGCGGAGTCCGTCAGCAGTCGTGGGGCGGGGTTTAAGTTAAAAGAGCGGAGTCCGTCAGCAGTCTTGGGCAGGGTCTATGCTAAAAGAGCGGAGTCCGTCAGCAGGTAGGGGCGTGGTCTGTGCTAAAAGAGCGGAGTCCGTCAGCAGTTGTGGGCGGGGTCTATGCTAAAAGAGCGGAATCCGTCAGCAGTTGTGGGCGGGGTCTATGCTAAAAGAGCGGAGTCCATCAGCAATCGTGGGCGGGGTCTATGCTAAAAGAGCGGAGTCCGTCAGCAGTCGTGGGCGGGGTCTATGCTAAAAGAGCGGAGTCCGTCAGCAGTCGTGGGCGGGGTCTATGCTAAAAGAGCGGAGTCCGTCTGCAGTCGTGGGCGGGGTCTATGCTAAAAGAGCAGAGTCCGTCAGCAGTCGTGGGCGGGGTCTATGCTAAAAGAGCGGAGTCCGTCAGCAGTCGTATGGGCGGGTCTATGCTAAAAGAGTGGAGTCCGCCAGCAGTCGGGGCGGGCTCATGCTAAAAGAGCGGAGTCCGTCAGCAGTCGTGGGTGGGGTCTATGTTAATAGGTCAGAGTCCATCAGCAGTCGTGGGCGGGGTCTATGCTAAAAGAGCGGAGTCCGTCTGCAGTCGTGGGCAGGGTCTATGCTAAAAGAGCGGAGTCCGTCAGCAGTCGTGGGTGGGGTCTATGCTAAAAGAGCGGAGTCCGTCTGCAGTCGTGGGCGGGGTCTATGCTAAAA
>CM031951.1:5066179-5068679 GCA_018749465.1 Paracanthobrama guichenoti | reverse complement strand
TCATCACACACACACACACACACACCTAACCCTACCCATCACACACACACACACACACCTAAACCTACCCATCACACACACACACACCCTAACCCTACCATCACACACCCACACACACACACACCTAACCCCTAAACATACCCATCACACACACACACACTAACCCTACCCACACACACACACACACCCCTAACCCTACCCATCACACACACACACACTCTCACTACCCCTACCATCACACACACACACACACACACACACACACCCCTAAACCTACCCATCACACACACACACACACACCCCTAAACCTCTACCCATCACACACACACACACACACACACACACACCCCTAACCCTACCCATCACACACACACACACACACCCCTAACACTACTCATCACACACACACACACCCTAACCCTACCCATCACACACACACACACACACACCACCCCTAAACCTACCCATCACACACACACACACACACACACACCCCTAAACATACCCATCACACACACACACACCCCTAACCCTACCCATCACACACACACACACACCCCTAACCCTACCCATCACACACACACACACACACACACCCCTAACCCTACCATCACACACACACACACACCCCTAAACCTACCCATCACACACACACACCCCTAACCCTACCCATCACACACACACACCCTAACCCTACCCATCACACACACACACACACACACACACACACCCCTAACCCCTACCCATCACACACACACACCCACACACCCCTAACCCTACCCATCACACACACACACACACCCCTAACCCTACCCATCACACACACACACACACACACACACACACACACACACACACACACACCCCTAAACCTACCCATCACACACACACACACACACACCCCTAAACCTACCCATCACACACACACACACACACACCCCTAACCCTACCCATCACACACACACACACCCCTAACCATACCCATCACACACACACACCCTAACCCTACCCATACACACACACACACACACACACACACACACACACACCTAACCCTACTCATCACACACACACACACACACCTAACCCTACTCATCACACACACACACACACCCCTAACCCTACCCATCACACACACACACACACACCCCTAACCCTACCCATCACACACACACACACACCCTAACCCTACCCATGACACACACACACACACACACACACACACCCTAACCCTACCCATCACACACACACACACACACACACCCCTAACCCTACCCATTACACACACACACACCCCTAACCTACCATCACACACACACACACACACCCTAACCCTACCCATCACACACACACACCCCTAAACCTACCCATCACACACACACACACACACACACACACACACCCCTAACCTATACACACACACACACACACACACCCCTAACACTACTCATCACACACACACACACACCCTAACCCTACCCATCACACACACACACACACCTAAACCTACCCATCACACACACACACACACACACACACACACACCCCTAAACATACCCATCACACACACACGCCCCTAACTCCTACCCATCACACACACACACACACACACCCCTAAACCTACCCATCACACACACACACACACACACCCTTAACCCTACCCATCACACACACACACACACACACACCCTAACCCTACCCATCACACACACACACACACACCCCTAACCCTACCCCATCACACACACACACGCCCCTAACCCTACCCATCACACACACACACACCCTAAACCTACCCATCACACACACACACACACCCCTAACCCTACCCATCACACACACACACACACACCCCTAACCCTACCCATCACACACACACACACCCCTAACCCTACCCATCACAGGAAACTGCACATTTTTACTTTCTCCCAAAAAAAGTCATTCTGTAGATTTAGAAGCCTTTTGAAGAATGGGGACATGGGTAATGGGTAATTTTTTTTTTTACCTAAAATTAAAAAAAAATTGAAATGTTGCTTTGCACTAAAATTAAATTAAAACTGAAATAAAAAATAGTTATTTAGAAATTTTTTAAAAGCAAAAACTACTAAAACGAAATATTTGATTATAAAACTAATATTAGCTATTTCCTTGCCGGCATTTTTCACTAAACTGTCATGGCCCCCACAATATTTTGATATATGAATATCATATCACAAGATAAGAACAGAAACAAAAACACATTTTATTCTAACTTCATGTATTCTTTTTTTTTATCAACACTTGAATGTGGGGAAGTTTCATAAAAATAGAAAACAATCTACATTTTGCCCTATAACAGTGAAAACACAGATTGCCAGAAAATTCTGTCAATGGCAGGGAAAGAGTTCAAATAAAGCTGAAATATTAATGAATACTAAAATAGTATATAAACAATACTAATTGACACTAATATGCTGATGAATTAAGACAGATTAATGATGTTTTGGCCGAGCTGCTCTCG
>CM031951.1:5053679-5061179 GCA_018749465.1 Paracanthobrama guichenoti | reverse complement strand
TATTATTATTATTATTATTATTATTATTATTATTATTATTATTATTATTATTATTATTATTATTATTATTATTATTATTATTATTATTATTATTATTATTATTACTATTATTATTATTATTATTAATACATTATTATTACTATTATTATTATTATTATTACATTATTATTACATTATTATTATTACTATGAAATTAATAATAATTGTAATAATTATTATTATTATTATTATTAATAATCAGCGCATGTGTTTATTGAACTGAATCGCAGCCTCTGTGATTTTACAGTAGCACTAATGCTATAGTATGATCTTTAAATGGGATCGCAGCCTTTGGAAACGGTCTAATGCGGTTCAAGGATTCCCACCACTTTAGGTATTTTTCCGGTTAATCGGCACAACAAGGATTTTTTTTAAGTACTCACATTTAACCGATGAATCATGACAGCCCTTGTCATAACGCAAGGATTGTTTTTGTATCTAAAGCAGGTTTTATAAATGCTATTACATTCGCAGAAATGAGTATAAATGGAAGTCAGAGCCGTGCTGGTGTTACGAGTGAAATATTGCTAGATGTTTTGCATAAGCGTCACTCGTTCCACTGATGCATGTGCCGTCTGTGAGCCAAACCGATTCCTGTTCCTCTGTCCTTCATGTGTCCTTCATCTGGGGCTGCGCCGTCTGTTTAATAAGAAATAATAATTGGTGCGAGTCAGAAGTAGGACATCACAGCTTTATTTTTAAAGAAGAGCTTCTGTGTGTTGAATACCAGATATTGCTTCTATTGTCCATATGCAGCTGTTGAATCTGAATCATTTATACTGAGTTTCATCATGACTTGTTTTGCACAGACCTGGGTTATTACAGGAAACTAAAACCATAAAGCACTTAAGTTTATTTTATCTCAGCCAGTTGCCAAAGCAACATTTCATATTTCCATTTAGTCTTACTTAATGTACTAAAATAGCTAAAACAATAAGAGATAAAAGTGAATAAAAGCTACATGGACTTGAATATGGATAATGCCAAACACACAACTAAAACTAAAATGGAAAATATGAACATTAAAACTGATTCAGAATATTAATAAAAACTATAATAATATCTCACTGATACTAAAATAACACTGGCACTGGCCTTCCGTCTGACTAAATATTAAAACAAAATATTAAAATAATTATCAAATAAATAAGAATGTTCCGAGTAATAATAATCAAACTGAAATTATAACTTTTTGAGTCATTCATTCATGAATTTGGGAAATTTACCCACTAGACATGTTTGTATAATATTATTAGCAACCAAACAGAGTACCCTAGCAACCATCAAGAAACCACCCAGAACACCTTAGCAACCACCTAGCAACAACCTAGAAACCATAGCAACTACCTGGAACACCCTAGCAACCACCCAGAATACCCTAACAATCTCCTAGCAATGTCCTAGAAACCACAGAGAATACCTTAGCAACTGCCTAGCAACACCTTAGCAACCACCCAGAACACCATAGCAACCACCCAGAACAACATCTATCTATCTTTTTTACAAAAGTAAACCCTAAAACCTTAAAACTTAAAGCTGTTAAAATGTTTTCAAGCTTTTTGGTCCAGCTCTCTCAAGCCAACTTCAAAGTTTGTCTTTTTTTTATTGGGCATGTCATTCATACTGGCAAGTAACCTTTGGAAAACCATCATTGGCACCTGCCAAGCCACTCCCAACATAGTCATGTGACAGCAGTGATTAGCTTTACATGCTAATAACTATTAACTAAGTGTTAACATTTTTTAATAACATGCTAAGAAGTCTATAAAAACTCAATAGAAACCATCTGTCACAACTACCAACCACCTAGCAACACCATAGCAACCACCCAGAACACCCTACCAACCTCCTAGCAACCACCCTGAACACTCTAGCAACCGCCTAGCAACACCTTAGCAACCACCCAGAATACCTTTGTAACCACCTAGAAACCACATAGCAACACCCTAGCAACCACCCAGGATATCCTAGCCATCACTTAGAACATCCTAGCAACCACCTAGAAACAACTCATACCACCCTAGAAACCACCTAGCAACACCCTAGCAACCACCTAGAAACACCCTAGCAACCGAGTGTTGAGTTTTGCCACAGCAATGACCACTCACATTTTCTTCAAGAAATGTACATTCTAGTTATTATTCTTATTATTCCTCTTCTCTTTGTGGCGAACAGTCCTAATGAAAGTCATGTTTCCTCTCCAGGCTCCAGCTGAAGGCACTGCTCAGTGGATTCAGTCAGTGGATTCAGTCCTCGGCAGCTTCTCTCACTCAAGATCTTCAGGCTGGACTCTGGAGAAAGACCTGCCGACAGTCTCTGTCGTGTGACACACAATGCGGTCGCTTGACTTTTGTGAACTGGTTCAACTGACGGTGGAGGTTGCTCAGACGCCGTCTCAAACGAACCGCTCGTTACACTCCGAGTCAGTCGATTCCTTCCGAGTGTTGACAATCTCATACCGAAGAACTGTGACTGACGGAGGGAAGAGTCGGATGATCCTGTCATGAGTGTTTGTTCTGTGTTCTTCTGAAGGGCTCGGCTGTGCACGTCCTTCCCTCACTGTGAGTGTGTTTCTGTCATCGCTTCCCATTGATGTGATAATCTCATGAATCCACTGCGACCGTCTGGAGCGGCTTCACTCTTCATTAAGGTTCTATATAGAACTCTAGGGTTCTTCACTCAACTTATGGCAGAACGGTTCTAGATAAGGAGAAATGTCTTACATGAGTGCATAATACGGTAACACTTTACTTAAAGCCTTTATGTCTCTAATGCATTATAAAGGTATTCATAATGTGCATTATAATGCATTATATCTTTTCATAAATAATTGTAACCAATGTTAGAATACATTATAATATTTTAGATTGGTTGTTTGTTGTGTGTTTTAATGCATTATACTTTCTAAAGGTGTAGGTAAGCATTATAATGCATTATAACTGTGGGTACAGTTATTCATGAGATCATATATGGTGCATAATTAATGCATTAAACATACTTCATAATGCATGATATATAAAGGCTTTAATACCCATAATACGTTCATGTTTAACTGCATATAAACAAATAATAATTTTAATTTATTAAATTGTATTAAAATTCTAATTTAATTAAAACTAAATGATTTAGACTTATTGAAAAGGCACTTTTATAAATGACAAAAACACATCACAGTTACTAAAACTTTAACTAAAACAGAAAATACAAACCTGATTCAAAATATTGATAAAAACTATAATAGTATCTCACTGATACTACAATAACACCAACCTTCAGTCTGTCATTTACACAAACTAAATATTACAAAATTATTATAAAATAAATAAGAGTGTTCCCAGTAATAATAATAAAACTGAAATGATAACATTTTTGAGTAATTCATTCATGAAGTTTGGAAATGTACCCACTAAACATATTTAACCCAAACCTCTCTTCATCATCATCATGAGCCGATACGACCCAAACCTCTCTTCATCATCATCATGAGCCGATACGACCCAAACCTCTCTTCATCATCATCATGAGCCGATACGACCCAAACCTCTCTTCATCATCATGAGCCGATATGACCCAAACCTCTCTTCATCATCATCATGAGCCGATATGACCCAAACCTCTCTTCATCATCATGAGCCGATACGACCCAAACCTCTCTTCATCATCATGAGCCGATACGACCCAAACCTCTCTTCATCATCATGAGCCGATATGACCCAAACCTCTCTTCATCATCATGAACCGATATGACCCAAACCTCTCTTCATCATCATCATGAGCCGATCGACCCAAACCTCTCTTCATCATCACGAGCCGATACGACCCAAACCTCTCTTCATCATCACGAGCCGATATGACCCAAACCTCTCTTCATCATCATGAACCGATATGACCCAAACCTCTCTTCATCATCATCATGAGCCGATACGACCCAAACCTCTCTTCATCATCATGAGCCGATACGACCCAAACCTCTCTTCATCATCATGAACCGATATGACCCAAACCTCTCTTCATCATCATCATGAGCCGATACGACCCAAACCTCTCTTCATCATCATGAACCGATGACCCAAACCTCTCTTCATCATCATGAACCGATATGACCCAAACCTCTCTTCATCATCATCATGAGCCGAGCACGACCCAAACCTCTCTTCATCATCATGAGCCGATACGACCCAAACCTCTCTTCATCATCACGAGCCGATATGACCCAAACCTCTCTTCATCATCATGAACCGATATGACCCAAACCTCTCTTCATCATCATCATGAGCCGATACGACCCAAACCTCTCTTCATCATCATGAGCCGATACGACCCAAACCTCTCTTCATCATCATGAGCCGATATGACCCAAACCTCTCTTCATCATCATGAACCGATACGACCCAAACCTCTCTTCATCATCATGAACCGATATGACCCAAACCTCTCTTCATCATCATCATGAACCGTCGACCCAAACCTCTCGTCATCATCATCATGAGCCGACACGACCAAACCTCTCTTCATCATCATGAGCCGATATGACCCAAACCTCTCTTCATCATCATCATGAACCGAGTCATCATCATCGAGCCGACACGACCCAAACCTCTCTTCATCATCATCATGAGCCGATACGACCCAAACCTCTCTTCATCATCATGAACCGATATGACCCAAACCTCTCATCATCATCATGAACCGTCTGACCCAAACCTCTCTTCTTCATCATCATGAACCGACACGTCTGACCCAAACCTCTCGTCATCATCATCATGAGCCGATGAGACCCAAACCTCTCTTCATCATCATCATGAGCCGATACGACCCAAACCTCTCTTCATCATCATGAGCCGATACGACCCAAACCTCTCTTCATCATCATCATGAGCCGATATGACCCAAACCTCTCTTCATCATCATCATGAACCGATACGACCCAAACTCTCTCATCATCATCATCGACCCAAACCTCTCTTCATCATCATCATGAGCCGACACGACCCAAACCTCTCTTCATCATCATCATGAGCCGACACGACCCAAACCTCTCTTCATCATCATCATCAAATCGTCATCATCATCATGAGCCGATACGACCCAAACCTCTCTTCATCATCATGAGCCGATATGACCCAAACCTCTCTTCATCATCATGAGCCGATATGACCCAAACCTCTCTTCATCATCATGAGCCGATACGACCCAAACCTCTCTTCATCATCATCATGAGCCGATACGACCCAAACCTCTCGTCATCATCATCATGAGCCGATACGACCCAAACCTCTCGTCATCATCATCATGAGCCGATACGACCCAAACCTCTCGTCATCATCATCATGAGCCGATACGACCCAAACCTCTCTTCATCATCATCATGAGCCGATACGACCCAAACCTCTCTTCATCATCATCATGAGCCGATACGACCCAAACCTCTCTTCATCATCATCATGAGCCGATACGACCCAAACCTCTCTTCATCATCATCATGAGCCGATACGACCCAAACCTCTCTTCATCATCATGAACCGATACAACCCCTCTCTTCATCATCATCATGAGCCGATCACGACCCAAACCTCTCTTCATCATCATCATGAGCCGATACGACCCAAACCTCTCGTCATCATCATCATGAGCCGATACGACCCAAACCTCTCTTCATCATCATGAACCGATATGACCCAAACCTCTCTTCATCATCATCATGAACCGATACGACCCAAACCTCTCGTCATCATCATCATGAGCCGATACGACCCAAACCTCTCTTCATCATCATGAGCCGATATGACCCAAACCTCTCTTCATCATCATCATGAACCGGGACATCGACCCAAACCTGACGTCATCATCATCATGAGCCGATACGACCCAAACCTCTCTTCATCATCATCATGAGCCGATACGACCCAAACCTTTCTTCATCATCATCGATCGCATGACCCAAACTCTCTTCATCATCATCATGAACCCAACGACCCAAACCTCTCTTCATCATCATCATGAACCGAGCACGACCCAAACCTCTCTTCATCATCATCATGAACCCACGACCCAAACCTCTCGTCATCATCATCATGAGCCGATGAGACCCAAACCTCTCTTCATCATCATCATGAGCCGACACGACCCAAACCTCTCTTCATCATCATGAGCCGATACGACCCAAACCTCTCTTCATCATCATGAGCCGATACGACCCAAACCTCTCTTCATCATCATGAGCCGATATGACCCAAACCTCTCTTCATCATCATGAGCCGACACGACCCAAACTCTCTTCATCATCATCATGAGCCGATACGACCCAAACCTCTCGTCATCATCATCATGAGCCGAGCACGACCCAAAACTCTCGTCATCATCATCATGAGCCGATACGACCCAAACCTCTCGTCATCATCATCATGAGCCGATACGACCCAAACCTCTCTTCATCATCATCATGAGCCGATACGACCCAAACCTCTCTTCATCATCATCATGAGCCGATACGACCCAAACCTCTCTTCATCATCATCATGAGCCGTCGACCCAAATCATCATCATGAGCCGACACGACCCAAACCTCTCTTCATCATCATGAACATACAACCCAAACCTCTCTTCATCATCATCATGAGCCGATACGACCCAAACCTCTCTTCATCATCATCATGAGCCGATACGACCCAAACCTCTCTTCATCATCATCATCGATACGACCCAAACCTCTCTTCATCATCATGAACCGACATGACCCAAACCTCTCTTCATCATCATCATGAACCGTCGACCCAAACCTCTCGTCATCATCATCATGAGCCTCGACCCAAACCTCTCTTCATCATCATGAGCCGATATGACCCAAACCTCTCTTCATCATCATCATGAACCGATGACCCAAACCTCTCGTCATCATCATCATGAGCCGACACGACCCAAACCTCTCTTCATCATCATCATCGATAACGACCCAAACCTTTCTTCATCATCATGAGCCGATATGACCCAAACCTCTCTTCATCATCATCATGAACCGATACGACCCAAACCTCTCTTCATCATCATCATGAACCGATACGACCCAAACCTCTCTTCATCATCATCATGAACCGATACGACCCAAACCTCTCGTCATCATCATCATGAGCCGATGAGACCCAAACCTCTCTTCATCATCATCATGAGCCGACACGACCCAAACCTCTCTTCATCATCATGAGCCGACACGACCCAAACCTCTCTTCATCATCATGAGCCGATACGACCCAAACCTCTCTTCATCATCATGAACCGATATGACCCAAACCTCTCTTCATCATCATCATGAACCGACACACGACCCAAACCTCTCATCATCATCATGAGCCGACACGACCCAAACCTCTTCATCATCATGAGCCCAATGACCCTCTCTTCATCATCATGAGCCGATATGACCCAAACCTCTCTTCATCATCATGAGCCGATACGACCCAAATC
>CM031951.1:5041179-5048679 GCA_018749465.1 Paracanthobrama guichenoti | reverse complement strand
AACCTGCTACACTCCAGTGAGTTTATCATGTTTCCAACAGCAGAAACCGCTGAATATAACACTTGACTTGATCTACATAAACACTGTGATGGAGGCACGTCTGCACCGGAAGCACCGACGCTTGTAGCGCAGTTGAAATGTTCAGTTTCCCAGAGAGAAAAACAACATGTGGTGTCGAGAGACGAGAGCTGGCGTATTTTCCCCGAGTTTAATAAAATGACTTAAAGGCAGGGTAGGTGATTTGTTACATAAAGATGCTGGATGAAAGTCTCTTCACATCCTAAATGTATAAACGATATACATAAGGTGTGTTTCATGCTACACAGAGACAGACGTCAGTCACCGAGCGCCGCAACAAAAACACCAGCCGCCTTTCACCGTTCCTCCTGAACCAAAATCAGCTTATGCTGCGTTTACACCATAACTACTGTGATTAGGAAGATATGGAAACTACTCGGAGCGATGGCAACATCCCACGTAGGAGGGGATGTTCTTGCGACCTTGCCCAACGTTCCCTAAAAGTTCTCTAAAGGTGATGGAAATCCCGAACCTTTACAGAACATTAGGGACGTTCCTAAAACCGTCCTCTTGTGAAAGTGCTGCAGTTCAAGGTTCCCGAGATGAATTTAGGGGGACGTTCCATTTTGGTTATTCTATTGTCACATAGCAACATTACAAAGAGGACATTTGGGACATTAAAAGAACGTTCCCACATGGTCCTCTGTTGGTCATATAATTACGTTCCCAATATGACTTTAGGGGGACGTTCCATTTTGGTTATTCTATGGTCATGTGGCAACATTACAAAGAGGATATTTGGGACGTTAACGGAACATTCCCATACGGTTCCCTGTTAGTCAGCTGCAACATATCTTGTTCAGTGCTTAGTCTCCGCACTACGTTCCCATAACGTTTGCAGGACCTTTAGGGGCCCAACCTAGAATGTTATTTTTGGTCCTTTTCAGGTCCTTCATCACGTTTACTGAATGTTTTCAGAGCATGTTTGAGTGAATCAATGTACACTGGGCTGCTTTGCTAATGAGGGTCAGTAAAACACAGGATTTGCACAAAAGTTGCTTCTCAAAGATGGATCAATACCAACCCTCCGTGATCCAACTTCATATTCATTGATATATTTTGTGAATGTGCTGGTTAGGTGTCATGGTGTGTTTTGTTCATGTTCATGCTTCCTGTTTGTCATGTGATCATGTTATGGGATTCCCTTGCCCTCATGTGATCTTGTCATGTTATGTCATTGGTTCATTGTTTAATAATCGTTCACAGGTGTGTCTTGTTTTGTCATTAGTCTTGTGTATTTAAGCCCTCGTGTTTGCCATGGTCCTTGTTGAGTGTTGAATGTTTGTTATCACCGGCTGGTGGTGAGTGTGTATAGGCAAGTCTTAGTTTGTTTTGTATTTGTTCATGCTGTAAATAAAACTGCACTTGGGTTCATCTAAGCTCGCCTCCAGTGGACATTACGTTACATTAGGACACTGACGCTAATGTGGCTAAAGTTATCATTGACTGTATTCACAGAGATCAGAGCTATTTCATTAGTTTTATTTTTAAGAAGTAATAAAGTATGCTTCTGAATTGTACAGGAGGTGAGCATTTTGGGGCTAAAAATAACAAGCTCTGGTCTCTGTGAATACAGTAAGAGACAATGGTAGCTTTAGCCACATTAGCACATTCAGAAAGGCCATTTGCAAACACACACATTATAAAGTGTGGTACTTACGTGTTCTGAATATGAAGTTGGATCACGGAGGGTTGGTATTGATCCATCTTTGAGAAGCAACTTTTGTGCAAATCCTGTGTTTTACTGACCCTCATTAGCAAAGCAGCCCAGTGTACATTGATTCACTCAAACATGCTCTGAAAACATTCAGTAAACGTGATGAAGGACCTGAAAAGGACCAAAAATAACATTCTAGGTTGGTCCCCTAAAGGTCCTGCAAACGTTATGGGAATGTAGTGTAGAGACCTAGAGGGAACGTCCTATAGTAATGGTCCCGTAAACATTCCCAGAACGTCCTGAATGTTCCCTGAAGGCCCACCAAATAACGTCCCTGAATCGTTTAAAGAACTCCCCATCATGACCATTTTGGAATGTTGCCGGGCAACGCCCTTGACACCAGCGGAGAACATAAAATTTCCAAATAAAATGTGGTCCCCTAAATGTTCCGAGAACATCCTGAATGTTCTGTGAACGTCTGCCAAATGACGTCTCGGAACGTTACTAGGCGACGTCCTTGACACCAGTGGAGACGTTCTGGGGACGTTCAATTTCTAGTGGGGACCATCAACGCTGAAATGAATCTGCAGCAGTCAGCTGGTACAGGTCAGTGCTCTTTAAGTTATGTTCATTATTATTGTAATGTTATGTGCTTTGAGACATACGGTAGTTTAACGCGTCTCTCGTGGCGCTTTTGTTTGCTCCCTGCTGTGCGCGATCATGTGTTTTGAAGGAGGCGTGGCTTTGGAGACGCTCTGAAGGAAGGGTCAAATCTAACGCTTTCAAAGCTAGTTGATGTCACTTTCCACACGTTTTTTTGACGTTACTTTTTTTGGACTGAGTGGCAGAAGAGCTGCTGCATGACTGGATTTAATAGGAGAAACTGTGAAGACGTGAGTAAAACAAACTTATATCAATGTTTTATCTCTTCATATCACCCAGCCCTAAAACTTGTATGTTTATTTTGTCAGTGTTTATTTAAAAACATCAAATCATGCAGAATATAAGATGGCAAATATTTAATTGATGAGTTGTCAATACAATAAATAGGGTAGGATTTTACACCAAAATTCAGCATTTTGACACTAAGGGCCCGATAATACACCCGGAGCAATGCAACACCAGGCGCGACGCAAGTGTGTTCTGCTAGTGTCAGCCGGACGCAGTTCTCATGTTCACGTCCAGCTCCACGGTGTTTAAATATCAAATGCACTGGCGCATCTGTTCACCCATGGGCGTCTGGTCTGAACACCAGGTGTGATCAGGAGCATTGTTGGAGCGTTGCTATTGTGAGGAACTGAAAACCACTGACCATTGACCAACACAAACCTGCTCTAAAGTCAATAGTGCAGCATCTGTGTGTTATTTAAAGGGTGTGTTAGTGATATGAGCCTATAGGAGGTGCACAACACACACACACTCTGATTATTACACACACTCACACACACTCTGATAATTACACACACACACACACACACACACACACACACACTGATTATTACACACACAGGGACGCTCATCAGCACACATTCGTTTATAAATATTAAAAATAAAAGAATTAATCTCTGGAGAAACGTTGTCTTTCCGTCATGGTGTGAGCGCAACTGGCTTTAACTCTTTCCCCACCACTGTTTAAAAAAAAAGTTGCCAGCCACCGCCAGGGTTTTTTATCATTTTCACAAAAATGTAATGGCCCATAGAATATTTTGTTGTATAAATATCTGAGCATGCAATATATCAAAAGAAATAATAGACCCTCTGCTTTAAAAAAAAAAAAAAAAAGAGTTTTATTCTAGATTCATGCATTCCTTTTTTATCAACACTTATATGTGGGTAAGTTTCATAAAAAAAATTAATTTTGAGCAAAAAGCTGAGAAAATCAGATCAGATTCAGAGCGATGATCAAACACAGATGGAGGAGATCGAGTCCATCAATACTCCAAAGCTTCACAGTCCTAGAGCTCGTCCTGGGTTTCATTCAGTAACATTAGATAGTTTTGATTTATAGGCTGTTTAATGTTGATGATCACGTTATTTTTCATATGCATCTGCTTGCATACAATCTCTTGCTTTTTTTGCATCATCTTCTCCTGTGTTTTGATTAGGAGATTCTGTACTCATTCAGAAGATGCGTAATAGAGCCCCCTAGTGTATAACAGTGAAAACACAGAAACCTGGAAAATAGTTTTTTTGGTGGGGAAAGATTTAAAGGGAAAGGGAGATTAGACTCTGATTGGTTTATTGCACGTTACGCTCAAAACACACCCATCACTCATTAAGAGATGAGGGACAACCCTTTTGGACCATGCGCCGGCTACAGCGAACGCTTTTCCTGTTGTTAAACTAGCAAAAGTGGATTCAGACACACCCTAAGAGCTCCTGCGCCGTGAGCTCAGACCATGAGCTCAGATCAGTAAAATAGTAAAATACCTCAGATTTCTTGTCAAATCTATTTATACAGTTAATCTCAAAGCTCTTTCCCGTTTTAGATGTGTTTGTGTGTTTTACGTGGCATTCACGCTGAAAACCAATGCTGCCACTCAGTCTTTCTGCCACTCAGTGGGCGTAACCGCAGTCCCTCCAGCCAACGGTGATGTCACGTGCATACCCTCTACTGCTAGCCGCTCAGAAAATTGCCTAACCTACCTTTAAGTGCCATCACACTTATCCTCATGCATGAGACAAAGTACACAAATAAACATGAAGAAAATAAAGGGATGAGCACTAAAGTGTGCAGAGCTGTTATATTATCTCTACATCTCTTTCAGACTCGCCCTCTATGCACAAATTACCGTAAAAAAATGACCGTTACAATTAAACGCCATTATCGATGCTCCTGTATCAAGAGTCCAGATGTGACCGCTTGTCTCAATTGTTAGATTTATTTCATTTATTCGTTAATTTACACAAGTGGCTACAATTAGAAATAAAGCAGCAGTAGCCTAATAATGACCTTTTTCACTGTTATCTTAGACTAATTCAATTCACATTTATTTGTATCGCGCTTTTCATAATACATATCGTTTCAAAGCAGCTTCACAGAAAATGCATGTGTCTACGTTACAATTTAAAGTGATTTGTCCACGTTATGCATTTCAGAAATGTACATATACAAAGCACACAGATTAGCTAACAATGTATTAATCAATATAATAGTTAAATATAGACACAGAAATAAGTGAAGTAAGAATAAATGTTGGTAATGATTAGGGTATATAGAAATGAGCATGGTTTAAAAAGGCATGTACATCTGCTTATTCTTCCGTTTAAAGAGATAGTTCACCCAAAAATAACCATTTCGCCATCATTTATTCCCAAGCCAAACCCTTTTTATTTAGTTTCTTCTGTAAAACATACTCCAGTAATCTGTTACCATAAAACATTTTAAACAGAAAAGCAATTGTTTTAAAAATCATGTTTTTTTGTAACGTGAGAATTAGGTTTACTGTTTTACCCGACTTTTTGCTTTTCGTTGCGTGACTGTTGGTGAATCCCATCAAATCTAATTCGGAGACCAGAGGGGTTTACTTTCAGAGAGCGATATTCTGTCTTCCAGTCATCATGCGGGTTTGGGAAGAAACATCAGACAGCCTCTCACAGCACGAGACATAAATAACGTCAGACAGACACAGTGAGCCGACGGCGTCGTCCTGCAACCAAACACACACACACACAGATGAAGAGAGAGTGAATGTGTGACACGCCGAAGCCTGGAGGTCACAGGAATGACATTTACAGGCACTTCAGCGGCACACGGCACCAGCCCAAGGCCTGCGAACGCTGTCAGAATCATCAAACACACACACAAAATATCTCATTTAAAGAAAAACAAGACATTCTGGACTTAAAGACATAGATCAGCCCTAAAATTAACATTTTGCCATTATTTACATTGTATTAACCACGCAACGCCCTAAGAAACAATACGCGACTAAAAAGAAAATACAAACCTGTACGTCTTTCTTTCTCCTGTGAAACACAAACGTTACCAGTCAGAATGTTGATGATGATTTATAGTCAATCTCCAAAACATATGGATTATTGCTGGTGCTTCTTTCACTTACGGTAACAATCTGTATTAAAGTTACTCCATTAAACTGTAATAAATAGACATTCCATGCAATTTTGTGTTAGTAGATATTAAATATATTGGCCGATATTAATAGATATTAAATCTACTTATACTCTAATGACTGCTAGTTGACGTACTGTAGTTACTATATTGTTAGTAGAATGTCTAACTGTGGAATATCAAAATAAAGTGTTACCAAAATTAAAAATAATTACAACAGTTTCTGAAAACAATTACAGTAAATGCAGAATTGAGAATTCATAACGATGAGTTATAGTCTCAGAATTATAAGTCATAAACTTTTTTAGGAGAATTAGGAGGAAAAAGCCAGAATTAGTTAAACTGTAATTAACTGTTTAACAGAGTTTAACCAAAATCATGTTCGTGTGTGTGTGTGTGTGTGTGTGTGTGTGTGTGTGTGTGTGTGTTGCTGTGTGTCTGTTGCTGTGGGTCCCTGTGTGTGTAATAATCAGTGTGTGTGTGTGTGTGTGTGTGTGTGTGTGTGTCTGTTGCTGTGTGTCCCTTTGTGTGTAATAATCAGTGTGTGTGTGTGTGTGTGTGTGTCTGTTGCTGTGTGTCCCTGTGTGTGTAATAATCAGAGTGTGTGTGTGTGTTGCTGTGTGTGTCTGTGTGTGTAATAATCAGTGTGTGTGTGTGTGTGTGTGTGTGTGTGTGTGTGTGTCTGTTGCTGTGTGTCCCTGTGTGTGTAATAATCAGAGTGTGTGTGTGTGTTGCTGTGTGTGTCTGTGTGTGTAATAATCAGAGTGTGTGTGTGTGTGTGTGTGTGTGTGTGTGTGTGTGTGTGTGTGTGTGTGTGTGTCTGTTGCTGTGTGTCCCTGTGTGTGTAATAATCAGAGTGTGAGTGTGAGTGTGTGTGTGTGTGTGTGTGTGTGTGTGTGTGTGTGTGTGTGTGTGTGTGTGTGTGTGTGTGTGTGTCTGTTGCTGTGTGTCCCTGTGTGTGTAATAATCAGTGTGAGTGTGAGTGTGTGTGTGTGTGTGTGTGTGTGTGTGTGTGTGTGTGTGTGTGTGTGTAATAATCAGTGTGTGTGTGTGTGTGTGTTGCTGTGTGTCTGTTGCTGTGTGTCCCTGTGTGTGTAATAATCAGAGTGTGAGTGTGAGTGTGAGAGTGAGAGTGTGTAGTGTGTGTGTGTGTGTGTGTGTGTGTGTGTGTGTGTGTGTGTGTGTGTGTGTGTGTGTGTGTAATAATCAGAGTGTGTGTGCTGCTGTGTCCCTGTGTGTGTAATAATCAGAGTGTGTGTGTGTGTGTGTGTGTGTGTGTGTGTGTGTGTGTGTGTGTGTGTGTGTGTGTGTGTGTGTGTGTGTCCCTGTGTCTGTAATAATCAAAGTGTGTGTGTGTGTGTGTGTGTGTGTGCTGCTGTGTGTCCCTGTGTCTGTAATAATAGAGTGTGTGTGTGTGTGTGTGTGTGTGTGTGTGTGTGTGTGTGTGTGTGTGTGTGTGTGTGTGTGTGTGTGTGTGTGTGCGCTGCTGTGTGTCCCTGTGTCTGTAATAATCAGAGTGTGTGTGTGTGTGTGTGTGTGTGTGTGTGTGTGTGTGTGTGTGTGTGTGTGTGTGTGTGTGTGTGTGTGTGTGTGTGCTGCTGTGTGTCCCTGTGTCTGTAATAATCAGAGTGTGTGTGTGTGTGTGTGTGTGTGTGTGTGTGTGTGTGTGTGTGTGTGTGTGTGTGTGTGTGCT